>FWCC01000329.1:0-154634 GCA_900169235.1 Zarea fungicola | reverse complement strand
GAATTACTTTTGACCCACTGTATGTTGAAAGTGGCATCGGTGGCAGGGGTCGCTTACCGTGCATGTTGAAGCGATGCGCACTGTATACTTACGGGGTTCCTTGACCCTTGTTCAGGCCAATTTTAGTGTGAGTGGGGACGCTAAAAGCTTGGCCCTCGGTTTTTTTAAGTGGTGCGAGCCACGCTAGCGTATCTGGCAGGGCCGCTCAACTGCACCAGGGGGGGCAGCCTTAGCCCCAAGAGCTACCCCTCCAGAGGGTCAAATCTGCCAGTTTGGCCAACAAATGGGCAGGTGAGGGAACCTATGCGGCTGGTGAGGTGTGGCTGCTCTCGAATCCTGACTGGCTGCTGATGGCTCAAACTAGCAACGATGATGCTACGCCAACCCGTCCTAGTCTGCCTCGATGCTGGGAGCATAGTCTGCTTGGCCACCGCCATTTTGGAATCGGCTGCCTGACAGAAACGAAGACGGAGGGACGGGGGGGAAAACATTGACAGCTTCTTCACAAAATAGTGCTCGTGTAGAATCTTGCTCTGCATCATGTTATGTCTCGGGATACGTGCCTGCTGTCACAGGCCTGCTTCAGCAGCACAACCCCTAGTTGTGGCTTGCAACTATCACTATTGCCCACCGCCCTGCCAATTGTCCAACGAGTGTTGTTTCAACTGCCCTAGCCTGGCGTTTCTCAAACCTAGGTACCTACACTCAACTCCCACCGCCCATGTTCACTCGCGTGCCCTGCATTGTGGCGGCCGTTTTCAAAAAGGAAAGAAAAAAAGAAAGACAAAAAAATTGTCCAAGTCTACCAGGATCACCTGTTCCCTGTCGACTCTAGAAACATTTTTCGTTTCTTTTTTGTGATCCTTGGCACGTTTTCCTGTTTGATTTTCCTTTTTTTTTCCGCCTTCGTGTCCAGGAACGGGGTAATAATAGTTCCTCATATTGGTACATACATAGTTCAAGCCTCTGTTTCCTTGAGGCTCCATGTGCCAGTGCGCGGCACGTCGAGATCATCTCGTTTTAAAATCCGTTACCGGTTGCGGCATGTTTTCGACGACTTGAACGCCAGGCATCCGTCTACGTCTTACTTATGGCCGGAGAGTGATATTTACATACGATGGGCATTTAGCAAATCCGGCTGGGCAATCTCTGTAACTGGAAGCTGGACAACCAGGTCTCTTGTGTGTGTGAACGAGTGACTATGCGTGAGACGGCAAAAGGTAATGACTGCACTAATGACATGTCATGGGGAATCATGGTGGGCAACCCGAACAACGCGCAACACACATTCTGTCACTGCGTACTCAGTAGCGCTCACATTCTGTGCAGTTACAATGCTCCTTTGTCGATCGTCAATGCGAGCAAAATAACTGCCGTGGTTCTTTTGTAGCTGAAAAGGGTCAGCATACTCACTCCAAACGTGGTGATTCAAAAAGTTTCATTGTGCCCCTCGTGACACTTTTGAAGCAGTTTATTCATCTGTTCTTCACAAGGACTGCAGATTCATACCAAACGCCACAGAGCCGAAACTAGGAGCCAATCGAAACCAGTCAATCGAAACTAAGTAGCCCCCTTGGACAAGTCGTTTGGCCTCTTTAGCTCTCTCCAGAACCCCGCCCAAAGAGAAGAACAAAGCACCAATCATGGCTTCTATCTGCCCTTTTGCGATGCCGCCTGACCAGGCACATTTTCCTGGCACTAGTTGCTCCAGCTTGCCACGATTATGCCGGTACACGGGACACGTGTGGTGTAGCCAAAGAAGCGGTACTGGCTGTTTTATCAGGACGATCCAACAGTGTGTGCTCATCACTTTGTAGGCGAGGGCGGAGTACAGAGTCGTGGGCTTTGATTGGGTTCAGCTCGGTCATGGCCGAAGGCTGGATGCAGCCAACCAGATGACAGCATTTGTGTCTTTGGCAACTCTTTTGGGTTTCTTTATGCATCACGAAAAATGTAGTTGGAAAATGGATCAAAGAATCATGCACACTGTGTACGGTTTGCTCTTTTTGCACCGATTTTCTGCCTGTGACTCCTTTCGTCAGATGTCGGTCGTGTTGCAGAGGCGAAAGGTAGAGATTCTGAAAGGAACAAGTAACAAGAAGAGGTGGGTGATTCCGATTGAGTCTGCCTCTGACGGTTCATCTTGCATGTGGATTTATTAGATATGCAGAAAATTAAAATTAAAAAAAAGTCTTGAGGGTGAGTTCTAATTTTATAGAACCTTACCGTACCATTGGTATCTATACTTGTCACTTGCCGGCCATGTGTCCCACGAATGATAACCATCAGTTGGTACTGTACTTGCCTGGATGATGTACAGTACTGCATTGGTCGGCCCAATTCCAGTTTTCGCTCTGTGCAGTTTTGCTGGTCATTGTTCGCTTCCGCATCCTGTCGGAACTTATCGCTCAATGAGGAACGTGGTACATGCAGTGTAAGCAGGTTGTTGGCCTTTTTGCACGGCTGAGTTGCAGGTACATATTGACAGAGTTTCTGTTGCACTGGTAGCACGGACATTGGTTCGCGCAAAAGCTTACAGGACGGCTACCTGCAACAAATATCTTGTTCAATTCTATTCTGACTGTCATATTGCTCTTTTTATTTTGGTATTCTTCTCCAGAGGGACACACCGGGTTAATTAATTCAAAAAAGACCTGATCGAGTATTGCACAGGCTGGTATAGGGTGGACGAAGTGGTCACGTTGCCTCTCGCTCATCTCACCACCGTAGGAGATCCCAATTTGGTGGCTCAGGGCCAGCGTTACAGTGGAAGGGGAGTCACGCCATGTACCTGCGGCTGCTTTCTTTGATTCCAGAAAGGAACGCACAGTGTGTGATTAAACGTGAAGATGTAAAGGTACAAGCCCCGCGAACGAAGAAATAAAAATAAAAATCATGTAATACAAAAGGATTGCTCAGCAATTAGTTTCAATTTTTATTTTTGATTTCTCAACGTTCTGTTATCCATACTTTCCGTAACTATTTTCAGCCTTGCCAAGCGGTAGGCGGCTGTGGGCGGGCAGCGGCGGCGGGTAGCGAGGAACCTCAAGGCCTTGATTCCCAAGATAGATACGGAGTAGATGAACGCCATCTTTTACTATTCGCTGACAGTTTACTCCGTACCTACACATGTCAGCGAACTGGCTGCCAAATTTGGGGCGCAGGACGCTGTAATAAGGCTAAGTTTACTGGTGTGTGCGGCGTGTGGAGGCTGCACAGCCAGCAAAGCTTACTTTGTAACTAAATACAGACACATGCACACACCACGGATGACCCCAAAAGACCAACATTGTAATACACACAGTCATCCTTTTTGATCGGCCGGCCTATCTCCATGAATCAATATTTCTCTTCGTTTGGTTTCTTCATTCAAGGTGACGATTGTGCACCCAATGTCTCTCTGTTACAAGTCCTGGAATTAGTGTCATCAGCGTGACTATCACTTCTTGGCAGGGAAGATTACGAGGGTGAGTCTTAAAACGCTCGTCACCCTTGCGCCCTTGTGTGTTTCGCCCTCGGATGCCCAAGGCACCATAGCGCAGTGTGCAGCATTTCTGTACAGTGTACAGAGTACTGCGAAGGGAGATACGTTTTGTGTATTACATGCACTATCCATTATGCTTTAATAATTATGCAGCGTAAGACCGGGCCGTACTGTATCACCCTGCCCAAGGGATCATTGCATTGCGTGATACCTTAGATTCGTCTGATCTGTCTTGAAACACAGAGCCTCAAAGCTCGGATCTTGGGGTAACATGCAAAGAAAATCTCTGACCAAGGGAATACTACAATACTAAACAAAATAAAAGCCGACTATCCTCATCAAACGGAACCTGGTTACTGTGTACTCTGTTGTCTAGGCAATGCATTGTCTACCCGTCTCTCTAATTTCTCAGTCCAGTCTGCAGTCAGCCAAAGTAGCTTTAGTTACTATTTTTTTTTTTGCTTCTTCAACCGCTAACTTGACGTTGGTAGAAAGCACCTTTTTCCGTCCTGCTATGGGGCAATTGTCTGTCTCATACATGCATTACACACCTAGCGACCAATTGCAAAACAATGCGCACCGGGCTTCCCCCAATTGTGTGTTGGGTGTGGAACGCCCATTGTTTCCGGCCCCAACCAAGACATTGTCCATACATTCCTGTTGGTGACCGAATTTTCTTCTCCCCTCCATTTTTAGCATTTTGTGTCCTGTGGTTTTTCTTACGAGACCAAGTCTTTGCAAGCCGCATCTTATGCATTCCCAATCTTTTTGGTTACAAAAAAAGAATGTCAAGATGTACCAGTAAGAAAACTACGAAATGGAAAATAGAGTAGAAACCCACACGCCATCCCATCCAATGCACCAAAAATAGAGACGCTAGAGGGGAAGACCCCAAAAAGACAGGCGCCACAAAGGCATTTTTACAGCCTTACCTGGCCCGCCAATGGCGTCATAGCTTCTTAACGTCTGGACCAAGCCACACAATGGCTGTGCTGTGTGCTAGCTTACCCATTCAGGCTACACTAGCCACAGTGGCGCCTTCCCTCCCCAGACCCACCTATTGCTAGCCACAACCGATTCCGTCAAGAGTCTCCACACGAGCTTGCAGTGGCTAATGATATCTGTGATGAACTTTCCAGCCACCAGCCACAGTCCCGACGTCACGCCTCATGCAGCTTCGCTCCCAGCCAACCCTTTTCCTGATTTACGTGCATGACGAGACGCTTTTTTTTTTTCTCCTCGCAGTCATCCACATCATCTCCATCCAATCCAATCGTCGCCACCCGACCATCATGAGGTTTGGGCCTACATTTGCTTTCTGCAACAAAAACTCTGTTTTTCCCTGTTTTCCTGGTTCTTGGTGCATGTATCCCCAACCACTTTTGTAGTCCATCCAGCACTGTGTACTTTGGACTCAGGAATGTGCATAGTTTCACCACCATTCCTGGCCATCACGCTCTGGCACACACACGCAATCGCGCACACACACCTTGGGCCTGCATTTCCATGACGCGTTTGATGAATTATTTTCTCCGCTGGTAATTATTCATTTTCGCGTGCAGGCGGGTGGGGTTGGTACGCCAGCCAGGTTGCTGTTGCTGCTCAATCCATCATCCTTCATCTCGGCGTGTTTCTCTAGCCGCCCGTCATCTTCGCAATGTAAGCCGTCCTGGATAAGTTTTACCGCCCATCACAAGACAGCGAAACAGTAAGACCTGAAACAAATGTCCTAACCCCCCCCCCCTACTTCCCAAAAATTCACCTTTTTTGGGTCACACTTCTGTAACAAAAACTAAGTGACCGACGATGAATCGAGACATTCCGGCTCGATTCGTCGAGACCTGTTCCATCTTGTGACTGCAATCATCGGTCCGGCCCAAGACATTTGTGGCCCTGAAAATTCCAGGATGCTTCAAGTAGGTACGTATGTGCTCTCACAGCCGTGTTCATCTCTACCTTGTGCAAAATTGCCGAGTTCGTTCTATTGAAACTCCTTAGCTGTAACCATTGTCTTATGGGAAACGTACGGAATAACACAACCGTGGTATATCTTTCATACGATCCTACTGGTTGCAATGGTGGTGCAAATTCAAGTAAACCTGTTTCATACAGCGTAGGGAAAGCACATACAGAATTTGAAATGGCCGTTCAAACTGCGCACCATAGCTTTGCTGAAAGGCGCTTTGGAGAGGATAGGTTTAGACAAACCTGCACCGACGCAGTCAGGTGGCCACAATTCTTACGTAGCTTTTCACATTCATCTTTGCAAGGCTATTTTTGGTGACGGAAAGCGAGAAGCGGCCCTTTCCCCAAGACATACCTCCACTCATATCGAGTTCCTCGTTGCGTGAGCCTCTATCTCCCTTGTCTGCTTTGTCAGTAATCCGTGCCTTCTTAATTTCCCGTTTAGATTATTTAAATAGCCTTTTGTACTCGTCGCTACGCAATAACTTTGGACATAATACCGAATCCTTTTATGCCGTGCGCAACTTTCTCACGTTTATGGTCCAAAAAATGTTAAAATCGAGGTCGGCAGACAGGCCCGTACAAACCAGCAATGGCCGCTCTACGCTCAGTACCAAGACGCTGTATTCGTAGATCGGCTTTCTTTGTGCCTTATATACCGTTCAATCTTTCTTGGTAGCCTACTTAGATCCGCGTTTCGCATTGATCTACACGGTAATTTGAGTCTACGGGACGAAAGAGGTCGACGCTGATTGTAGTCGGTATCGGATCTGAGCCACCCGCCGTAGTCATGCCCCCCGGCCAAACCCGTTGAATTGTCGGGGAGATGGAAGTGGCTCACAAACACTTGCGAGGCACTCTAGCGAGATAATATTTTGCCCAATCCCTTTCTTGAATAAATTATAGCAAGCATCGTAAAGAACAAAAGGTTGAACCTACCGTCGGGTGGCGATGTTTGCAGAGCTGATATTCAAACGAAATCATCCGATTCCATTAAAGTATCCCGGTTGATGAATGGATTTATCAGTAAGGCCCGTGGATAGCCAGTGCTGAGCCCAACGTCGCTGACCCATGCGGCAGTGTTGTCTCGACGACGAACTGACCATCGGGTATGAGCACAATGTGCTCTTGAGTGATGCAATGTGTGTGACACTCACCTGGCTCGACATAGCCTTTGCTATGTCGTGGAAATTTCACTGCTATAGATAGAAAGCCGCGTTAGAAAAGAAACTGAGTTTAGACATTCTGCTTGATTTGATTTGCGAGAGATATTGAAAGGGTCTGACTCCTCTGGATTGGGTGTAGAGTGACATATGAATTGGAGTCTGCAGAGTTGCCCCGTTATGTAAACTTGCTTTTTGAGCAAAAGTCTATTCCAATCAGCCTAATTTTAAGTTACCTGCTGTATATGTAGGTAACCAGCGCCGATGTCATGACAGGTCATGGGCCAGGCCCAGCTCGGTTCAGTCAAGTACATATAAAATCACCAAAACACCGTATTTTTTCATGTTCGGTTTCTAAAAATCGATTTGCTATCATTAGGAGTGGCCAAAGATTGCTAATAGCGTATTGAAGGTTGTTAATAAATTGCCAATTTTTGACGCCGGTTGTCTTACTTTACGCCGACCTAATGCGACGATTGCGAGGCAGACATTGCCCTGTCACTACGTGTCACAGAAGTAGCTCTATTGACGTTTTCCTCTTACCAGCTCTACATCCATCATTAGATGTACCATCCGTTTTAAACCCGGGATCTTCACTGTCTAGTTGCCATCCTATGGATTTGTCACATCTTTATGCATACTTTGCCCACTCACTCCCTCTTCATTGGCCACATACTAATCGGAACCGCTGCAGTGAGCAAGTTCCGGTTAGCTTCAAAAAGCGTCTAATCATTCACTGAGTTGATCCTCACACAGCAGCTTTCTTCTAACTGTGTAGACTATACGACGTCTCGTTTTTCTATTTATCATTGTTACAAACGCCTTTTTTCTTTTCTTTTCTTTTCTAACAAAATAAAATAAAAATAAAAATAAAAATAAAAAATCTACTGATGAGCCGTAGCATCAGAGGCAGCCATGCAGGGGTGAACATGAGCGGCTGTGCATGCATCACTGATTTATCACACAGCCCAGCTGCAGAGTTGCGGGGTTGTTGGGCTTTCCTTGCCAAACATCAGCCATCACCATCCGCTGCCTCTTTTAAAGGCGTATCCCAGCCATGTTTCAGCTCGAGGTCGAGCTTTGACCAAACATCCACCTCTGGCATAGTTTCCTCTGGGAAAATCATTCCGTTGTCTCGCATACACAAGACTAAACCCGGCCTCGCTTTTCCGTGAATAAGCCTCGCTCCAGCCAACTGCAATACAAAATGGGAGATGTTCTGGGGGATAGCTGCTCAGAATGCCCCCCGACAGAGGTATGGCTCTGGGATAAAAGTAGGCCTAATCACAAACCGACCATAACTTAGTTCTTAGCCAAAGATGTCAATCAGTCACTGACGTTTTTCTTCAAGATGGCGCCGCGGCCAAACCAAAACGCGAGCATGTAAGATCAGCCGAATTCAAGAACCATGCTCAAGATGTTTCTCTCATGTAAGTGAGTTTCCGTCGCTTATTTTGCTGTTTTTATCACATTGGGAAACAAAACTGACCATGCCGGAAGCTTTGCAAGCGCGAATAAAATTAGAAACTGTTCAGTCTGCAAAAAGGCCCTATCTGACTTGTTTGGAATTCCGGACGTCTGGTGGTCAGACCACTGTAAAAAGGGAAATGGATATTTTGGATCGCAGGATATTGTCAATGGAGAGGATGACATTGTTGGAATGAGTACGTTAAGCAACTGTCCCGGGTCGTTCATACTAATATTCATCCAGTGAGCTGGTCACGTTTTCTCATCAAGCACGTAGAGGGAAACCATCAATACGAATGGCTCAAATTCAACGTGTTTACACGTTGGCTCGTGGCAACGACGACAATAGCAGCACCGGAGACAACAGAAGCACCAGAGACAACAGAAGCACCGGAGGCAACAGAAGCACCGACGGCCAGCCGCCAGTCCATTCTGGTGTTTGATGCGAAACCGAAAGTGGTAGAAATGCTTTGCTCCAAGGTCATTTTCGACAAACTACAAGTAGAAGAGCTTGGGGATCCATTTTGGATCTACAGGCACATTGTCAACGGGGTGATTGATCTACAAGAGAAAGCCATCTGGAAAGCCCGTGACTTGGTGCGCAATATGGAAAAGGCATCTAAACAAAGTCCAGAGAGACGACCCGACTACCGCGCCCTGCACGATCTCCTTCGTCACACGATTCACGTAGAAGAAACAGTCACCGTGACCAAAGGAACGATTCAATGCATCATAGCCCAGCACACAGAATTCATGGATACCGTCATCACCGGCAAAGTGTTTCAGCGCGGAATTACACGAGCCATTCACAATAGTCTCCTATTTTTCGAGCAGACCATGTGGAGCCTCGGTCACCGCGCCAGCTCTACCAAAGACCGTCTGAGCAACGAGATCCAGCTTTCGTTCAACGTGGTTACACAGCAAGATGCGGCGCAGACGATCAAGATGGGTCTCCTCGCGAAAGGGGATAGTGAGGCGATGCGGACGATTGCTTTGGTAACGCTGATCTTCTTACCCTCGACGTTTGTGTCGGCGCTATTCAGCATGTCGTTTTTCAACTACAACCCCGACAAGGACAAGTATAGTGTCTCACGTTGGGTTAGTCTGTATTTTCTTATTGCAGGACTTGTGACCGCCGTGTCGATCTGGTTATGGTATAAGTGGGTTGGTATCTTAATTACAAAGGAGACGCATGATGACCAGAAGGACGGTGGTCTTCGTGAATGGCTTCTGTTTCGCCTCGTGGGCTTGTCTAAAGAAACGGGATCGCTCGTTGGTGATAATAAAGAGATCAGTGAAGAGAAAAACAGGCAATAGAGTAGTACTCACTTTTGAGGCTTATGAACGGATTCACATCCGAGTTTGACTCGTACTCCTTTGGCTGTGCCAGCCTAGAGTGCACAGTTTTATGTTGCATGCGAACCACTATCTAAATAGTCGTGGAGAATGGAATTTTAGTTGCATACAGAAATAAATATTCATGTATTTACGGGTTTAAACCCTTGCTTTGTGCGATTGGAGGGTTCTATAAAAGGTTTGTAGTATCGCCTAACGGTTATAACGCCAGGAGCAATAGGAGAAGCAGCGGCAACATTTGATACCTTGGCGATGGGAAATATCTACCTACACTTTAAAACAACTACTATTCGTTCGTTGCTTTTGGCTCTTACTATTATCCTACGGTAGAGTATCGGCCATCTCAGTCATACTTGGATGAATGTTACAGTATCAATAATCAGTCCCAACACAATATCTAGACGTAAGAAGCGCTGTCAATAGTTCATTGCAGCCATAAATTTTTCAGCCCACAGATATTTTGAATCCATGACAACTTGCTGACACTAAAACCATGGCCGGTTAATGACACCTCCACTTGGTACTTTGTGTGTCGCGTTGATCCAAGCCAACCTGAGGTGCCCTGCTCAAGGCTGTCTCTCATTTCCGCACAGCAGAACCCCTCCTCGCTTACCGCCACTCGCTGATTTATTTATATCATATGGGGTACATAGTTCGTACGTCCAACAAGGTTAAACTGGCAAAGTGGTGGATGCTTTGCTTAATGCGGTCGTTGTGCCGAGTAAAAGACCAAACTCCGGCAAGGTTTAAATGCTTCTTCACATCATGGATTGGCTCTTGGCTGTCATCTTGCCAAAATATGAAACACCGATTCACGCCCACCGCTGCGCTAGAGTACCAAAATATTGGCTTTGAGGTTACACAAGACGTACGAGAAAGCGGTGGCGTAATGAGAGCGAGAATCGACGAGCAAAATGAGAGCGCCACCACGCACCCAATCACATATACATATTTTTAGCACAGGCTAGAACGCCGTAGACCGGTCTGTCACATTGTATGTTATTTCCCAGGGCTTCCTCGGCTCCATACCAGTTTGGCAGGCTGACCCTTCATTGGACGGTGATAATACAAGTTGGTCTGCGCAGCCAGGCTCATCTGAATAATCCTGCTGCTACGGAGATTCTCTCAACCGATTATGACCCACAAAGAATGCTAAAATGTTAGGTATTAGCATAGAGCAAAATAAAACACTTGTTAATTGGCAGATGGCGACCTGGCTTCCTGGAACGGTGTAGTGCCGACGCCTGTTTAAGCCAAAACGCGAAAACTTGTCTACTGTGACAGCGATGAAGTGGATACGGCTAAGGATCCAAGGCATTTCTGGATTGTTACTCAATATAGTACTGTTGGCTTAAGGAGGGAATTGACACACATTTGCGAGAGGAGACATCGGTGGTTCAAAGCGTCCACCTATACGCCACAAGGATGGCTTGAGCTACCGTAGGAGGCTGGGCCTTTGCATGGGACAGATTTGGTTCAACTAAAGCGAATCAGGGATTAATTAGAAATTGTGTTTGGAAGCGGCTGCACATCGTCACCATGCTTCGCTAGACATTGCACAAGTGATATGATGACAACGGTCAGCATAATCATAAAATCATGGGCAATTTCATGTCCACTACGAAAAAATGTACATATCTAAGCTGAAAATCGCAGACCGTCAATTTTCCAGGTTTTTTTCTTTAGCTAAAGTCGGGCCGCAAAAGCCAGGCGGCCCGGGCGACCAGGCAACGACGATGACTCGCCAAGTCACCATTCGGCACCGATTACCACAAAATAATTCCGGCCCGCACCGCCCGCACCAATTTTGGACAGGAACAGAATAGAGAGACAATTTCCCCCAGATAAAGGCACGAGATGCGTCTCGTCTCCGCCCGCCCAGGGCCCGTTTGGGTCCATCTGGGCCAGCGGATAAAAGACCAGCCAGCACCTGCCCACGTTTGTAAAGAGAGTTACTCGGCACAGCAAATCCACCGGTCGTTTCCTACCACATGAACTCATCCAACTTGGACTTGAGGATGACCAGCATGAGTTCGATGTACGCTTCTGGCGGGCTACAAGAAAGTCTCCATGGTTTGGACTGTACGGGTCAACCCGCTGACCAGTCCAGTCATGGACATGAAGAAGGTCTCGCATTCGAGCATCTATTCGAGGACGAGTTTGATCTCTGCCCACAGACAGCCAATCCCGGGGAACATGCTACAGGCCAGGCAGTCGGAGAGCCCCTCTATAATACCACTCTTGCCATGGCTACGAGTGCAAACGAATGTCCAGTTTCCGTAACCCCAACCAAAGAGGATTGGGAAGCAAACAAAGATACCATTACGAAACTCTATGCCATCGAAGGTAGAAAACTAAAGGAGGTTATTCAGATAATGGAGCAAAAATATGGATTTTACGCCACGTAAGTGATTAGTCGATGACGGCATCTTTTCATCACCGTTCAACGCAATCTGAATACATTTTAACCTACTATTAAAGCGAGCACCAGTACCGAACACGATTCAAACAGTGGCAGATCACCAAGTATGTCACATCTCAGGAAATGCTGAAATTGGTGCAGATCATGCAACGGCGAGAGCTTCAAGGCAAAGATACCGTCTTTTTTGTTCGGAGCCGGCCAGTACGCAGGAAGAATATCAAGCGTTTCATCAGACGGACGAGCGACGACGTGATCGCGAACAATCTTTCTTGTGAGCCAAAATTCTACGACTGACACATTCAGATAGCTGAATGCGAACTAAAATTCAATCTTTAGGGTCAACGCCACCTGAAATCGAATACCATACCCCTCGCGATATGCAGTGCCAGATGTCACAGGCTACTGAAACGACAGGGAGTGGCCACGCCATCGCAGGACCAGATATGGCCATTACAGTGCCACAACACGTGTACGCGTTCCCTACATATATGATAAACAGGGTCGTTCATGAAACCAACTGTGCTGGCCACTTGAATGCGACGGACGCAGACTGTCGGGTACAACTGGCACTCCGAGAAGACGACCTGGCTGTTTTGCATGCACTTCACTCCCGAGTATCCCGAGCAAATTGGGAACAGAGCCTGGCCATTATCGGCGAAAATTACAGAGCTGAAAGTCTCTCAGCTACGCAAGAAACACGCGGCCAAAGCATGTGTGGGGTCTACATTCCACACCCAATACACTCTGTCAAACTAGATGAAGTGCTTGCCAGCCCCGTGGAGCTCCTTGGCCATAAAATGAGTGAGGGACGTTTTCTTCATCTTGCCATCAAGTATGGGCAGATGGTAGTAGTTGTCCACATGCTACGCCGGGCTTCAAACTCAAAATTTGCTTCGAGTGCCCTCCGCGAGGCCCTTCTTCACGCCATCCGCTGCGGCCGTGACGCAATGTTTCTTCTGCTTCTACTCCATGGTCTAGACGTGGATGCTTCCGGACGGGCAGATGCAGCAATGCTAGCCCTGGCGCGGCCTATGCTCTACGACCTTACAAACAACCAGGCAAAAAACGGTGGTGCCGCGATAGTCGGCTTTCTATTTCGCACAAGGATCATGACAGAGAGGCATTGGAAGGATTCTGCACTTTGGGAGGCGCTTCTAGCCGGACAGGTGAGCGTCTTTCAGGAGCTACTTCAACCTACCACAGCTGCTGTGCTTGATTTGGATCAGCTGATGGAGAAGGCGGCAACCATTCGCAAGGCGATGCGGGAGACTGGCCCAGAGGCGGCCATCTTCCTCGTCAGAGCAGCCGCTGGGGCTGGCATGACGTCCGAGGAGGGTGGCATGTCTGCCCTGCATCTAGCCACTGCCCTGCTCCTAGAGGGTGAGGTTGAGAGGCTCGCCCGCGCAGGAGGCGGCTACGATGTCAATGCGAGAATGAGCGACGGAAGTTCTGTCCTACATGTCCTCTCCGCGCTCACCAACGACGGCGTCGCGGACTGTCTGCCGTTGGCACGGGCTCTTATTGCGGCTGGCGCTAATGTCGCTGCCACGGACACCAGCGGCGATACTTGCGTCCACAATGCGGCCCGTCACCCGTGGACAGCCGGGCGCCGCGACTTCATTGAGCTCCTCTGCCTCGAGGGTGTCGACGTGAACGCGCAAAACAATTTTGGAGAGACGGCGCTCATGGTCGCTGCGTACAACATGGACGACGTGAGGCTCATTCCGCAAGCAATTCAATGGTTTGTAGACCATGGAGCGGATTGCGATATTAGAACAATTGCTGGTTATAAACCGAGCGATTTTTATGAGGCAAGACACGAAATGTGGTTGGCGGATCTGGATTGTTGATTCTTATGAGGCAAGACACGAAACGTGGTTGGCGAATCCAGATGGCTAATTCCTGTGGTCCGTTTTCTCTTGTTTTTTGCGTATACAACATCACAACATTCATCGACACTTTGTGCGTTCGATCTTATGTCTCGTCATTCTACCCGGCCTCATTAATATATAATCCAGCTGCTGACCTGTTGATATCAAAAACCACTTAAGCCGCACATTGCATTCGACACCAGGTCGTGATCAAGCCGCAAATAATGGAGAAGGCCATTGGAAGAAGAAAAATAATAGGAACAGCAAAAAAAAAAAGACTAGTAATTAAAAAATAAAGAGCAGATCAGTTCGTGCCTGCATATGCAAGTTCAATATCCCCGAAACAAATGATGCCGATTTTTTTCCATTTTGCAAGCAGCAAGGTTCAAGGCCAACGAGTCCCCCATCCCCAAAATCCCAAACCTCTCCCGAGGAATCTTTTCTTTTTTCCCATGTAACATCGACATTACCAGGTCAAAGCTTCCTTTCAACTCCTGCCTCATCCGGCTCATGAGAAATTACTTGCCGAGACCTCATCCTCGTCCTCCTCACAGGAAAGAAAATAAAACATAATAAACATGATAGGTATCTCACATGCCAAAACTCATACAGAAAAAAAAAGCAAATAAGAAAGCAAACGATGCGGCAAAAAATTCATCAAAGGCCTCAGGGAACACAAATGCCATCACAAGGAAGGCAGAAGGCACAAAATCCTCCGCAATGCTTTTTTTTTTTTTTTTTTTCAGACGCATGAAAGAATTTCATCGACGAAACCGCGAGGTTGAATCATGGCTGCTTCGTGGTCTATATCCATCGGCTGCAAAACCAGGGCTCACAGGCGGCAAGTCCGGCGGCGGCGCAAACGGCACTGAACCCGGCAGCGTCAGGAACCCACCCGCTGCATTGCCGACCATAACGCTGCGTCGCGCGGCGCCGCGATCCCACCCTTGGCCCTCGACATCGGCCGCGAGGCCGTAGCTACTTTCCCTACGGGCCGCTGTCGACTGCGCGGCCGATGCCGACGCCGCGGGCCAGCTATTTTGCATCGCGTCGACACGCGCAAAGTTCCACTGCCCAAACTCGTCGTTCTTGGCAAAGATCTCGAGGGTCTGGACCGGCGCCGTGGCTGCGCTGGCGGCCTGGGCCTGTGGCGCAAATGGGTTGTTGGAGCTCAGGCGGTTCTGCTGCATCGTGTGGTTCATGTTCATGGCGAACCCGGGTGAGGCAAGCCCTGGTGAGCGGGGCACCATGCGCGGGCTTCGGGGGATGGCACTGAATTTGGGGCTCGCAACACCGCCGCCGTTGTTACTGGGTGCGCTGCCGCTCGACGTCGCTGGTGATACACGGAGACCAGGCGGCGCGGCGCCGCGCCTAGAAGACATGGAGCTTTGCTGACTGCTGAGGCCAAAGTTTCCGCTCGGGGGTGGCAATGCCTGCTGCAGCCTGTCAGGGAACGTCTCGTCATGGACGAAGAGCTTTCGAAGTCTCGGCAGATTGCTGGATAGAATCGAGTTTGCGACATATGTGTAGTAGGTGTTGGCGGCGCTGGCATCCTGTGCCGAGGATGATTTCCCTGAAATCTCAAAGCGCAGCGTTCGAAGGGATGTCGAGGCGAGCGGAGCCACGCCTGAGCTGACGGGGAACGGTTCCGAGATTTTAGTCTGTAGGGCGAGCGTACGCAGGGATGTTGCCATGGCCAATATGTCTGCCAGGTCCGCTGCCTGGACGCCGGTATCCTTGAGGGTCAGCACCTTGAGCGCTTGCTGGGTCTCGAGCCATGCCAGGTACTCAATCAGACCGGCCGCTGTCACACGAGGCGTGTCTTTGAGGATAAGCTCCTCGAGCGCGGGCAGGGCTGGAAGACCCTCATCGGATAGTAGCACTTCGTCTGACAGGCTATCCGTCTGGCTGACTTTGAGAGCACGCAGATTGATTAGACAGCCGAGAACATTGCGCATTGTGGTCGGATCAACATTGAGTTTCTTGAGTTCCAGCACTTGTAGGCGAGGCCAGACTTGACCAGTGGCCAGCTGGGCAAAGCTCTTCTCGGAGCCGGCGACATATGACATTTTACGGAGCTTGGGGCAGCGGGCCTGCACCTCAAGACGCAGGGTAGCGTAGGCAGACTCATCGGCAAACATGCCCTCGGGAAGGTCGACGTAGTGTAGGTCCGGCAAGACGGCAATGGTCTGGGCGAGCTCGACGTAGCAGAATTCACGTAGCATGTAGGGGATCTTTAGGTACTGGACGAGCCTGCCGATTCGTGTGGGATCGTCGCGGACGGTTCGTCGAAAAAGTCGGAGGCGAACCTGGGCCGTGTCCTCGGGGACACCGTTGCGATCGAAGCGGCCCGTCTTTTTGCGGCGCTCAGCGAGCCAAGCCTCCATTCTGCAGTAATGTACGGGCTCGATGCGGACGCTGTGGTAACTATTCCGAAGAATCAGAATTTAGACGGCAATAGTATTCATGCATATGGGTACATGTGTGTATGCACGTATGGCTGGACAAGGATCACGGGGAGGAGCTGTACATAGCTTGGAACGATGGAGTAAACTCACAGGACGCTGACGGCGGCTACCCGCCAAGATCGGTTGACCTGGGTGCAGTGGGAGAGATCGCGCAGGTCGCAGAGAATGCAAGCATTATTATCTTTGGAGCTCTCCTCACACGTCTCATAGGTCTCGTCGCCGGCATGAGGGCAGACATAGGCAAAGATGCGCTGCAGGATAGCGGGGGGCAGCTGGGCGAGCTTGTACGCCGACTCCCTGGTGGGCGAGAAGAGAGGGAGGTCGCCAGCGCCAGCGGGACGGAACTCGGCGGGGACATCGAGCTGGAGGCTGGACTTTTTCTCCTTTTTGCGGAAGGGTAGTCTCATGATGGAAGCGATCCGCCTGAGTTTGTTCTTTCGGCGGCCGTTTTCTATCTCTTTCGTCGCGTTGTCGGTGGGAGATGGTTCAAGTGGAGAAGCGCACCCAGCGGTTTAAGCAAGGTTCAGGTGAAGATGGGGTGTGTGGTTGATGCCGACCTTGAATGATTTCAAGCGTAGGCAGGTTGTATGTAAAGTTCAAGTCCGGCTGATTTGAAGCCTGTTGTGCGTTGTATAAAATGATACCTCACCCGTGTGTCGTGTAGAGTAAATCAGGATCTTCTTAAAATGGACAGCTGAAATGGGTGGAAAGCAAACGCGGGGTGAAGTTCGCCAGCGGGCAGAGGAAGGCAGCCGGACTTTGTGCTTTTGGGGGGGGGGCTAATAGTTCAGGCCAGTATACGACACGGCGAGGGCGGGTCTTGAAGAAGCAACTAGGAGCAAGTCGGACAAGTAGAACAAAGGAAGAATTGGGTAAAAACAGTCGAGATTCGATATCAATGGAGATGGATTGTCTTGATTGCCAATGGTTTGAAGTGAATGGAAACGAGGGCTGGGAATGATTGGGTAGCAAGTAAAGAAAGAGCTTGCAAGGGCGATACAAGACTGTTGAATGTTGGGTGCGGGTATTAGTGGCTATGCCGTGAGACGAGACAGTTTCTGTATAGTCGAAACGCGATGAAGATGGAGAATGATTAAATTAAAGAGAGACACAATGACATAAATAAAATCAATTTGAAGGGAGCCAGACGTATGCGTGTCGGGTCGGGATACCAGACAGTGGGAGTGTGGAAGGGAATGGCTAATAAAAGAGCTTATATAGAAGCTTGCGCTTTCCAACTGTCTCTCAAAATACAAAGGCCATCCTTGTTGCCCAATTGTGTTAATTTTTCTTACTAAAAAAAGACAGCCATTGGGCAAACAGGAGAGGCAACCAGTAAGTAGTTCGTCAGTCGATCCCTCGAGTTGGATAGACAAAAAGGAGAGTAACGCGCGCAGCCCACCCAATCAAGGCGAACCTAATATCCACTGGCTCACAAGGCTTGGTACGAAGCTGAGGTCTGAGCTGAAGAAGAAAGGCGAAGGACTGTGGTGCAAACGAGCTTTTTTAGCCGCTCATGAAAGAAACGGTTGAACGAAGACCTTCGGTAGCTGCCACTGGCTGTCAGTGGGCTGGCTGGTGGCGCCCGCAATCTCCCGGCACCATCGCAAGGGCCATATGAGGATGGTGGTTGCTGGATCACCCAGCCAGTCTGTAGCTTGACTACTTGTATTAAAGAAGGAAAAAAAAAGCAGATAAACCAGTTTACTTGCTCAACAGTCTTGGCGTCATCAGTTATAGGTTTAATTCATCTGAATTTGCTTGATTTCGTGCAAACAGAAAAATACAACAAAATATCTACCAAGCCCCAATATCGGGCGTCTGGATATTACAGGGGGCAGCTCAGCAGAGGGCATGTGGCGCCTGGTGCCACCAATTACGCTTCCAAGGCTGACAGATGCCGACGGCGCTGCCCAAATGGTCGGATATTGCCGTGCTGGATTTTATGAGGAGTAACGTGAACACTCTACGCAGTTGGAATATTCCTGAGGGATGCTAGGTTTTTTTTTTAGCCTATTTTTCTACCCTTTTAAAACGCGAACAGAACCCAACTAATTTGAAGCCACAAACCATTCATGTGCTGAGATTTGTCTGGAACCGCCAGACTCTCACAAGGGCCGATCGGATACCCACTGCGATCCCCTTGGTACCTGATTTTAGTAGCTTTACCAGGACACAGCCCAGTCCGCAGAAAGAGTGACGTCTTGGACCATGGCGTTGGTTGGTTTATCAAGGGCTTTCGAATAAATGCAACTCGAATCCAGTCAAATTTTGATTTTGAATTCTTGATATTATGCTTCAATGTCACTAGCAGCATCTCCTTCACCATGTCTCAGCCCTCTTTATTAAGGCCTAAAGAATACAAAAACCAAAAAAAAAAAAAAGGAAGAAAAATGGCAAGTGAACCCGCCAGCCAACCTCTCTCTGTCTTATTAACACCCCAAATCAGGCTAATCTGTGCAGTGTACTTCGCAGCCCACGAGGATCAACGATGCCCTGTCCAATTCAATTCCGCCTCCAATTCCAACCAAGACATCAAGACTGTCTGGGAGCAAACGCGTAAACCCTCACATACAGACAGACAGACAGCCTTAAGCAAGACCAATACTGATCAAATAAATCACTTGTATTATGCATGCAACTCCATTTTACCCTCTATCCCTGCCATCCCTCTCCGAGCCAAAAGGCGCCGCGTAGATGAATTGTACACAGAAAGTCCTAAAAAAAAGTATTACACGATGTTGTAATCAGCGTCTCTCGGCCCTCAGTCCCCTGTCCTCTTCACTGTCTCTTCCGTCCTTCTCATCCCGAATTGGGCTTCCCGTAAAAAACAATATCTATCAATATTTATTAACCTCGCCAAGCCCTGGCGATTTTTTTTGACCTGGCCGCCAACTCCTGTGTCATATTTTGCAAAACTAAACATCAACACCAACATGTCCAAAAGTGGAAAACCTCGTTGATTGTACTAGGCAGCCCAGGTCGCCATTGACAACGCTTGTAGCCGAAACCAAAACTTGGCTCAAGCTCGGAAATGCCGCACACACTCTGGCTTGCAAAGCCTCGAGCTGCCGCTTTGGACTACTGGCACAATCTGTCCCAATCCGTCGATTGCATTTAAGCCTTACGGGAGCGGGTGCCGGTGCCGTTGGTTCTGGCACCAGTCGTCGTAGCACCGTTGGTCTTACCCGTGGCGGAGGCGACAGCCAGAGGATCGGGCAGAGGGGCCTGAGACATGCGGCGCAGTGACTTGCGAGTAGTCGACTTGCTGCCCTTCTTGTACGTGGCAAAGTAAAACGAGATAAAGAGAACCAGGTACGACGACAGGATGCCCATGCCGGCAAAGGCAGCAAACTCCTCGCCAGCGCACTTGCCGGCATTGGGCAAGGACGGGAAGTAGGTCGACACAAAGTAAGTGTACGAGGCAAAGTAGACGAACCCGAGATCAATGATGAACTGAATGATCTGGAGACGAGTGACCCACTCCTTCCACCAGATGCGGATACCGCGGGCGCTCTGGAAGTAGTACCAGTACATGACGACGTGGACGGTGAGATTGAGGGTGATTGGGACCCAGGAAACAGCGGTCGAGCCAATGAGCTGGGTGTAGCAGAGAAGAGCAGTCGCGCCGTGGTGGTAGCAGTGAAGGAAGGCTGTTCAATCGTCAGTTAGCTCACGCCTGGCAAAGGAGTGCGCTGCGCAGGCTGCAATACTTACTCAGGGGCTTCTTCTTGAGGAACAGGAAGACAGTGTCAAGGAGCTCAAGATACTTAGTGAGGTAGTTCAGCTGTGGCAGGTAAAACACATTAGTATACAACCCAGTCCATCCGAGCATGTCTAGGGAGAGACTCACGTAGTAGAGGACAACAAGAGGCTGAGTCCAGCCGCCATCATGGTTGCAAATAGCGTGGAAGATGCCGCCGCGGACAACGGTGGGAACAAGTTGCTCAATGAAGAGGACCAGGAGGATGCCGCTGATGGCGGTGAGGTAAAAGTTGTGGATGAGGAAGAGAGTCTTGAGCTGGAAGGGCTCACGGTTGCGCATGAGGGCGCGGCCACCAAAGATGATGGCATAGTAGACGACAATGAAGATGGAAGTGGCCTTGAGGGTCGACATGGGGGTCTCAAAGGGCACAAACTCAAACTCGGCGGTAGGATAGCCGGTGATGGCGGTCCAGGCCTTGTCAAAGATGGGCCACAGATGGATGCCAAAGGGGCGGTCCAACGTGGGGATGGGGAGATGCTCAAGGAAGGAGGCCATTGCAGAACGTATATTATTAAATTCGGTAGACCGTGTATATTGGTTTCCGAGAAATCCGAGAAGCGACAATGGTCGTTGTGTAGCGTGGGCAAATAAAGGCTCGTTTGATCAAGAGACGCGACACGCGACGATACCGAGGCCTTGCGTTGCGACGTAATCGAGGGGTGTTGTCTAGACACAAAAAAAACGGATGAGAAGGAATGACAAGAAAGAAGTGACAGCAAGGGGCACAGTCGAGTAAGATCCACGAGCTGTGACCGTCCAATTAACCAAGTCACTCGATTAAGATAATCTAAGTGAGGGAAAGAAGAAGAAAAGATGAGAATGGAGATGGGGGAAAGAGAGGGAAAAAAAAAACGACCAAGGGGCAAGTCGTCAGAAAAGGGCTTTTGGCTAGATGTATTGGCGGCCCATCGAAAAGGGGAAATTTGGCATGCACCACAGCGGAGAGTTGGGACGCTTGGGGGCAATTGGGTTCTCCTAAAGGATTAGTCCCTACGCTAAAAAGACTCAGCCTAAAGTCCGGGCCAGTGACGCCTACAGTGAGTGATGTAGCAGTGTGTGGGCGTGCTGTGGCAGCAAGCCTCTCTGTGCCGCAGCGCTAGTTCGGGTACCTGCCGCGACTGCCACAGGGGGTGGCAGAATCACTGCTCTCAGAGGTATACGCAGTACTGGTAGAGTGAAAACTCACTGCATGTGAAAGCGGCCCGGAAGTCTGGATCACGTGTCATCGCCAACTATTGTGACCAAGTGTCGTCTCCCAAGGCGAAAGGAGCTGTCGAATTGAATGCTGCTAGGCTACCTGCCAAAGCCACCACGATAATGAAATTTAGCACTGCAGCCATTTTCATCGAGTGCTTCCTTAGCATCTAGTAGTTGCCCTATCACTCTGATTAGTGAGCAAATTAATCTACTGGTGTCCAATAGTAAATGTCCACGATCTGGACGAAATGTGACCAAAAAGAGAATGAAGAGGGAGAAAAAAAAAAGGAAATGGAACTGGAATACCAAAGAGGGGCTGCTTGTTAGTAAAAGATGGAATTGGCCATGCCTCTGTTTCGGCGGGCAGCAGACATATATGCACTTATAACATTTGTCATTTGTTTTGTTCGGCGCAGATACGCGATCAAGGTGGCCTGTTTCTCGAGTGCTGCATTTCCGTCCAATGATGGGCCGCCCTGCCGACCGCCCTCTAGCAGTGACGAATTGGAACCGGGCTAATGGCAAGCTCACCCAAACCTCAGGTCATCACCACAGTGCAGTTCATATTTTACACTGTGCCTTACCATGCCTATATACTAGCAGCAGACCCACAGTTCAGAATCTCAATTCGTACTGTACACTGCTCCTCCCTGCGGGCTTAGTCATTCTACGCCCAGCTGCAAAACCGCCTTCCCGCAACCAGTCACAGTTCGTGCAAAATACTCGGCCCATTTGCCTTTTTCTTGAGCGACAAAACAGCCAGCCGTTTGGACCAACCAGCCAACCACTCCCTCTTTTCACAGCACATCCAATTCAAGCCGAAATGCCTTCCTCCGCCTTCCTCCGTCTTGCTGCTCGCAGCTCCGCGACTCTTGTCCGCGCCTCCGCCGCCCGTCCCGTCGTTGCCCGGCCCCTGATGGCTCGCTCTGTCGCCGTCGCCAGCTTCAGCACTTCTACTCCCCGCCGCGGCGAGCACGCTGAGGAGACCTTTGAGGAGTTCACTGCCAGGTGAGCACACCTAAGCCCCGATTCTCTACGTCTCACTTTTGCCGCTCTCTTTTTCTTTTATCGCGAGCAAATCAATTCACTGTCGATTGGCAAGGCTTTTTCGCGGCCTGGTTGGAGGTGGGGATTGCCGAGCTAGGGAAACATCGCGGCATTTGGATGGCGTGTTTTTTCCCCGAGCGAGTCCCAACAACTTCCAACAACCTCAATTGTCTCTCGATGCAGAGCGTACCGAGCCAATTGAAGGCCAACCAAAGTTTCTTGCCATGGACGACAATAATTCTTCGCCACAATGATGAAATTGGAGAAGACAGCAGCTGGATATTCGACTGACTGAATAACAGATTCGAGAAGGAATTCGACGGTGTCCAGGATGTCTTTGAGCTTCAGGTGTGTTATACCCCCAGGGAGAATGAAGACTGTCATTCATTGGAATCTAATTTGTTTTCTAAAGCGCAACCTGAACAACGCATTCGCCTACGATCTCGTCCCCTCGCCCTCCGTTGTTGCCGCCGCTCTCAAGGCTGCCCGTCGCGTCAACGACTTTGCCACCGCCGTCCGCATCTTTGAGGGTACGTTGTCATCACGAGTGCTTCGCACCGGATTTTTCTCCCCTCATTGCATAATATACATTACGCAGATAGTGGAACAAGTGGAATAGGACAATGGGCAAGTCAGCTAACACAACTTTTACCTTCAACAGGCATCAAGGCCAAGGTTGACTCCAAGAGCCAGTATGAACAATACCTCCAGGAACTCAAGCCCCTCCGTGAGGAGCTCGGCGTTCCCCTGAAGGAGGACCTTTTCCCCGAGCAGAAATAAAGACTTTCGACTCGCCGGCGAAAGAACGCGAGCGAACCCGGAAAAAAGCAGAAAACAAGACTCTAAAACTTATTGAGCAAGACTCACAAACATTGTAATGGCTCGAGATCTGTAACCCAGGGAAAGAAGTGCGTGTGTATGGGAATAAGGACCGCCCCAATTGTATATGATACTAGAGAGGAGAGGCAGGGAGAGAGAAGACAATTTCATAATTCTTTTTTTTTTTTTCATTTGTCACGGCCGAGTTTGACGGGGAATAGAACGTTTTCTCTTTTTGTTTTGTTTGTTTGGTGGAGAGGCGGAAAGTCACTGTCGGCTGTAACAATTAGAATCAAGGGAGATAAAAAACACAATGTGTTTTTAAGCCCAAGAAAGTGATGCCATCTCGAATTGAATTGTCTATTCGAGTCTGAAGCCGCTTCCCCCACTGTGTAACGAAGTAGCACGGTAGAAAATGCAGGCCGTAAGTGTTGATAGATATGTACAGGATATGGTTCTTTAGCACGGCAACTCCTTTTGCAATACAACTTTTTGAAACCTTGCACATTCCTTCTTTGTGTCAATGTCACTCAATGGATCAAGATTTCATCGTCTTATTGAAAGAAAACAGTACAAACAATCTAGTTCGGTGCTATAATAATAGCAGGTATATCCTTTTGGCAGCCAGTATCTGAGCTTCCCTTCCACCTTGATGAACACAAATTCCTATTTCTAACCCTCCGTGGTACCAAATGAAGAGCCAGCATATGCTCAAACCCTTTACAAATAAGAAGAAAAAAACCTAAACGCCTTATTATTTTTTACTCTCGGAGATGATTCCATCGTCCATTTCCATTCCCTGAGATCGGCAGTGCCCCAATCATGGCTGCGCCGCCCTCGGCCGACGGGCTCGTGCCTCGACTGGCCGGACCAGGGCCTCCTCGTCCTCCTGCCCGGGGGCTCATCAGTGCCATGCGCGGACTGCGAGGTACGCTACCCTGCCTCGTCTCCCTCCTTGTCCTCGACTGGCGCACCTCGTCACGCGCACGGTCCAGCTCCAGCTCCCGCTCACGCATCTGCACCTTCAGATTCTCAATCTCCTTAAGGTACGTCCTAGCCATGGACTCGTTCTGGATCTCGTGAATTCTAGTCACATTATCTGCACTGCGTTGGAGGAGCTTCTCATTCTGCTCACGCAGCTCCTTGTTTTCGTTTTGGAGGACCGAGGCAGCGTTGGAGGCGTCCTGGTACGCGTTCTTGGTGTATTCCCCGTCCTGCGTCGCGTTTTCCAGGCGCTTCTCCAGCTGTCGAATCTTTTCCGTCGCATCCTTCAGAAGCCGTTCGGATATGGCCAGCGGACTCTCGCCTGCTGCGCTTCCGTCGCTGGACGATGATATCAGTCGCAAAATTGTTGCTTCTAGCTCAACAATCTTGGTTTGGAGTTTGTCACTTTCTCGCTGTGCCGAGGCTTGCGCAGACTGGAGCGCTGCGTCTGCCTTTTTCTTTTCTCTTTCAAACACGGTTCGGTCCTCTACAGCCGCCCGGTAGGCCCGCTGCGTTTTGGAAGATGTGCGTTCATTATCTTTGACGCGAGTTTCAAGACCCTTAATGACAGCTTTGTATTCAACCTCCATGTCTGTCGCTACAGCCCGTCGCTCCAGTTCGGAATTTTTTTCTGCCAGTGCTTGAAGAACAGATAGAGAAACCTGGATCGATACACCCGTGCCGGGCAAGTTCCGACTGGCTGCTGCCACAGAGTCTAAAAGCCAGCGGACGTCATCCGGTAAGGGTAATTCATCTATTCGACTCGTAGCTGTAGATGCCTGAGGGATGGTACGTACTCTCTTCGCATCATCCTCAGTATCGTCATTGAGTTTGCGCTTGCGACCGCCCTCTGCGTCGGGTATTGCATGCGTATGTGTAGGTACTTGTGATTGAGAGCTCATGTAAATGTCCAGGACCTCCTCTGGCAGCGGCAGAGGTTCCCAGAGCACCCCCTCGACGACCCCGTTCAGGTACTCACAGAACATGATAGCAATCTCGTGAGGTTCAGGATAGCCCCGATCCGGGTCGCTAGTGAGTTTCCGGGCGTTGACGATGCCAGCCAAAAGGGCATTTCTTCTTTCCAGGGCACCAAGTTCACTCGGCAATTGCTGGTCAATATGCTCAATCGAGTGCGTCGTGACCAGCGTGAGTACAAGAGGGGGACGGACTGCTTGACCCTCTTGCGATAGCGCGCGCGCCATGGGAGAGCCGCCAAACGCATGATCGAAACCAATTACAACCTCGAAGTCATCCGTGTCAATCTCTTCATTCGGCAGTGCGAGTGTCACAGTACAGGCGGATTCATGGGAGCCGGTGCTCAATGTTGCAATCGACTTAGATATGCAGTCAATCTCCAGAGTTTCAGCGACATGTGCCAGGAGTCGGAGAAGCTGCGCCGACTGAGCAACGATGAGCACGCGAATGTTACTCTCGATGCCTTGTAGGAGTTCAAAAACAAAACAAAATTTCGGATTGGCGTCACAGGCATATTTGACCTGCTGGCGCGGGTCAAGGGTTTCGAGCGTGGTTCCGATAAGATCCTGGGGATAATCGCACAGATTGCGGAGGGCAGTCAAGAGATCATCAATCTTGCCCACGAGGGTGTCGCTGGGTTCATTGTAGTCCTCACTGCTGAAGACTTCCGAAAATTCCTTGACTTGTTTCCGATGAGCGAGTAGGGTATCGTCATACTGTGGTCGGAGGCTGGCTTGGAATGGAAGTGTGATAATATGCTGCATTAGAACTGGGTCATCACTGGTTGTCGACGATGATGGGGACTCTGGCGAGGCCTGTCCCAAAGTAATGGGCTCGGCAGCGGAGCTTCCGAAATCTGCAGTAGAAGCCACGAGATCAAGGATCGGCCGAGGGGCTGCATCGGGTGGAGGCACATCCGCGGACTCTAGTAGATCCGAAGGCGAGATGGTACCAGATTGTTGAGGTTCGTGGAGGTGCATTGGCATCAGCATCTGAGAGTCGGGTTCTAGTTGTGTATTAAAAGGATGGAGATTGTTTGCGGCAGTTGCAGCAACTGTGTCTGATTTAACAGGCGTGTTGATCGCTGGAGGTTGTGTTGCAGGCTGCCATTGGATGTGAGCAAGAACTTCCGTGTATGAGCTGGAGCTTCCTTGTGGCTGTAGCTGCGCATCGGCCGCCATTTTTGTGCGATAAAGCTCGTTGGCCTGATTAATATTCGATGATGGTCCGGTGAGGGGGGGTATTTGTGCCATCTCAAGGAGCTCGTCAACAGCGGACCGCCGAGTGGCGGGAGGATGGCCTGAGTCGTCAGCCATACTTTGGCTTTGTTGCGGCGGCGAGTTAAGGATGCCAGCAAACTGTGCAGGACTAGTGGCGTCTTTACTCTTCGATGGTGAGCTTCTGATGCTGCTATCTGGCTCTCTAGCCAGGACAATATCAAAGAAACTGGTTCTCTTCACAACTTGCGCGTCCTGCGATGCTCGAAGACTCTGTTGCTCAGGTGGGCTGTTCGAGACTAGGCTAGGTGCGGGCGAGGGTTGTTTTGATGCAGTCGAAGAAGAAAGGAGGCTGGCGGGCGCGTCTATTTCAATCTGGCTCAGAAAAACAGGTAGGCCAAGAGCTGGGTCGCTGGGAGTGGCGTGTGGTGATTTTGAAGTATGGTTTGAGGAATAATGATCCTCTGGTTCCTGTTGATGTGAAGGGATATCCGAGTCGGCGCAGAGAGCTCCTGCGATGCTGGACTCCGGTATGTGCTCTTCAGGATTGTTTGTGTCGGTTATAGCGGTAGTGCCGATTTCCACTCGATCCAGCGAGTCTGGGATTAAAGCGCAACGAGATTCTTTGTCTGGCGACGTAACGATGCTTTCGGCTGCTTTTGGATAAGAACCTGAGGCAGTCGATAGAGTTTGGCCAGAATATTCCTGGGAGTCTGGAACGGTTCGGCGGCTGATTTGACTAGAAAGAGCCAGTCGCCGGTCCTGCTCCTCAAGCTCGCTGAGAGACTGCGAGGGGTAGCTGGCGGACTGGGATCCAGCAACGCTCAAGAACTCTGACGGGTCAAAGTTGGGCGCCTTTGGGATTCTGACGACAAATTCCGTTGGCTGATCGAATTCGGGTACCTCGGAGGCAGCACTGGGGGAGCGTGCTGAGATTATAGAAGGAACGGGCTCGGCCGACGGGCTGCAGCTGTATCGCGGTCGCTTCTTGGCAGGGGCCGGGTCGGCGACGGATACAATGGACGATGACCTATCCCGCTTCTCCTGCTTTTGGCGCTGTATTTGACGGTAGTTTGCCGGGCGTGGGGACTGGTCACCCTGACTGGGCTGTTGTGTAGAGTTGTCGGGCCTTGGAGGGGAGGGTTGTTTTAGCTTGCGCAATGATCTGTTCTTCCACTCCCGTTTCGCGAGGACAGTCACGTCGGCACTCTGGGATGACTCGTTAGCCGAAACATAGGGGGTAGTGTATTTAAAGGAGGCTCACCCAGGCCCAAGTGGGATCATACGCTTCCCCGGTGATCGGGTTGTCCTCCCAGTCGACGAGGTACTGAATCCGCGATCCGATGCGTTTCTCGTCGAGTATTTGGCGGATGTTAAACCACACCTCTTCCGTGTTCTTCTGATCTGGTCGCTTCTTCCCAGTCTGCCCTGGGTTTTTTGACTTGGGCATGAGGCTGGGTGCCGTTGTGGTCGAGATGGGGCAGCAGATGAAGCTCGATGTAAGTCGAACAGTTGCGCGCGTTGCTTTGGCGCAAACGAAGGACGCAATGCAGCCAAAAGCGTTCTAGCGGGCTCAGATGTCCAAGTGTGAGATAGAGTGCCTGCAATGTATCACGTGGTTGTGTAGAGCATCAACAGTTTAGAACTTTTTCGACTGTCTCTCGAGTAAATTCTCGGAATGAAGAATTAAAAAGGGGAGGGAAATCAAGTGGGCAAACCAAAAAAAAAGGGCACAACTGCTAAATAGTTGACAAAGAACGATTGTGTGGAAAGGTGAGGCTGCTCTATTGTCCAACTGTTTGAAAGAACTTGCTTGTCATAGTTATGGCCTACGGGTACGTACCTTCTTAGCAGTTGGCAGATTACCTCTCGACTGTTTGCTCCCAGCCTCTCACTTCACTGCTGCATAGAACTTCTCTTGACCTCGTAGCATTTGAGCGCTCGATGAATCTATACCAAAATAAAATAAAACAATATAAAATATTTTATTTTTTACCTTTTGTAAAGGCGCAGTCTCCCAAATATAGATTTCTACCTAGGTACCGAGGTAGCTAGGTAGCTGCTGACGGGCCAGCGCGCCGACTCACTGAGGCTGGGGTGCCCTGGAGCTCTGAGCTTCCTACATCAAACTCAACACCTGAAACGGTACCCGTCACTGTCGCTTCAAATCATAAGCACACAGGAAAGCGCCCGCAGCCGAATGCAAGAGACTGAACTCTACAGGAAATGTCCGCCCAGTTTTCGGTGCAGCCCATTGGCCGCTTTGCTGGCACCAGCCACCCCGTTCGCAGACCAAAAGTGAGCACCTGGTGACTTTTAGCAGCGCATTGAACGCTACTAACGTTGCTATTCAAGGAAATCGCATGCTTCTCTTACAATAATAAGCATGAGTTTTCAATAGACGATACTTCCATCAAGTGGTATTATACCCCACAGCTCGGTGCGGACCTTTCGAAAGGGTTTGAAACCTTTGAGAAGCTAGATGACTCGAAAGATGAGCACCTGGATAGCCTACTGGCCACCGTCATGGCCTATGAGCAGGAGATTGGGAAAAGAATAGATGCCAATTTTGTAACATGGCGAGGCATGATGACAAAAGTGAGCTGGACACTCGACGATGGACCTGCTGACCCTGCTAATGACGTATAGATTATGGCAACGCCATTTGATACTTTTGACGGGTATGGCTAAGATAAATCGGCAAGCATTACAAGAATTCTGACAATTTACAATTTATAGTTTTGAAATGAATGCCACACTTTACCAGGTAGGTACAATGTGCGCTTACATAGTTGCTGTCTGCAGCTCGCAGCACTGACAAGACGGCAGGATTGCATGTAAGGACGCGCTGTTTGTCTCCTCCACGCTTCAACTTACATGAATAGATTCATTGAAGAGAATAATGAGTATAAAGTCGCTTCTCGGAGGAATGAGGGGCAGACACATCGAAGACATGGGCCTCCTGTAGAGGTCATGCAGTTCTGGGGTAATAGCCATAGCCTCACCTCATCATCAGGCGTCAGCTCTAACAGGCAAAAACAGGGTACAAATTCGAGACCTTGGCGACGCTACCTTCACCATGGGGCACAACCTCTCGAACGTTTATTGAGAACCGAGAAAATGCAGTAGTCAATAACAAGGAGCAGTACTGCTCCGTGGTGCGCACAGGCATCGGAAAAGCGATTCTCTGCCTCGGAGGTGAAGTCGACGCAAGTATGTTCAACCTACGGCTCAATATTTGACATGTCTCATAATGTTCTAACCTTCTGGCTACAAAAAAATCCAGTCTGGGACTCAAAACCAGAACAAAAAGGCAGCCCGATCAACTGGGTCGAACTCAAAACGAGCGCCGAAATACGTGGCCAGGGTGACATGGACAATTTTCATCGAAAGCTCATGAAATACTGGATTCAGTCATTTCTCCTCGGTGTGCCGAAAATTATTGTCGGGTTTCGGTCGCGCGATGGTATCCTGCTGGACGTGCAGGAGATTGAGACACAGAAGATCCCAGAGACTATCAATGGGCGGCCAAATCCATCCTGGAATGCCGACATGTGTGTCAACTTTGCAGCTTCCTTTCTAGAATGTGAGCTCTATTTGAAACAAAGCTTAAAAGGTAATATCCAAATTCTCTCATTAACACGATTATAGTTCTCACGCAGACCATTAATGACGAAGGTGTGTGGCGAATCAGTCGGCAGCCAAAGTCACCAATCATTGAAGTATACCGGGTAGAAGAGACTGGGCATGGCAATATTCTTTCAGATGCGTTTAAAAACTGGCGCATCAAACTGGCCCTGGGTGCAGACACTGCTAGCTAATCAGGAAATGCATGCATATACTAGTTTTACGTCATCACAATGCCTGATACTTTTGGATCCTGATATCTATTGGCCAACTTTTATTAATTCACCAATTTAAATCTTTTACCACTTGGTGGTTGCACTATATAATCATCTATCTAGAGTTTTCTTTTAAAAAAAAATTGAAGGAAAGCCCATTTATTTCCTTAAAACGCCAAAAAAAAAAAAAAAAAACTCCCGCAGAGGTGCAGAATTCAGCCAAACCCGAAACAGCCAGCTTAATAAAAGCTCCAAATATAACCTGCTGTGGGTCTTGGTTGTATTTTCTGCCCTTGCGCTATGCAAAAAAAATCGCAAAGTACATGTGCTCATACATCCAATCGTACATTTCTTCAATGGAAGACAATGACATAAGAAGAAAAGAAGAAAGGAGAAAGAAACAAAACAGGAAGTTCGAGTCAAAGAAGACGAAAAAAATCTCCGGACAACGCTTTATGACTCTTGTCAAAAATGTAAACACCATCGCTATTCTCCTTGCGTTTCTCTCCCTGCTGCGGGAAAAGCATACAAAGAAGTATTTTTACATCGCTATTGAAGCAAATGATAATATTTTCGGGTGCCCTCGTCAGTGTCGATATGTCGGACTGTATCAGCCCAAGAATATGTTTAGACTTGTGGCCACCGGATGCGCAAGCCATCAGACCAGCGGTTGTATAAAACGTCAGCTAGCTGCTTGCAGTGCTCCATACCAGGGCGGGCTTCGCCACCGGGGTACTTCTCGTCAAATCTCTCCTTCTCAAAGCCCTTTTCGTTCAGCTTAGATGACATGGGTGAGTCAGCCTGGCGCCGTCTGTGGCTCTTGAGATGCGGGTTGTTGGAGCTCAGTATAAGCTTTGTAGGGCTATACGCCGTGTTGGTAGTGCCGGTGTTGCTAGTTGTGTTGCTCTTAATCACAACTGTGCCTTGTGGTGTGCCATCATCCGGGGCAACCTTTACATCGGCTTGGCGTAGGAAGGCTGCGTCTAACTTGTTGTCTTTGGCCATTGCTGCGATCAAATTTGTCATCAAGTGGTATGCACCCTCGGGGTCAATAGCGTTGAGAGCTACGAAGGCGTCTGACACCTTGCCCAGAGCCTCACGCTTCTGCATTGCAGATGTTTGAGCATGAAGCTCTGCCATGGTAGGCTCTATTGCCTTATTATAGAGTCGACGACCGATGACAGCCTCCTTGCCAAAAGGCACCACGGGAACGGCTACAGAGGGATGCTGATTCTCATCACAGAACACATCGTCAGGCGACGAGGGTCGTCCAGTTTGGCCACCCGTAGAGCTGTCCGATGGAACACGACGGAAGAGTCGCATGGTAGAACCGGAGTTGCCAAACGACATATCGGTCTGAAGGGGCTTCTTGGGAGGCAGACTACCTCTAATGGAGCCGCCGGAGTGGACGGACGTTACTTGTGCAAGGGACGGTGTTCGTCGAGCAGTCGCCTTTCGAACAGTTCCAGTAGCCGGAGAGGATGGCCCAAGTGGCCCATCATTGAGGTCCATCTTGCGAAGGCCGTCTTCGGCGACGAGCATTGATGATGGGCGTCGGGTTTTGGTCAGCTGCCTCTTTGGCGCAGTAATGGCGATGGACTTGACGGTATCGAATGTCCACTCCTGATCTCTACATCTGGGCGACATTGTCTGCAGAGTCTCCTGGTAGTAAATGGGGTGTCGCTGGCGGTTTTGGTTTGCATCCCACATCTGCCGTTGAGCAATAAGCTCCTGAAGCGCCTCGACCTTTCCGGCAGCTCGAATGAAACGGTGACGAAGTAACTCGCGAGCTGTGGGTCTACGATCGTAATCCTTGGTCAGACACTGCGCGACAAAGTCTTTGAAGTCTCTGCTAAAATTACCCTCCAGCTTGGGAGCGGAATTCTTGGGGATGTGGAAAAGAACTTTCATCGGGTGAATGTGGCACAATGGAGGCTCGCCATTGGCCATTTCCATAGCAGTGATGCCAAGTGACCAAATGTCCGCCTTGAAACTGTATCCGTCCTGCTGAATGACTTCGGGTGCCATCCAGAACGGCGTGCCCACGAAAGTGTTGCGCTGTGACTTGATGTTGGTGAGTTGGGCTGCAACGCCAAAGTCGGCGAGCTTGACTTTGCCGGTCTCGGAGAGGAGAACGTTGGCCGCCTTGATATCTCTATGAATTTTGCCCTCATCATGCAAATACTGGATGCCCAGCAACAGCTCTCTGCAGATGATGGCTATATGAGTCTCGCTAAAGTTTGCAGGCTTCAGCTGTGTAACAAGTTAGACTTTCATTTCTCGTTTAAGCTAGGAATCGCGATCTTACCAAATCCAAACAGGATCCGCCGCCAAGGTACTCCATGACGATCCATAGCTTATGGCCTCGTAAGAAGCAGCCCTTGTATTGTGTAACATATGGACTAGCGCATGTACTCAATACGGCAATTTCAGCTTGTATGTCTTGAATATCGTCGTCGTTGGACTCGAGATCAATCTAACACATTGTCTGGTTAATACCGCCGAGCGCTCTCATTGCATGGATTTTGGGCTGACCTACATGTTTGATTGCAACAACGTCTCCAGTCGCCTTTTCAATTCCCTTGTAAACCACGCCGAAGCTCCCCCCTAAAAGACATGTTACTGCCAGTTATGCATCATGACGTTGAAAGAAAACTTACGACCCAGTTCCTCCAACACTTGATAGTGCTCTGCAAGTCCTTCGTCGGCCATTTTTTGCCCAGGACGTCTGTGCAACACTAGACCTTCTCAATCTGCTCCCGGCGACAGACGGCAAGGGCAATAGTGAAGGGCCCGACGATTGTGAGGTGCGCGGCAAAAAATGATGCAAGAGCGGCCGGGACCTGTTGCGCTGACAGCAACCTGCAGTCAACACGGAGAGATTTCAATGGAGGAAGGGAAGAGATATCTTTTTCCGCCCTTGGGAAGGGTACCGTAATGGTTATCTAGCCCAGCCTAGGTGCGCAAATGATGGTTGTCTGGGACAAGGTACAAGGGTGAAGCTTGGGCCCCTTTGTTTACAATTTTCCACTTTGGGAATTCTGTGACGTCCGTTAGCGGGGTTCAATTTGAGAGAGCTGGACCTGGCCGGGCGAGGGTAACTTCTCTCCTTTTTTTTCTTTGGAAACACGATATATGAATTGTGGTGTTGAGAAGAGAAGTTTCATTTTCAATGGCAGGACGTAATCCATTTACTTTTTTTTTTCTTTGGTACGCATGGTTGGGAGTTGATGTGGTAACTGCGAGAGATATGCTGTTGTCACTGGAACGCAGGCTTGCCGCCGTGGTGTGCATTGGTGTGGCGACTAAAGCCCAACTGGGCGTGGGCCAAATAAGGCAGCTTTCACACTGCCGGGGCATTATTGGTACTGGGCTGATCGGGCGTTATTAGCGGGCGGACAGTGGCAGACTCAGGGTTCGGTGACAACTGGGCAGATGGCGCGGTGCTAGAGGCGTTTCTAGGGGTGCTTCTAGTGGGTTTACAGTGGATCGTCGTGTCGCTAGGCCCTACGCTGTACGCTGAGGCAGTGTGTCGCCCTAGCAACGAAGCTCGTTGCCCCTCTGTTGTTTAGCACTCCGAATCAAATTCGCAACGCTCAACGAACGACGACGTTTTAGCCTTGGTAGGTAGTCAGCCAATTGCCCAGTCTGAAGACCTCCATATCTAGTCGCAGCCGAGCTTCTCGTTGATAGAGACAAATCAAAATCGATTGCTGTCTTTGGCTCATTATCTGCTTTCCTTTACCCGATCCTTGTTCAGCAAGACTCGCGATCAATATGAGTAATTGAGTCTCTGCAAATACCCACTTCATCACAAACGAGCTTCAACGACTGCCAGGACCACGACGGGCATTGCTACAAACCAAAGGTGACACGACAGCAACTGCTGCTGCTCGATTTCCCCTGCCACTGAGCCAACGCGGGCCAAATAATCCAGACAATACAATCACAGTATCAGCAACATGGTACCAGCACCACCACCGCTGCCGGTGCAGTTTCCCTGCTGGTGCCGAGCTGTATATTCTTGGGGAGGAGAGGTTCGTTTTCTGCATATAATAAGGAGAGTTTGAATACTGACAGGGATTCAAAAGGGTAAACGTGACCTAGGCTTCATCGAAGGTGACTTGATTGAATGTTTGAATGCCGGCGATGGCTCGTGGTGGGTCGGGCGACTGTATCGCGACCGCCGAACCGTAGGGTCGTTTCCCTCCAACTTCGTCAAAGTTCTGCCTGAAGAGTTTCGGCCATCAGCAAATCGCTCCGTCAGTCCGTTACCGCCTAGTATTGCACCAAGTCCATCGAGATCAAAACCGTTTCGAAGACCGTTCGAGGCATACGCAAAAGCTCCTCACTATACAAGCGCAAAAACGCCCATTACATTTCGCGAAGATCCAGTCACTAAAACAGCCAACCCTACTCCACCACCAGCTCCTTCATCCGCTGTTGCGCGAACAAAGAGCAGTGCGGCAGCTTTGCTCCCCGAACATACGCCTTCACCACCGCAAGCGAGGGGCTACGACCCGAGAGCACCATCACCAGCGCCGTCCTTCCGTCGCCCCGAAGCACCTCTAGCAAATAGCTACGTGGCTCGTGACTCACCGCCACCACCTCCTCCACCACATAAACACGTTGCTAGAGCCGGCTCAGTTGACATCAACCCTCCACTTGCAATGTCTAGACATGGATCAACAGCGTCATATCAACCGCAACCGTCTCAGATGGCACGACATGCCTCCCAGCTCTCATACCACGACCAAGGCGATGTTCATAGACAAACATCCAGTGCCTCGTACGATGACCGCGGTTATGATGACTACGGGGAGCAGTACAGCACGCCTCGAAGAACGGCGTCGTACGTGGACCACTCACCAGGTGGCAGTCAAGGAATGACGCCCTCCCCTCTGCGGGAAGCTATGGATGGAGTCATGGAGCAGCTTGATGAGTTGGAAGGGCTTGGCAGTCGACAACAAGAAGAGCTGGAGCCGGAGTTGGATCCATGGGCGCCGGAATCTTTTGGCATGGAGTCCCGTGGGCCAAGGTCCTACGAACCAGAGATTGGCAGACCTCGGACTTCAATGGGCATTGCCCAGTCCGACGAAGGGTACGAGACATGGAGTGGAGAGTCTTCGCAGGTAGACGGCCACAAACGCAGCCGACGGGATCAAACACAAGAGCTACCACAGCTGAGCAACTACGTCGAGAGGATGGAGAAGCGTTTCCATAAAATGCATCAGCATAGCGCCAGCGTGCCTGCTGTTGAGACAGAGGGTCCTCCAGCTCCGCCTCCAAAAAATCAACATTACACCAGACCAAGCTCTTCCGCTGGACATAAAGTTGGCCCTGACAAGACTTTACGGTCGCAAAAGTCTGCGTATGACATTAGAGACAAGAGCATTGGGCGATCTTATACGACCAAAACAAATGCTACAAATTCGTCATCTGGCAATCAAAGCAATACAAGCTACGCAACCCAGAGTAGTGGTAGGACGCTGTGGAGTGGTGTGTCGGCAAGCGGCTTTAGCTCAACGAGTGCGGGAAGCATGGCTAGAAACCACCACCAGCGGACTCAAAGTGCCGTACCGACACGGGATGCCGATATGGAACGCCCTGAATCTCCCTTTACCGGTGTATCATATCATAGCAGCCATGCGAGCAACGCCAGTGCCGCCGCGCGGCCGATGTCCCAGGCAGTGTACGAAGATCCATCTGCAGGGTTGGGCGGACTTGTACAGCCCAAGGCGCCCAAACGCAGTATTTTCAAGAAGATTTTCGAGTCTGCTAAGACGGGCGTCGCCAACAATCGTGGCAGCGTGGCGGGCGGATCTGGGGTTGAGCCGGGTCATACTTCGCCTTTCAATCGCTCCTACGGAGGAGGAACCGTTGCAGCAGCGCGTACGGTTGGCATGCGGTCGAATCTGGATGCCTCCCGAGACATGGGCACTGGACCAATTGACTGGGTTCAAGTGCGTAGGGATATCAACAGATCGAACTCGCTGAGCAAAATTGAAAGAGCGGAACGGCGTGATCGCTGCCACATCCAAGACCACCCGGCCTTGAATCCAGTTGATGAGCTTTATGAGAGCATCGAGGGCGACGAGGGCGCAGACGGCAATCCCGTCATGGACACGCTCAACTACCAATCGATCAATCTCACCCAAGTGGACAAAAACTCTCGGTTCATAAACGAGGCATCTCCGATGACAACAGCAATATCTCTGGCTACTACATATGTCTGCAGGCCCTATCGTAGCGATGTACAGCGACTGCGGGCTATCTTCACTTGGGTAAGCGAGAAGATTGTTTGGGAGGAAGACTTTGAAGGAGAGATCAACACGCGTGAGGTTATCCAGTCAAAACGCGGGTGCGCGGAAGAATACGCCGTGCTCGTGATGGAGATGTGTCTGGCAGTCGGTATCACATGTGAAGTTGTGAGAGGCTATCTCAAGGTGCCTGGTGAGATAACAGACGCGCACCTGACGCCGCGGCCAAATCATTGGTGGAATGCCGTGTTGGTGGACAATGAATGGCGGATGATGGACTGCTGCCTGGCCAGTCCATCCAACCCGAAGAGGAGCCTATATTCGACTCTGGGTAGTACTGTGGCAGAGCCCTGGTGGTTCCTGACCAGACCGTCTGAACTCTGCTGGACTCATGTCCCGGAACATCATGAGCAGCAGCACATTGTGCCACCTGTAGCGCACGAGATTCTGCTGAATTTACCGTGCGTTTGCCCAACCTTTTTCAAAGACGGAGTTGAAATGGTGGATTACAACACATCAGCGACGCGTATCGAAGATTTGGAAATGGTCCATCTAAAGATGAATGTACCAGGCGACATTGAACTAGTCGCCGAAGTTGAAACTCGGGCATTTTCTCAGGACTGTGACGGAGACGTCTTTGAGAGTGGCGAAGTGGTCAAGACAAGAGCCCTGGCACAAGCAGAGTGGTATGGGGGCGTGAAGCGGTACACAGTAAAGGCACTGCTGCCAGGCGACGAAGGCCAAGGCTTGTTGAAGGTGTATGCCGGAACCAAAGGTTTAATGCATAGCATCAAAGACATACCACACCCATTGGCACTTGTCCTGCCGTTGATTCATACGGGAGAGAACCCGCCCTACCAGTTTGTGACACGGCATCCGACACCACACGCACAACGGAATGACATTTACATTGTGCAACCACAATGCCAACGACTGGCACTCAACAACACGTTTGTATTCGCTATTCGCCAGCATCCGAGCCTCTCGTCTGGAGGAGCGCAGTCGAGTCTCACACCGTCGTCCAACCCTGGCCGGACCAGCCCGAACCCCTTTGTACGCCCCAGCTCGGCTATGAGCATGACGGCTTCCAGTGTCAATGGCTCCAACCCAAGCTCGGCGAGCGGGACGGTGGCTGGACACAAGCCAGCCAAGCTTGCAATTCAGACGCCAGGTGGCAAGATTCTCCGTCTCATGAGGAAGGAGGATCGCAAGGGCATCACAGTTACGGGGCGTGACGATGACGAAATGAGTGATGGTGGCACATGGGAGACGATCATCAAGTGCTCCGAGACGGGTGTTTGGAGAGGCCTAGTGTTGGCTGATCGCACAGCCCGCTGGTGTGTATTTGCAGAGTGGCACTGTGTTGGCTAATAAAGCCGGATGGGGCACGCATTTTACACTTCCTGACCCTCCAATTTTTTTATTATTATTTTTTGGCAGTTTTGGCAGTTTTGGCAGTTTTGGCAGCCTTGGTAACATTTTTCACCCTTGACTTTTCCTTTTTTTTTCAATCTTTTTGCTATATTCGAAACAACCTGCATCATCATCCCGGAGTTGCGGCACATACAAAAGACGACGGCCTGGGCAAATGAATGACTCGACTTCTTTGAAACCGGGTAACCACTTCATGAATGGACATTTGTATTTAGAATGCTTTGGATGAAATCCTGTAATTATAACTTGGAGTATGGGCAGCCACGGTCTTTTTATGTATTAGCTTTATTAATTATTATTCAATTTTCTTCTCTACTCTGCATTGGGTTCTGCCAATGGGGATCATGGCCCTAAAGTATGTGTGAAACTCTGTTAAGCTGACAGTACTTGACTCACGACAGGATGGTGGCTAACTACTAGGTAGTCCAGGCTCGCAGTAACTTTATGTTCTGCCAGCAGCTTTGTTCCCGAGTTGGTAGGGCATCCATCCATCCACCTCATAGGGCGCCCGCACTTGGCCGACTCTCCCGTCACGGGGCGCCTGGGAAGACTAAAATCAATCCATCTGGCGCGCTAAAACCACTCGATTCAGTGATGCTCCAGGTGGTAAAGTGGCAGGTGCAGCCCCTCGGACCACTGTAACTAGTGCAACACCAAATTCCGCTGCGACAAACGCCGCCAGGACGTCTCTTGACAAGAGTCGTCGGCATTCCCGTTCGATACCACGCCCGTCAATTTCCCTCCTGTCGCCCATCTCCCATCAATCGTCCTGCGCTTCAACTGCAAAACAGAACGCGCGTGGTGCGACAGAGCAATCGCCACTGGGCTCAATTTAATTATTGCCGCCCGCTATCAGCCAGCACGCGCAAACTCCCCGGCGACGCCACGACACGAAGAACGCCTTCTTCCCCCTTGACCACTGGATCGACAGCGATGCAGTGAGAGACCTGAAAAGGCGCCAACAACCGCACTCCCCGCGATTTCCGAGACTCGGCCTTTTGATTCTAGAGTACGAAGCCCGCCATCCCCTGCCAGCTCATGCTGCGTCCAGCAGCATGGCATACCAAGGCGCGCTTCCTCCCGGCCAGGGCTTTCCTGGGCAAGGGGATCTGTACGGCGGCGCCTCCGGCAGCACGGGCGGTCAACAATCTGGATATGGCTTTCAGCAGCAACAGCAGTACCCTAGCCAGCATCAGTTTTCCCAACAGAATGCCCAGCAAAATGCCCAGCAAAATGGCTCTCACCATCAGCAAAACGGTTTGTACGCGAATGGCATGAGCCAAGCCCAGTTCTACCAAACGCCGCAGGCACAATTCACCCAGCAGCATCAACCACAGCAGAACCATCACCAGTATCAGCAACAGCAGCAACACTACCACCAGCAACAGCAACAGCACCAGCATCAGCAGGCGGCGCAGATGCAGCAATTTGCTGCGGGCGGAGGCACCCCAATGGGCGGCGGCATGTACAACGGCGGATTCCAGCAGGGCTTCTCCCAGCATCTTCAACAACACCCGCATCAGCAACATCAGCCTCAGCAAGCGCAGCAACCCGATGCCAGGCAGTTTGCACAACCAAATGACATCTGGCGCCAGTCCCAATCGCCGTCAATCCAACATGCCTTAACACCGGCTTCGATGCAGGCCACCATGATGCAGCAACAAAACTCGCAGCAGCAACACCTCCAGCAGTTGCAGCAGTTGCATCATGCCCAACAGCAGTCTCCTCAACTCTATAACAACTCCATCGCATCGCCACAAATTCGCACCCAGTCGCGCCCATCTCCGCGCCCACGACAGCCATCGATACCGGCGCAACACATCCAGGACTATCAACGGCGCATATCACAATCTCCTATACCACAGCCATCGCCACATTCCGGCCACTTAACTCCACGGCAAGGGCCATCGACTCCTCAAGCTCATCAACAACCGATCCCCCAGCAGAACCAGGCACAACTGCAGCTCCAACAGCAGCAGCAACAACAGGCATATCAGCATCTGCATTCCCCGCATATGCAACATTCGCCTCATATGCAACATTCGCCTCAAATGCGTCAATCGCCACAACTGCAGCAATCGCCTCATATAATAAGTCAGCAACAGGTGCAGAAGCAAAGGCAGCCATCGATACCACAAATGCAGCAACCACAGCAAACGCAGCCGCAACATGTGCAGCCCCAATTTCACACAGAGCCTGCTCCCATCCCAGATGTGGCACCCGAGCCAGACGAAAATTTTGAGCAAGAGTTTGAACAGGCACCTGCAGCTGGATTCCCGATTGAAGCCGAGCCTGAGCTCGAGCCGTTGCCTGAGGAACATGCCCAGATCGATGCAATGGCTGTTATAACGCAAGACTCTGCTCACGATGAATTCCAGATCGAACAGCAGCTGCAGAGTGAGCAGTTTCACTTTGTTAACCTGCAAGACATTCAAAACATCCCACCTCCACCGCCCATGCCGCCCATGGATTTGCAGAGCATCGATCCTCGCGATCTTAGTTTGGGCTTTTCAAAAGAATCCATTATTGCGCCGCTTCCAGATCCTATTCCAGAGCCACCATCCGTGAAAGAAGAGCCCGAGCAGGACACGCCCATGCCGAACGCACCACCGCTGAAGCCGCCGCCCAAGGCAGAACCAAAGCCACAAACCAAAGTAGAACCAAAATCACAGCCCAAAGCAGAACTCAAATCACAACCCAAGGCAGAGTCAAAGTCGCAGCCGAAGAAGGAACTGAAGCCGGCGGCCAAAGTTGAGCCACGGCCACTGCCGCGAAAAGAAACTAAGGTTGAGCCACCTACCCCATGGCTCAAGACCAGCCCACACCCTTCCGTTCCCAACTCACCCTCGGTGACTCGGTCGCCAAGCATCACAAAACGCTCGCCTGCGACGCAGAACAAACCTCGACCAGTCAATACCGGACCAATCATGGCGGCAGTTGCAGAAGAGTGCATAGGCAAGGCAAGATCTCAAGCGCATGACGTAGCCATGTTCCTGGACCCCGACGACGTCTCGGAATACCAGAGGCTGATTTCCACTGGCCTTTCGTGCTTGGAGGGCATGCTGCAAAACTCCCGCCTATCGCCCAGAGAAGAGGCGCGGGTCCGTTTGCGCTATGCTACAGTGCTGCATGAAGAGACAGAAAATGTCATGGAAGCAGAAACCGCCCTAACGAAAGCCATAGCGATATGTGACAAGCACCGTATTGTAGACTTGAAATACTGCATGCAGTACTCGATGCTTAAGCTGCTATTTCACCGGAACCACAAGGCCGCGATAAAGGCAGTAGATGGCCACATTGCCAACTGCGAAGCATTCAAGCACGTGCCGTGGTACTACGCATTTCGCCTTCTGAAGGCTACATTCTACATGGAAATGGGGAACGCTTCAGATGCGTCTGCGCTGGAAAATATCCGTGCTGTTCAAAACGTGGCATCGACGCGCGGCGATAATGCACTGAGCATATTCGCCTCTGTCCTTGAGGGCCTTGCGTTGCTCAAAACTGCTAAAGACGGGAGCATCGAAAAGGTCCAGGGGTGCATTGCACAGGCTGCCAAGTATCAGCTTGATCCCACCATCCGGATAACCCAGCTTGATATCTTGGTTCTTCTCCTGGACTTTGCAGCCAGCCTCCACCATCAAAATCCTGATGTGACGTCAGCCAAGCTGCGGGAATTACAAAAGAAGATTGACGACTGTGAGGACTGGGGCAATGTCAAGGCTGATTTCTTGGTTCCCATCAAGAAACAAGCTGCCAGTTCCAATATTGTGGGCGAAGATACAAAGTCTATTGTCGACCCGGGCGATGGGACGAGGGAGTCGGACTTCTTGGTGGTTACTTTTATGACCAAGATAGAATTACGGTCCCTCATGTAAGTAAAACTGATTATCAATTCGAAGGCGGCAACTGATAAAGTGTACAGATTTACATTCAGCGGCCTCGTGTCACTGCATAAGCCGTCGTCAAAGTCTACAGAGTTCTGGCGCGAAGGATCCAAGATTCTGGAGACGTGGGATGAATCTACAACGGGGATCCCATATGGGCCACCGGTCTCCCTGCACACGGCGATTAAACAACGCCAGTGGCGGACCGAAGGGCAGGCCTATATCACAGTCATGCTTGGGCTGTTGTCAGCTACGCATTGCCAATGGGCGACCGTCAAAGGACACATGGATAGGCTAGAAAGCTTGCTATCAAACGAGTCACAGCCATCTCTGCGGCTGCTTGCGTTATACCTATCTGGCGTGTACCACCAAGGCTTGGGTGAACTGCAAACTGCCCTCGACATATTTCGGGGCGAGGGCTTCACTGGTCCCCTCAGCAGAAGCCACGGCGTTAAGGTTGGTGAGCAGGAAGTCGCACTATTGGCCGGGCTCAACCGGCTCTGGATCATGCAGCACGAGTCGTGCCGCAACGACCAAGACACGGTCGATCTAATAGAGCAATTGCAGCCCCTATGCAACAACCACTGGAACGTGGACCTCCGCACGGCCTGGCACAATGTTATGGCCGCGTTGGTGACGGATCCGCCCCAGCAGCTGAACCAGCAGAAGCAGCACATTCAGGCGGCCATGGGCGGCTCCAAGGGCACCAACAATATTGTAGGCGCAGCGGTGACGCTTTGCATCATGCGCAGCCGCTTCTTTGAGAATGTCATTGGTGACCAGGCGCTCAAGAGTGCGCGTGCGGCGGCCAAGCAGGCCCAGCGGAGCGGTAGTGTGCTCTGGCAGAGCGTGGCAGATGGAATGCTGGCGCACTCCTACGATGTACAGGGGCAGAGGGAGGAGTCGAGGCATGAATGGGAGAAAGCAACCAAGGAGGCGAGGGATGCATTCAAACGGAGTTGAACCAGGAAGGAGAAGAGGGAGGCGAAAATTGCGTAATAAACTTTTTTGGCATATATTCTTTTTGTATTATTTCTGTTGCTTTTCTAGAAATACCAGTGGTTGGGAGGAACGGGTAAGAGGAGAAAGAACTCATGATTGGCGTTTTACGGTGTTTCTTTTTTGTCATGAGGATTATTTTTGGTTATTCATTCTCCTACGTCGTGCGAGATTTGCTGGAGAAAATGGGAAAGAGGTTGTTACAGCTGACGAACTTCATGTTGAAGGGCCGACCAAAGCTTGAGGATAAATACCTCCGAAGAGATTTTATCATTCTTCTTCCTTGTCGTTTTTCTACTTTGCAATATTACATGACCAGATAATTACTCCTGTAAACTGAAATTCCTTGAATATATCTTCTTTTATTTCCCTTTCCCAAGAGCCATGAAAACGCCGTAAGAGATGAACCCTCCCAATGCATGAGAACAGGTAGTGTGATATGATTGCCCTGTAGTGTCCGTCAAACGCCCTGATGTTATGTTTTGTTTTAGGTACTATTATTATTTTGTTAAAATACCAAAGCTACCGCTGGCTTTTTCACTACCTTTATCTACCGGCGAGGGTAACCTGGAGGAGGCTGCTGCGGGAAGCCTGGAGGAGGCATGAAGCCAGGCGGTGGCACAGGAGCACCAGCGCCAGGAGCACCAAACCCAGGCGGCGGTTGCTGCTGCTGTTGTTGCCCACCACCACCGAAGCCCGGCGGTGGCGCGGGATAGCTGGTGCTGCCGTTGGGGTGATAGTCGGCCGGGTTGTTGTATGTGACCTGGCCCTGGGGTGGACGCGCGGGCAGCCCAGAGGGCGCAGGCGGAAGAGGCATGCTCAGAGGGCCAGGGCCACCACCGCGGCCGCCGAGCGGAGGGTGTGCTTGGTTGGAGACGCCGGCATTGTAAAGTGGAGGGCCGCGGGCTGCTTGCTGGTGTAGATGCGGCGGCTGTGCGAAGCCAGGCGGTGGGCCGCCAATATGAGGTGGCGGGGGATGACCTCCCATGTGCATGCCGGGGGGCATATTCGGCGGGGGGGCGAAGCCAGCAGGCGGCTGCTGTGTCGTAGTCAACTGAGGGCCACCGACGGGTGGTGCTCCCACTCCCGCTGCTCCTGCTGTTGACGGAGGACCGTTAAGAAAGGCCGCGGGCATTGGCTGAGCTTCGGGCGCGATGTTGCGCTTTTTGCCCTGCGCAGCAAGCTCTCTCTCCGCCGGATCGCCATGTCGCTCGCCCTTGCCGTCCTTTTTAAACGCAAACTGCACCGTAACCTGGTTGCTGAGCAGATACTGGTTGTTGATATTCTCAATGGCCGCATCCGCGCTCTCAAAGTCGCCATAACTAATAAAGCCGAAGCCTTTACTGCCACCATTGTCGTCCCGCGCAACTTTGGGTAGAGACAGCAGTGGACCGAAGCGAGAAAACGTGTCGTAGAGAATCTTTTCGTCGGCCATCGGATCGAGGTTGCCAATAAAGAGCTCGGCGCCAATGTCGGTAGTGCGCTGGCGGTCAGCCGAGGCTTTGTTGACGCGAAGGGATTTGCCGTAGAGCTTGACGCCGTTCATGACATTTGCGGCGTATTCGGCATCGGCGGGCGTACGGAACTCGACGAAGCCGAAGCCTTGGTGGGATTGGGTGACGCGGTCGCGCGGCATATGGATGTTGTGAATGGGACCCATCTGGAGCATGATTTCGTACATCATGGCGGGCGTTGCGCGCTCGTCAATGTTTCCCATGTATATGGTGGCATCCTTGTCTTGTTCCCTACAGGAATGGTGTGGTGCGGTTAGCAACAAGGTGTATTGGAGAAGCTGGGGAGTGCGTATCACCATACCAATGTCTGTTTTGCGCCATCTTGATTTGCGCTTGGGAGAGAGAAAATCTCCCTGTCTAGGCGGACGTAGGTATATCAGCCTGGAATGATGCAGTGCCGTAGACGAAATTGGTATTCCTGAACCCGTTTTTACTGCGTAGTCGTATCAAACAACTTCATTGGCAGTGTGATGTTTGTAGCCTTGAAATTTTGGAGGTTGAAGATGTCTCCAGAAATTAATGGCGGCGAGTGGTTTCTGCCGAAGTTGATCCGAGCGGAAGCTACTTGCCGTCATTTGGCGCCAAAATTTCAGGTCCCTGCATCAGACAGACAGACAAAACAAACCAAGGCATCTGATAACTCGACCACATCATTCAACACTTGATTCTTCTTCGTCAATACTCAAGTCGCAGTCGCCAAGATGTTTGCCCTATCCGAAGAGTCTAAGGTTTGTTGCCAACTGGATAGAAGTGTTCCCGCGACACACATTGACTGACACTTCCTCAAATAGGAGCGCATTGGCAAGCTCATTGACATTTCCCGCGTCGCTGTTCACTAGTACGTCGAGGCTTCCGTTTCGCCCTTTTTGCAATAATTCGTGTTATTGACAGCTCTCTAGTGGCTACCTTCCCCTGATTCTCTACCTCGGTACAGCCAACTCGAAAACCACATCAAGGATACGCAAACTGACAATCACAGGCTACACTCGCAGCGACCCCAAGCCCGCTCTTATCCGGTACGAATCCTCGATGTCGCTGCTTTCTACTCTCCAACTCAATATTAACAATTAACAGCCTCATTTCTCCCCTCTCCTAAATCACGAAATCAAACGTTGGGATGCGCAATGCATCATCCCCTTGTACAATAATCCACCACAACTTAAAACAAACGCCAAAGAGGGCACACTGGAGGGAACGATATTTTATAGAAGGCGTCTCAAGCTTAAATTGGGAACAGGGTGGCTACTGGGCATTTTCCGGCGTTGGGATGTCTTTGCAGAGGTCTTCTGTAAACGAAACGAAGAGGGATATCCGCCACGTAAAAATCAGGGTTTGTGTTCTATACCTTGTGAAATCTGTACCAACATGGAAATCAATAAATTTCTATCTTATTCTTTTCATAAAACACTCAAATCTAACTTTTTAATGAAATCATCTAAATTTGGCCTTGTTCATAAATACGCGCAAAATTGTTACGCAAGCCGTGTCCAGCCGTCTCAACAGCTCCGACAAGGCCGGCCCAAAAATTTACCACGGCCCAGCACTACATTTCACACACAACATCATCTTCTAGTCCAACCTCCCGCCGGACGCTTTTAATCCCTGGAGCTCACAATGAGCTGCCTGGGCGAGATTTAATTCTACTTCCAACGAGAAAGAGACAATAATCCAGCGGCGCACAGCAAGCGTGGCCGTATATGTCCAACTCTACCCATGCGGGCCTCCCTCCCGCCGTCGTCGAGTCCATCGCCGGCCTCAGCGCCGGCACGATAGCAACGCTGGCCGTGCATCCTCTCGACATTGTCAAGACGCGAATGCAGAGTAAGCAAAAGGCCGGAACTTCTAATTAGTGCCAAGGGCAACTGGGATTTTTCAAGCAGCTAATCTCGCCCTACTGTAGTCTACCGCAGCGTCAGTGATCCCCTCTCCCAACCACCAACGACAGTCCGCCTCCTCCGCTCCCTCACCTCGAACCCGCGGCCCATTGCCTCTCTATACCGCGGCCTGACACCCAACCTCGTAGGCAATGCCACGAGTTGGGCCTCGTTTTTCTTCTTCAAGTCGCGCTTCGAGCGACTCCTCGCGCAGCGTCACGGCTTCCGGGATGCCCGCCCATCGGCGGGCGACTACTTTGTCGCCAGTGCGCTCGCTGGCGCTGCCACCTCGGTCCTCACGAACCCAATCTGGGTGCTCAAGACGCGTATGCTCTCCTCGGATCACGGTGCCCACGGTGCTTATCCATCCATGACAGCCGGCGCGCGCACCATCCTACGCACCGAAGGTGTCATGGGCTTCTACCGCGGCCTCGCCGTCTCCCTCATTGGCGTCTCGCACGGCGCAGTGCAATTCGCCGTCTACGAGCCCCTCAAGCGTGCCTACTACGCCCGCCGGCTGCGCAGGAGCGGCGTCAACAGCGCCGCAGAGCCCATGCGGCCCGAGGCCACCGTCATCCTTTCCAGCTGTGCCAAGCTCGTCGCCGGCGCTGCAACCTACCCATACCAGGTCGTGCGTAGCCGCTTGCAGAACTACCAGGCGGACGAACGGTTTGGGCGCGGCGCGCGGGATGTGGTTCAGAGGATTTGGCGCGAGGAAGGGCTGCGCGGGTTTTATCGCGGTTTGCTGCCGGGCGTGGTGCGTGTGATGCCCGCGACGTGGGTGACCTTTTTGGTTTATGAGAATGTCAAGTTTCATCTGCCACACTGGGTTGCCGGGTTGACATGAGACTGAGAAAAACCCCGGCGGACATTTGGACATGTACGATGCATACATATCACAAGAGTAGAGTTTGGTGTGGATTACCCTGGAGCATGACAAGCCAGAGCCGCAATGTGACTGGCATATACCCCCTTTTTTGTAAAAATTATTCTCCTGCGGTTATAGACAAAAGGCAGGGCATGGATGAGAACTGCAGAGGACAACCAGGCGGACTTATATGTACATTATTACCAAAACTATAGATACTGCGCCAAGAGCATTCGGCGTCGAAGATGATTCTTATGAAATACTTGCGATTCTCTTTACATCGACTCACCATGCTACCTGACTTGTACCAACATGAGCGAAACCGCATCAAATATATATCTCACTATCATGAACTTCGAGTTGTATCTCCAAAAGACCAGACCATTAACTATAACATGAGTTTTATCACGTTCTCACGATGCCTTCTCGGACCTTGCTAGCCTGACATATGCGAACAAGACCGAGATGTTATTACGCTACCCTATACACTATTCTTGCTGACGGACCTCCAACATTTCATTCCCAATGCAAAAGAGATACCTCCCCTCACCTCACGTCCCGTCAGTACCGGTTCTAAGCCAACTCAAACACCACCATGTGCATGGGGCCAGTGCCAAGGTAATCTCAATCCGGTCCGATGTACCGAATGCTTGCGGTGCTTTGTCAAATCCCGGCTCAATGAACGAGGCATGCGCGGTGCGCGCAAGCATGACTTCACGCACTTTCGGCGCCAAGGAACAAGACAGACAGGCCAGGGCACACCCTGTTTAATTCAACGGTGAAGTCCCTGGTCTTCGACACTATGTCCTGTCTCCTCTTATTAGTCTCCTCTCAGTCAGCACTATGCCGACGGATTGACGCTTCCGGACGACGATGCGTTTCTTTCTGACTGGTGAAAAAGGGTCTGCTAAACTAGCAGCATCTTTTTTTGGTGTAAAAACGTTTTTAATCAACGCATCGACCAAGAAAAGGAGGGAAAGACGAAGAAAGGATTGTTCGCCAAATGGCCCGAGCTTCTCGGTGACTGGATACGAGCAGAAACTGCTCCGTAACTAGTTGAAGAGATAATAAAACGTCAGACGAATATTAATTGAAGGCTTACACGCCCGCCCCGCTCTCATTGTCCGAAATGAAGTTTTTACACCAATGTCTCTTTACAATCTTCCAGGCTTGAAACTTTCTCGGAGGTTCTTTTGTTTAAAATGTCTCGGTGCCAGTTCCAAAAACCGAGAAAGGTTGACCTTTCTCGTGGTGGCTTACTGGACATGGACATATTTCTCTCGATAAGGGGAGCTCCACAGTAGTAAAGTTTTGCATGTGCCAAACAAGGATTCTCCTCAATTGCTGTCAATACGATCACCGCCGGGGATCCCTTCCATCGGCCTTTTTTTTATTAAAAAAAAATGAATAAAAAATGGATTAGATATTTAAATTACAATTATATGAGTAAAGTATACAACCGAGTACCTCATACTTGCTCGGTTTACAATGTCTCGTGCGTGCGTGTATGTATGTCAAACCCTATCACTTCCGGGCGAGACATTGTGCCATCAGCGTTAAATAACCAAGTGTCACTCCAGGATTGAATAAAAAATATGTGGCTCTTTTCAATTATGCAAAGCATGCTTTTTTGCAGACCTTGCGGGAAATAACCGTGTTATTAAACGCTGAAAGATCACTTGCACCAAGTCTGTCGTCTTTGGCATTGGCATAAACCCCTCCAGTAGGTGATGGCCATCTAGCCCGCATTTAACGCGTCAAACTCTAGTATTAGCAGACACGAGTGTGGCTCAGACTACGGATTAGGAGAATGTACATATAACCGGTGGAACAAATTCCCCTTGAGATTTGCATATGTCAGTAAGCCGAGGATGGCAACGCGTGTATAAGTCATGTACTAGCAGCCCCTCTTCTCTTGACCGATACTGTTTATAGGTGTACATATATAAAAATGGCGTTTTTTTTGGACTCTGAATGAAGGAGGCGCTGCAGCATGTGGTAAAGTAGCAGCGAATACACAGAGCCATGCAAGCCTCCGCCGGTTACGGTACAAACCTAAACTTGCTCGTGGTAAAACGATGCCTGACTGAACAAGGGGTGTAAGAATGGAAACATGGCTGCCTACGAGTAAGTCTGGAAAGACTCCGGCCTACTTTTCTTTCAGCCATCTACCGGCAAATTCCATACATTCTTTAATTGAGGTAAATGGGCGGGACAAGTTTAGTTCGCCGCGAATGAGCTGGCCGATGCTTTCGTATTGTCTGTGCAGACATGAAGGTTGATTCACCCTGCGGCAACACCTGTATGCTTGGTAGACCGGATACACGAACCGCATCCGAAGCTCCGTTGCATGTGAAGTTGTACCGCAGTAAGCTAAAGTCGTACAGATAGAGGGTGCTCTGTTAAGCCATCCCTGTTCATCAAAGGCAGAGACGAGGACAACGCGAAGACGACGGAAATCTTTGTGAAGGTCCTGAGGTAAATGGCAAAGGAAAGGCGAGTTACCAGTACCAATAAGTTGCCTAATCTGATATTGAAAAGATGTGAATGAGGCCTTCATGCAACAATATGGACCCGGTGGCGCAATGATCTACGTCTGCCAGTGCAGAAGAGCCAGGAACTGCTGAGGCGTACATAATAATGGAGTCGCAAGCTATCTTCGGCAGATCTGAAGACATGGTTACACTTTGCTCCCTGGCGCATCATTTCCTCAGACTTCACCACGGGCGTGACTTTAAAGAAAGGATTAATTATGTATTGGAGCCATGATGCAGGCTTTAAGACAACAGTAAGGCCACCCAAACGGACCAGGTTCTGGGTATTTTGCTCCCAAGTTGGAAGCATCTTCGTTGCTTCCACTTCGCCGTTAGAGCGCGGGGCAAGCCACAGTGACATGTTGTTACAAGCATAAATGGCCCTTGCGGGATATTAATGTCCCCTTTGCGCTCTAAATAGCACTGCAATAAGCCTGCCATCCACATTGAGCGGGGGATGGGGAGTGGGCATACCGTGAGACCGTATCAAAATGCCGGGCTCGTTCCTAAAGGGCCGAAGCATTTTGGTGGTAGTAAGTGGTTCGAACACATTGTACACCCTATCCAAGGCCTGCCCAAAAGTCAGTTGACAGTTTCCAGGCTGTGAATGTGCTCGGACTCTCCAGTTGCAGCTGGAACTATAGCCGGGATACATAGTGTACCATCATCAAGTACGTGGCGCGACTTCCACCTAGCAGCAGAGGCATAAAGGCGCAAACCCTGCTGGAATTGTTGCGCGATGCGCCGTGGCGGATGTGTGAAGCAGGATGACGGAAACTTTTGGCAGGGCGGCCGGCCGAGCGCGGCGGACCTGTCCGCAAGCCACTATACTCTATACGTCCTGGTGATAAACATAGATGGAGGTCTACGATTGTCAAGATATGACGTCGGCATAAACCCGATACTTGTAACATGCTAGGAAAAGGGAGCTTCGTGCCCTACACTGAGACTCAGATGGCGAGAAAACCTAGCGCACGCATATAACGGGTTAGAATAGGCGCACCCTGCCATCGCAGGGTTGAAAACCAGCATCGTGGACCATGCACGCGAGTGCGCTTCGCAACGGCATATCAACGAAGCACATGCCATGTTGTGAAATTCAGGGTCTCCGTGAAATAACAAGCGAAAAATTCCTCATGTTGAGAAAGTGGCGTTCCATTCGGTAACTCCGAATGCCAGAGCGAGACAAGTACCTCTTGGTACCGGTAGGCATTTGGCACTTGGCAGGCAACCAGAGCGCCGGAGCCTCTGCCACAAATAGCGGGGATGCTTGGAGGGGAATCATCCACAGCGTTGCGTAGTGTTGCGTGTACCAGTAGTCTCATCCGGGATGACGAGGCTGTGGGAACCTGACAGCTATGTATGATGGTCTGCTGCTTTGTTGCAAACGATGTAGACGAGTAATGTTAATAAGCTTCTTGGCCGTGGAGCCACTGAGACGTAGCCAGATAGTAGCATCAACTCGCAGGCTTGTGAAGCCACGACTCATTGTGTGTTTACTGGTACATAGGTAGCCTTGCTAACAACCAGAGGCGGAAAACGGCTTAGTACAACTACTGAGAGAGCACGGCAATCCCGGATGTCGGCTCCTTTCTGGCGCCTCGAACTGTTAGCCCCGCTGCAGCTAGCCCAGGTTGGTATTGGTGTGAGGGGCATTGCCAGGCACGCATGGAACTAACTCTATGACTGAATTGTGAGTGTCGCTAAAATGGGCTAAATGATGAATGTACATGTAGGCCACTGTGGTGTGCGGAGGAGTTGAACTCAAGTATGGCGGACAAGAGTGGCGGTAAAGGGGATTGGAATAGTATCTTACAGCAATGCCTCATTTGCCAGTGCGTATGCCCGCAACAACTTCAATGTCGTTGTGGAGACTTTCCGCTCACTTGTCCCTGTTCCTGGGAGGGTTGTATATCTGTGCAAGTTACGCTGGGATAGCCAGGGTACTCCTTGTCTTCTCCACTTTGTACCTGTTCCCCATATTGTTTCTGTGCGCGGATTGACTCTGTTGCTTCTTCTCTTCTTTGTGCAGCCATGAGTTTGCGGTTCTTTGCCGTGGAAATAGAAACTAGCGGTGCAAATGAGCATTGGAATGCGCCCTGATAATGGATTGTAGGCCGTTGTGGCGTTGTGGCGTTGTGGCGTTGTTCATGTGGTAAAGGTTTCACTTCAACCGATGTTCGCTTGCATCATTTACAGCCCCATGCTGCAAATCTTCGGCGAATGGAACATGTGAGCTTCGTCACCATAACGAGGCTGGTTTGGCGAATATGGTGAAATTGAATTGTTACCTGGCACCTTCTCTTGTTTGTCCCATAATCACACCTTGGCTGGCTACGCCGGAACAAGTAGCGGATTTGGGTCACCGCTGGATAGCTTGGGCAGAGAATTTTTCCAATCATGCTGGGTGAGATTCGGCTCCATCTCCTTGGTTAAGCAATGGCCATAGCGCTGCGCGAAGATACCTTGACAAGTCACCCCAGTACCACCATAGACAGCTGGGCTGCACAGCTGGTAATAGGCTAGTACTGGTCAGGATGGAGGATGCTGCGTAATGGTACGGAGTACGAGGGACATGACCAATGGCGCCGTCCGACGGAGCAAATCGCTACCAGAATTGGGAGCAGTTCGTCCCAAGGTTACAGCATTCTGTACCGGTAACTATTGAGCAGAGTAGCGCAAAAATAGACAGCTCTTGCGCAGACGGCGGGATGGATCGTGGGCTAACAGCTAGCGAGGTGGATTCTGAATACAGTCACATAGTGGCCCGAGCGAGTTCCAGGCTAGTTGGCTTGCAACTCTGCCCCCGGTCGGCCGCCTCAGTAGCAGGAGCGCTGGAGCCCGAATGCTCCGTAGCTTCTGCGAACGTAGTTAATGAATGACGGTGATGAGGGAGAAAAAGAGACGAGTTCCTTTTCATGCGGAGGACCAGAGGAGGGGCCAAGCACGACCGGAAAGGCCAAGCCGACGCCGAGACACGGAAAACTGCAAGGGCGAAGTGGTACATCCCATAGAATGGATTGTCATATCGGGGTCGAACGGGGCGGGAGCTAGATTTCTGTACCAGAACTGTAGCAATGGGATGGGGTCAGTGGTTATCGACGGGCTCAGGGATTTTACTTTCGTAGAGATCCAGGAAAGGCTGCAGGATGCCTTCAGCTCTGCGATTCAATTAAATGCCACGGTAACTATTTCTGCAATCAGGTAAGATGCTTCGCATCGGGCTCAGTGGCCAATGATTGGGCTCTGGGTAGCTGAAAAGTAAGTAGCAGGGAGGCTTAAAGTTAAGCTGCTTGGGCTTATTATCATAGGAAGCGGGAAGGCTCTTGGACGAGCAGGCGTTTGCTGATACCCCGCGGCGGGCTTATTGATCTACGGGCCAGGCCAGAACAGCCCTGTACGACCACCACAACCAGCGTAGCAGTCTCCATCAACTTTACATTTATCGTCGCCGAATTAATCCCGGCTTGGTCACCTCATTGATCAATTCAGTCACCAATCTGTCACATATCTCTTCAACTTGTTGTTCCTGAGAACTGCCGGGCACCCACTCTTGCCAAAAGCTGAAAGCCAAACGTGGCCCACACAGTCTTTGCCCTGCGTCGGTCTGGTTCGCAGCAATTCCCACAAAAGGTTAAACTGTTGTCATTTAGCAGAATATCGTGACACCCGCGGTCGATCACTGATAGCATGAGGCAATCGCCCGAGAAATAGAGCACGTACTAAATCTAATAGGGTCGGGCCGGCCGAACACAACGCAGACACTGACACAGACATGCTCGCTCTCACAATAAAGGCGAAAAGGGAAAGAAGGAAAAAAGGGGGGAAAGGGGAAAAAAGGAAAGAAAAAATAGACGCTAGAGAGTTTTCCATTGACTTTTTCACGAACTGCCACTTCGTCCTATTCCAAGCCGCCATAGACCACCCCGTGCATCACTCCCTTGAAAACCTGTAACTGCCGTGTCTATTTGTGAAGCCGTCGGCTTTTACGGCGGCGCTCGGCGGCCGCAATGGTTTACCAAGCAGTATGATAGCATAACTTGATTTTATTAGCTCCATTACGAGTAGATAGTAATCTCGAGACTTTTGGATCGGGTTTTGGCCGTGAAAGAGTTCAGATGGTGCCGATTCTAAAAGCCCATATCCATCTCTGGGTCATCATGCCCCAGAAAAAGACAATGCTTCCACCAGTTCAGCTGGCTCTGCACACGATAAATCGCCGAAACGGCTATAAAAAGACATCTCTGGAATGTTAAAAAGAACTATTCTTGGCTAATGTGAGACACCAATGCACGTGTGTTTGTCCTAACTCGAAACTAAAGTGCCCCGTTGGTTCGCCCTTCAACCTAATGGAACTCGCTTATAGAGCGGAAACGAGAAAGAAAAACCTGAGAGCTAACTATTTTCCAAGACTCCGCGATGGAGAACGCAGCATAAAAGATCCATCAACAGCGTGGTGGATAGACAACTGATATGTCACTCCTCATAAAAAAAAAATCGAAATCGGTGTCCCATTCTTCCCGCTCGCTTATTAAAGGTGCGAGATCAGGAACAATGGCAACGACAGATTCAACAAGCCCACGATCTTTTGACCTGCACCGAAAAAAGTACGGGCCAAGTTACAGGAATAATCCTGTCACAAGTGGGCGCAGAGTCGAAGGGTTGATCTACGCATGAATTGAGTGACGTATAATACGTTGTGAATTATAGCAATACATCCTCGACAATGTTTGTTTGATGTGGGCTACTCCGCGCTGACGGAGCAGCCCCTCAACCTTTCGGGTTGTTTTTACCAGTAGCTGAGTTTACTCAGGTTTTGCGCATCATTCGTGGCGAGCTCCCCACACCTTCAGCAGCTTCCCACTCAGCACGGGAGACGTATTGGGTTAGTTGGCGAGTTGGTCCTGGTAGTGTTGGGTTTGCAAACTGTGCTTTAGTTGGTCGATAGCCTCATGTAGCTAACGAGTAGTGACGCGTTAGTGCCAGACTTGTCGAAGCGAACAGTTATTGTGTGTAAGAAAAGCACCATCGAAATGGATGTAGTGTTAAAAATCCAAATCCAACTGACCTGGCCCATTTAATGCTACTCTAGGTTGCTGCCGTTGTCAAGGGTAGGTAGAAGACGCAAAAAAATGGCATTAGTTTGATGGGCTGCGTCGCCTACTCCTCCAGCCGCCGCTAATAAACTATCGCTATCTCAAGACTGGTACTACCAGAAAATCTAGCCACAGTTACATTATTACATGGCTGTTATCACGCACGTACCAAGTTGACTTTAGTATTCTTTTACAGATGCTGGGATGTATGCCAGGGGTGGGAGAGTGCCCGTCAACGGCTTCCCGCCGCCCGGGTCTATGCCGACGGTCAAGTAAGCATCGTCTTGCCAACGACCAAACTCCATGGTTTGTGCGACGGGTTTGCCCGCGAATGTTTTACCCCTTTTCTAGATGCAGGTATTGCAGCCGCCTTTGTACCACTGGGTGCAACTTTGTACGGAGTACAGGCACGGTTGGCTTGCTCCTTTTTGTACCGAGTACCCGCAGCCCATGTCTTTGCCGTCAAGGTAGCTACCAATTCGCAATATCAATTTAATTAAAGTTGAGAGGCAAGAAGATAAAACAAAATACAGGAAATAAATTAAATACATCTTAGCTTCTTTTTTAACTACAAATCAGATTTACACGGTAAAACCTGCAATCAAGCAGGTTTCCGCATGGCCTCTCTGTATGACACCCTGATTCGTTCAATCAAACCACCGTAGTGGCGATATCAAAAGAAAAGAAAAGCGAATGGCAGGTGGCAAGCCACTGTACTCCCCTGTCTCGATTCCCCTTCCTGGAAGCTACAGACGGGATCTCGACCAGGGGGTCCAGGCACCTCCATTGACCTGGTGCCAGAATGTCACCATCCACTCCGTTAGCCAGCGACAAGTTCTTACCACACAGACACACATGCAATATCACCTTTTAGAACATGATCGTCTTTTCCATACCACTGTTGAACTCTGTATTTCCTTCTTTTATTTTCCAATCAGGTCTTTGTCCCGAGGGGTAAAAAAGACCCTCCAGGGTCCTTCCGAAGACATAGCAGGGCCATCCGAAGAGATTCGGCTTGATCTGCTTGGCACAAGGATACCCTAAGCTTCGCCACTCTCGCTATCTCTTCTTGCATTGGACCGATCGTGAACGGACCCCAGTTCTGTCATAATGTATCGGCTACCAGTATCTGGGTAAATGTTATAGCCACAACTGGGCTGAGCAGCATCTCGGACACTTTGCTAGTTGCCCATCCACTACTGTTTCCCCTTGTCGCCTCCTCTCTCAAAGAAAGCTGACCCGTTTTTTTTTGGTATATTTTCTTGGCTTTTTTAGCATATTACAAAGCTACTTCCTCAAAACGATGTACTACAAGAACCAGTCCCGTAGGGACTACATTTGTCAAATCTCATATTTTCCCATTCATGTTGGATACACACCAGCATACTCAAGTACAGTACCTCTTCATCTGAATCCGTCTGAATAAACCCCATTCCTAAAGCCCCGAGCAGGGAAAAGTTTTGGTCATGCTTACCAGTACGTCCCTCGGTCCAAGCTCGTGAAACGAGTGGGGTGAGAAAGCCATTCTCTGCATAGCGTAGCCGCCGTTGCATTACCAGTACAACGCGTGGCATATTTTGAACAGACTGTTGGCTCGTGTTAAAAAGTCTCTTTCATATGCAAGTGCGAGTCAGTTTGTCTAATAGTAAAAAATGAGCTGTCCATGTGGACAAAAAGCAACATATTGCTCTATGAATTCATTTCACAACTTTCCCCGCCCTCTTTGAAGTCTATGGCCTGTTACAACTAGAATGAGTTGAAGCACACTCCCAGCACGGACAAGCACCACCCCCAAGCTGAAGTCGGTTTACCCCATCAAATTCTACCAGGGTTCTGCTTATCAGAGCATCAAGCAGTTGCTACTACAGTTTTTTTTGTGTGCGTGGCGTCTGATGTGGTGCATCTTCCCCACAGATTTGCTAAGTTTTATTTCCTTTTTGTGCCGTCAAATAGTTATACTCTTGATCATAAAAAACTATAAATCATACGCCCCAGGGACTAGTTGCACACCCCGATTCCCCGCTTCAATACAACAACACCTCGACAAGGGTAGCTTACGCGAAAATCGGCCAAAATGGACCCATGCTAGTTTCCAAAATGAGGAAACCATTCCTGTCAGGCAAAGCTTTCCCCGAATGTAGATTTTCAAATTATTATAGAGGTTATCCGTAACATAGCAGAATAGCTCCCAATGCGATTAAGTGAAGCTGGACAAAAGTCTGTCCCTTATCTCGTGCCCCGTGCCGGCCAAGCTTCACTAACTAGATCAAAAGCGCAGAGTTTACAAACCCCGTAGACTGGCAGTGCCGACCTAATCTCCAACCATGCTTAAACATTAAAAGTCGCATTAAAAGTTTTATGTGAAAAAAAAAAAACATTCAACATCGAGCTTTCGTGTTGTTTTGTATGCAGCAGTAATAAAGTCTCTCTACGAACAGGATGAACACACCCCTGCTCGTACAGTAGTTTATGTCTTCCCGCGCCAGCCGTCCGTCTCGAGGCTTGGCCAGGTTCGGCTGGCGCAGTGCAACATAGCCTTGACCAGGGCATAAGCTTTTGTTATCATAGGGACAGACTGACAGATTATTTGACTACCGGTCCTGTTTCTCGGCAGAAAATAATCCAGGTAGTATATACGAAGTAAGTGTTCGGCAATGCGAAAAAAGCCGACCAAAGCACTGACATCCTGCAAGTATACAGACCGACTCTCAAAGGCACACAGGCCACTATTGTGACCGTTATACTCCCGTACAAGAGACGCTTCCTTTTCATAAACAACTTTAGCCGTCTTCAAAAAGGAAAGCGAGCCGTTTATTTCTGCGATTGGCGAGATCATCCCCCTTATTCAGTCATTCCCGTCCCGTTTGTTTTTCATACTCTTTCTTTTCTTTTTATTCAACAATTTGAAACGTGTTTCAGGCTACTTCAAACGATTCATCTGAAGCACTGTCAGAAAGGAAAACCTCCACAGTGGTAGAAAAAGGAAACCATGATATCTCTTGTCATTGTAGAATTTGTACTCTGGTGATCCTAACCAGCCCCTGCAGTTTACCAGGTCAATGATAACCCCATTGACAAAATATGCAGCTAGAAAACTTTTTCTTTTCTTTAAGAGGCGGCAGGGATATTATTTGTTCCAACACACAGACACACAGACACACAGACTACACACAGACACATTTGCAACCCGCGTTCCGAACTGAGGATGCTTCTCCCAAAACGGAAAGATGGAAAAAGAAAGCATACTATCGCAAGATCCGGGAAGCCAAAGGGTGCCTGCGAGTAGCACAAAGACCTCTCATCCACTTTCCGAGAAAAAAGAAAAAAGCAGGAAAAAAGAGGGACAGGCACCAGAACGCTTCCTCCCTCCCCACTTTGGCCAGGCGAGGCGTCGCTGTCATATGTTCACGCCACCGTTGACCACCATCCTGTATACTCTGTTTTCTTTTTCAAAGTCCTGTCACTTTTTCTGCAGCTGCAAACGCCATCTCTCTGTTCATCCTATGTATCTGAAAGAAAAGAAAAGGGAAATCCCCATGATCAAAGCCCTTGGCCGCAGACGAGGAGGAGCATACATCCCCTCGAAACAGAAACAATAATGGAGTTTTAGCGTCCGTATGCACTGTGGCAAAAACAGGGTCTGGAACATGCGGATAATCATTACCTGGAAAGTAAAGTATTCAGTATAGTAAATCAATCGACGGGCCGAAACCAGGTGTATCTGTTCTCGCCTTCCAAGTGTTTGAGAATGTTCCAAAGCCGATTATGAAGCCAAGGGGAAGAACAACTTGCCTCCCAACTCGACGAATCACAGACTTGGACTGGCCATCCTGCTTTCCTCTTCATCTCGTAATAGCTACCTTTTTCTTGATCCGGATTTGGTGGCGGGGAAAAAGTTTACTAATAAAACTTCATAGCGTGCAGGTTTCGCTCAAACGTGGCTCTCCTCGAAACGGGGAGAAAAAGGAAATGCAATCCACTCTCCATCGCAAAACAATGTCTTGTACTACAAAGAATCCGCCTCGTGGTTTTAATAAGACTCGATACAGCGTAACTAAACTTGGAAAACCCCCCCCTATCGCTGCAGAATTGCAATCTTGTATCCCAAATTTCTTGTTTTACTTTTTGTCTCTTCCTTCCCGTCTATTCCCAGTGTCAATCAGGGGTTTGGCCTTTCCATCTGTCCGTAGGTCCACGGCCCCTGGCACACCTTCGTGGTCCATGTTTTATTCGTGTCTGAGTAGTAAAATTTTCTATATTAAAACAGAAACAGTTTTCCCCCAATTGTTTTCGCCTACAGAAGTTAATTAATATAATAAAAAAGGTTGACGTGCATTGGCCTGGCGTGAATAATGTAGCGTGAAATTCAAGATCCCCAAGGTCTTAGGTAACCTTGCGCTGGAGAAAATGGAGATGGTGCAAGGGGACACAAGGAGCACAAAGATCATGGAGCATTTTAGGCGAGAAAATATTTTCGTTTCCTTGGTAGTATGCCTTTCTTTACTGTAACCGCGGCGGTCGCTGTTCAGTATAGGAAGGGAATATCATATTCTACCCAGTCCTTCCCCGTGGAGAATATGCATGCAACATGCAGCGCCTCAATCCACTGAGAAAAGAATGACCCGAATATCTGGTAAATGCAAAGAAGCTCGAGGTTCCCAGCAGGGGCAGGCCCGAGTACCTGGTCACTGGTCGTCATCGGGTTCCTTTAGTTGGGTTGTTCTGCGAGCCGGAGAGAGCGGATACGGAAAAGTCCATGTATTGCATATGTACATGCATGGCTAAGTTAAAATAAATAAATAATAAATAAATCCCGCGGTTATGAAGTTGTGCGTGCATGCAGGTTCCCAAGCCATGATTCCAACAATTCGGGTTTGCAAGATGCAACTTGCACCTAATCTAGCCCATTTTGGACACCCATGCACCCTGTCTCCATGAAAAGGCCCAGGTATTTTCGGAGAGACCCTTTGGCTTTTACTGTTTTTTCATATTGTTTCCGGGTCTTGTCTGTATCTGGGCATATGGTACAAAATACGCTGCTGACGTTGTCACTGCCCTGGTCACTGTGGCGCCCACACCAGACAAGGGACTTTTTTATTGCTCGGAAGCTGAGCCCTTTTTGTAACATACAATAAAAATGCGAGATTGTTAGTTTTTCTTGTTAAGACTGTCTCTTTGGAGATGACGGGCAGGCCCCACGCAACCACCACCCAGACCATTGTTAGCTTCTTGTACTAAAAGGTAACTGTGCTTTCCGGTTGGTTCATCGATTGCGCTAGGCAAGGGAATTGTGATCTCTCTCTTTTTCCTCAACTCAGCCTAAGATGGGTGGATATTAGCGGACGCCAAAATGCAACACGCAACTGTTTTTAACAGCCCGAGTCCACTGTGCTGATACTCTACCAAGACCGTGGTGGTGGGTGGTGTGCCTCGTTCGCTGCGCAACCAGCTGAGGGTAAGTCGATCATTTGCCTTCAGAGGCGATAGAGGAGCATTGATATTTCACAAGACTGTCAATTTTTTGCATCGTTTCCGTGTGTTTGAGTCTCAAAATATTCCTTTTCCTCTGTTTCCTCTTCTTCGTCTTTCTTACAGGTACTGTCCGTTAGCGTGGCTTGAAGCTCCACGTAAAGGCAGGCCTCTTCAACCTTGAAACTTATCATACGGATACTCTTGCAAATACTTGTAAAATCCGTAAAGATCCATGCTTCAGTCCGTTGCGTACGGAGTATGTCAACCCCGATTGGGGCGAGGAAGCTGTGTATCATATATCGCATGCGCATAAAGCGGATAATACTTCCCATGGCTGCACGCCGCTGGCTTCGCTGCGGGGGGGAGAGAACGAGAGACAACAACCCCAAACTTGTCAGCCAGCTATAGTTGGTTCACTAATCATTGTCTGATCAAAGTAACAAGTGATTTTCCATTTACGGGATCTGTCCGTGAAATGCTCATTGTAGTCTGTGGCGATATCTGACTTATTCTTGTCTGTTCCCGGTTTACCCGTCTTGAGGTTGAAAATGACTGATTTGGTTCATTCTCGAGGATCGCAGTAGCTACAATGGTTCTTGGATGCTAATATTTTGCAAAGATACTCGAGAACAATAGTCCATGGCTCAGCTGTGTGGCCATAGTCAATTTTGCCTGAGAAAGGAGGAAGAGGGTGACAGCCTCAGCTCTGCACCCACGGAGTATAGCTTCAACTGTGAAACGGGGTTAGCAGACAGCAAGTGTGCTATGATATGAGCTAGCTGCACAGCCTTTACAACAAGAAAGAGGCCTAGCAGAGCCAGGGTGGTCCCAAGTGGTGGATGGACGTGCTCTATCACACACTCGGCTTCCACCGAGCCGGATACTGGAGCCACTCTCCCCGAAGGGCCCGGCAACCTTCCTTGGCCCGTGGTGGAGAGGCCAGTACTGAGTAGTATGTAAGGGTACCGCAGAAAGTCCCGTCCATCCGCACACCTCATTCAGCTATTCCCGCCAGTCCACCACCTGATAAACAGTGGCGACCCTGGTGGTTCGTCAATGTGAAAATCAGTAAAAGTAAATAATTGCTGGCGTTCGTGTCGAATGGAGACGTCCGGGGCATGCAAGGGTTTTCCAGGGGCCAATGGCCAGGCTCCTGGTCCCAGCTGGCGTTCTACAGGTCACTTGGCATGTCATCGAAGCGAGGCCTTCGTCATAAATGTTGTTTGAAGACGATTGCCCGTAAATTAGTTATACTCAATGGTATTCCCAAGTACGACGTTGACGTCCGTGGCTGGACTTACGGTGTTTACCGGGCTTGTTTTGCCCCAGTGGGAAATCGCACCTACTTTAGTCATCCAATTGGTCTCGGTGTACCAGTATTAGTTGCCAAAACGGATCATGATACGTGTGAGAAGCAGGAATGTTAAATTCTCCTTTGTCTGAGAGCCAACGGCCGGCACGCCACACAGAGAAGATGATGCCAGCTTCGAGTCATGTGATCTGCGCTGCTAGTCTGACAATGTGTCTGCTCTTGACGCAAACTCGTGCAGCCAAGATCAAGCCATTCAGCTCATCGAGGATGCGATGCGGGGAGGCGCAAGCCAATCAGACAACCACAAGCAGTCTGCTTGCCTGCCACACTGTCGGCCAATGAGTCGAGCTTTCGATAGGACAGTATTTGGAATGGATCACCCTCTGAAGGAGCAGCAGCTCTCCAGCTTTATTCCCCGTGGAACTTTATTATCACCGCGTCATTTAGTGGCATGGACAGGCCCTGAGCCACCGACCCAAGGCTTCTCAACAGGGGAGTGACCTCTGCAGGCGACATATCATTTTCCGTGGTAAGAGGGTGTGCCTAGGCCAGTTTGGCAATAGGGCAGACTCTGAAGCCACTCACCTAGAGCCTATTAGAAAGTCGCTCAAGCGGGGGCAGACCACCGAGCCGAGTTTTTGGGCTGACCCTGACTTGTGGTAAGGGTAAAAAGGACGTAATTGGATATGATCCCAAGTCGAATTTATTTGCTGAAATGGAAATCGAAAGTGAGCCACTGGATCCCGTGGTATTTGGCACTGCTGGAGCACGCCACACCCCCGCCTGTCAATCATCCGCAGCTTGGCTATTTAGGTTGTGGTCATGGCGTTGTGTGGCGCCTCCTAGCCAAATTCCCCGGGCCGTGATGCGGGCATCAATTGGCCTCCCTGCAGCACTGTTGACGTGACTGTCCCGACCTGACGGAGCTGAGCCAACTGATCTAAGTTTGTGCAGTTTTTGAGTCGTCAGTAGAAGTCATTGTAGCCTTTCTCTTACATTACTGGGCCGACTGGGTACTGGTACAGTTTCAACCTGTCGACAGGCGGTACTCTGCGACGTAACCCAGGCAGTGTAAGCCTGGTCCTCCCTGCATGATTTCCACATAATAAGTATTTGGAACACAGAAATAGCCAATCAAGGAGCCGGGCCCGAAGAATTTCGGTAGAGCCGTTACGTTGTTGCTCCACGTCACTGGTAACCAGTAACACCATCCACGATGAGAAGTTGGCCAGCCAAGCAGAGCCAGGCTTCACGGGTAGATTCTGCCCGTTCGTCAAATAAAGAATATCAAACCGTTGGTGGAATGTTAGCGGGCTGTCGTCCTTGGCTGGTCTGTTGTGGGCATGGGATGTGCGAAAAGAGATGACGCCGCCATTGGGTACTTTCCTCCAACGGCTTGTCAGCCTGTTCCTGTTCCCATGTTCACTCGTATTTTCGCGAAGGCGAGCCTGTGGATGTCTGTTGAATGCAAGTGCTTTGCGAACTGTACTGCGGGGCCGCAAGCACTTCAAGTGACCTGTTGCAAGAGTGTTCGCGGAGCTACGCTATGCGAGTAAAATTCTTTCTTGGTCAGAAGAATGAATAAATACTACTGCATTTTATAAATCCCGTCCTATCAACTGGTTTACAGAGAGCTACCTCTTTGGTGTAAGGTTAGAGGGCATCAGCCACAGCTAAGTGGCCATTAGGCCCATTCTTAACCGCCTTGTGCTGAGCAGGATCTACAACCACAAAATGTGTGGCACATGACTCATATTGGTAGATTGTAGGATTGCTGGATTTCTTGAATCAAAAGATTTTCTAGAGTGCCTCTCAATCGGTTCTGCTTTTATCTCTTCTCTTCTCATTGTAGTTCTAGCCTGAATGCTAAGCGTACTTGAGGCTGCTCTCGTTTTGTTGGATTCCACCATTTACTAGCGCTCGCTGGCGAGTGTAGACTAATGAGTGCCCCAGCCAAGGGTGCTAAAGTCGGCTCCTCCAGGATCTGGGCATAATTGCGCCTGAGGGTCGTGCAGCGCAGTGGACTGGTTTGTTTATTGGTGAGTGATAGCGCTGCCCAGATATCATTCCAGTTTACAAGCAGTTACAGTTGGGCTGGTTGCTGCCAGGCTCGACAATGTACACGCCACCAAAAGGTTTCCTGGATCACCACAAGAAATCAAAGTCAGTCTAAAGGAACTGCTATAGTGATAGAGAAACAGGCCCAAACAACGCATTTGACGAAGGGAGCAATTACCTGTCTCGTCTTGACCAGGCCAAGCAGCCGGAACGCCATCAGATGATGAGAGTGGTGAATGTGGCCATCAAATCGGCTCAAGCCACCCGGCCCATCGCGTGCTCCCAGTAGTGCCGTGCCTCTCAGAAAACTGGCACTGGATGGGAGATTCCGTCGTATTAGATGAAGCGCAGGCCGAATAAGAGCAAGGGTGGTATAATGGTGCGCCACTCTGCCAGGCAGCCAAAAAATCTCAAAATGGTGGCGGAGGTTGTGAGAGAAGAAGCCTAGGCCTAACTAGGCAACAGGCATATTGGACAATGGCACACAAAAAATTGGGTAGCGCATCCTGACGTCGATCCCGTCCCGACTACTCGGGATGATGCTGCGGCAACCTACCAGGGCCAGGAAATTTTGAGCCATGTACTCCGCACTTGCCGTCCCTACAGTATGCTGGCAAACCATCAACCACACCATCGGGACGACTGAAAAGGACCGGGCCATAGATCCAGGCTGCTCCTAGCTCTTCCACTGCATTCGTTGGAACTGTCTACGGTGCGCCGTAGTAGCTGGTGAACGGACAATGGCTGCAAGTCGGAACTCTAAACAGCGTGGGTTGAGGGGTCATGCCTCGTTACTGGCTCTTCCTTAGTATAATGTCCTAGAGTTTGGCTCAACCCCGCACGGTAGCTGATCAACCCTGTTTGGTGAATGCAGAAAAGCAGAACGTTGATCCTGACCTGGGCAAAACGGAGTACGTGTTGTTTTCTGTTCTAACTGTTGTTGGCGCGGGTAACGAAACAGCTGCCACGCCACTTGGGAATCGTGAGAAGGGACTGGACAGCTGCTAGCTGCAACGGCCAGCAGACGGACAGGATCCGTTGAGAAGTTGCGATGGCATAGTTAGCGTTGATGGTGGCGGCGCCTGCGGTGGTGTCGTGTGGTGGAGAGGCGCCGCCGAGGTAAAGAGAGACGTGGAGGGGCTGAACTTTGCAGTGGTGGCGGCGACGGCCAACATGATGGAGAGGTAAATTTAAAAAATCGTACCGGTCGGCTTGATATGACGCGGGCCATCACGGTGTGTTGACGGCATGAAGGCTGGACAGTGGCCAATGTATGGATACAGGTCCTTCCTTATTAATCTGGTCCCTCAAGTGGACAGCAGCTGGCTGCTGCAGGTCACAGGTGTCATTCCGGCCCAGAGGAGAGAAGTAACTAATAAGCGAATTTGCAAAATAATTTCTAGCAGCGGGCAGGTTGGCGGACATGTTCTCCGTAGTCCTGGGTAGAAGATCTGATGACTGTGGACCTGATTCAGGGCTTGTACTCGGGCGCGCTGCGGCTCTAGATTTTTGTAAAATATGATAGCGTTTGCAGCTGCATTAGACTGGCCGCACTCAGCTGGACTCTGGATATGGAGATGAGGGCGCCTATGGTGGCAATTGAGTCGGACATTGGATAGATGCAAGACAGTGTGGCTTGTTGGCGTCCGAGGCTATGAGAAGCGACAGATGAGGCAAATTTCTTACGGGGTCTGAAGCTTGGCAATTGACAATTACACAGATAGACGGAGATGCAAAGGCCTTTGAAGATTGAATAATCGATACCATGGCCGGGAGCGGTGGTACTGTTTGCGGTGTGTCAGTGGTATTGATGTTGGATTGATTGGGACTGCTACCTGCATCTGCAGCCACGATATCATCATCTTGAAGGCAGGTATGTAGCAGGTACCTTGGTGCCTTACACATCATCATGCGTACAGCGCATGCAGCCTGTGCATGCAGCAGCTGCAACTCCCTGTAAGGTATGTACGGAGTACTACGAGCTGGCTCTCCCCTGGTTGTCCGCAAGTGGCTGGCCGCCGGTACAAACGCAGGCGCTGATGGTCAGTGAGTGGCTGCCGCACTGCAAAGTTGCCAACTGTCTGTCACCCACCAGCTGTAATAAGAAAGCATGTACTCGGTACCTTCTATGATAGGCACTTCGCAATCTGGGCACCAACCCTACTCTGTCGAGAGGTACCAGCTACTGCACCCGCTAACCGGCCTTGGTTAAATGGCGAGCACAACTAATACATTGCCAGGACCAAAATGCATTCAAGTTGCCTCCGTGCCCGCTAATATCACCAGCTACTCCATGCGCCTGCATGTCCATACATCAGTACAATTACCTGGTGATAAATTACGATACAGGTCAGTTCCTAATCTGACCCGAATTATCGGCTCAACAACCACCCCTCCCCCTTCCCCTCCCACCCCCTGCCAAAAATAAAATTTCCCCTTCAAAACCGAGACCCACTAATATACACCCCCGGCAGTACCCCGGCAGCCCCACACACCGTATCCCGGCCGGACCCATCCACAACACATCCGCCGACCTCCCACTACCCCCCAATTAGCTCTCCCTTTGGCCTACTTTCGGCCGTGTTTTGTCCGTTGACGTCCCCTGCTAGAGTCACTGTGCCTCTAACAGCTTTAGCAGAGGCATTGTTTCGTCCCGCATGTGTGTGTGGGTGGTTTGGCTCCTCCACCGTCCCGTCTGCCTGGTCCATCATCGACAAGTTGGGACAGAGTACTGTCGCCTGTAGTGATCTGCTAGACAGGCTTGGTCCTACTACGCGGGAACAAGCGTTGGATGGCAGTCAATTTTTTATTTTTTATTTTTTATACAGACAATCACGCTATGCCTGCTCATTACTGGTACAGCTACTTCTGGGACTTTACGCAGAAGTCATTTCCAACCCATGCGTGCTACACGTCTCAATGGCGTAACACGCCTCATTATAAGATACTATGATGAGTGCTCCGCACATGCTATTCATGGCGCGGTTGTAAACTCACCCGGTCCAACGTCTTTTCCCGTCATCCCGTCACTTTTCTTGTTGCCGGCGGCCGGCTCCAGCATGTCCATTTTCAGCATATGTACTCCGTACATTGTACCAAGTAACAAGGAAAAGCCGACATTACGGGTATTCAGCCACAGAATGGTCCCGCCCTTCGGCCGCATTATCTATGTACTTCTGTGCGTAGTACTCAAGTCTCCAGCACCTGCTTCGCTCACAAAGCGCCCCAAAACGGCCGTTTTTGTGGTGGCTGCGTCCTCCATCAGGGCCAGCCTGGCCGCCTAGGACAAAAGTGAAAGAATTTGTCCAGCGAAAAAATGTCTTGGAGCCCTCAGTCTAGTCTGTCAACTGTGTCTCGATGGAGACCCTCGCCAGCCCCGGGGTACGCCGTGCCCCCTACCTGCTGCTAGGCTTTGGCAAGTCACTGCGCTCAGTCGCGCGATTAGCAGACGCAGATGACAGGTCGAAACTCTTGTCTCTTTTTGCAGCTGTACTAGTAACAATAGCCTGGGACTCTCTCGCTCAGCTCCCATCCACTCTCGGCCACCTCGATCGTACTCCGTCCCACACACCCCTGCGCTCTCTGAGCTCAGGAGCTCTTGAGCCCTACTCCGTCCGTGCTCGTTTTTCGTCTCTCCCACCCCTCAAGCCCACACCCGCCAGCCTTCCACCCCTCAACAAAGAGGATCAGTATGGATACATTAAGTCTGCCAGCCGCGATGGGACCTGACCTGGCCCCGGTGGGAACAAGCAGCCACAACTCGCCTCTGGTCTAATGCAGGCGGTACTTTAGCCAAGATCTCTGACCCAGAATCCCGGTCCACTCCCTTGTCCCAACTTGGTGCACCGCTGGATAGAGTACCAGACATCTCTGTCTAGACACACCTGGATACGCACCGCAGCCTCAACGGAATACTTAACCCCCCTCATCCACCTCCTCTCACGGTCTTAATCGCCATAAGTCATCTCGACATACATATATACCCTCAATCCCCGCGCCCTTCTTCATCACTCTCTCCTTGCTTCACCGTTTCATCATCATAAGCAAAAAGTCTTTGACATACATTCGTACTTGCATAACTGCACAGCATCATCTTCTCTCTGATACTCTTGCTTGCTCGGCTTTGCCCTGCTTCCTGCGGTTTCTTTTTCCCTCTACACCAACACAATTGATCTTGCTTCAACGAGCAAGATTCAACCTTGCTACCACTCAATGGCTCTTACTGCTCAACCCGCCGCACACCCCAGCTGGGGCCGCTGGCCACAGAACATGCCCAACGACTTCAACATGATGGACAGCCAGGGCTTTTTGCCTTATGATACTCGCGGTCCTCCTCAGATGCAGCAGCAGCGACCCATGGCACCCCAGTATGTTGTTGGTCCAGCCTACAACTCACAACCGGCACCGCCCACCTTCACCACCCCTCAGTATCAGGGTCCTGCCGCGTTCCAATACGTTCCGTACCATAGCCCATCGCCAACTTCACCCGTTGGGTCTCCATTCCGTAATGACTACCAGGAGCGCTCTATTCAGCACATGGACCAGAACCGCCCCATGATCTTCCAGCGGGATTCCAAGTCTCTACATGAGGTGCATATTCCTTCGCCATCCACTCGCAGCGAGTCTCTGCCCTCCACCAGCCGCTCATCCATCTCTTCGAACCCTACTGCCAATGCCAAGACGATTACTTACAACGAGACGATTAACCCCGGCGACAGAGTCAACTTTGAGACGGATGTTGACGAGCTCATGAAGGCAATCCAGAGAAGGAAGTCCGAGGCCAGAGTTGAGGCTTGTCAAGGATCTACTCCGGCTCTCACACCTCGCGCTGACCACACCGAGCCCTCCACTCCCGGCAGCACTGCGACTCTTGCTGACAGCAAGCCCAAGAAGAAGTGGGTTTGCGATGGTCCAAGCTGCAACAAGAGCTTCGTTCAAAAGACGCACTTGGATATTCACCGCCGTACTCACACTGGTGCCAAGCCGTATGTTTGCAACAAGGAAAACTGTGGCCTCACCTTTTCCCAGCGTGGCAATCTCAAGACACACATGCGTCGTCATACCGGAGAGAAGCCTTTTTGCTGTCGCATTTGTGGAAAGACGTTTGCCCAGCGTGGCAACGTTCGCTCTCATGAAGAGACTCACAAGGGCATGAAGCCTTACATCTGCAAACTTGATGACTGCAACAAGACCTTTTCCCAGCTCGGCAATATGAAGACGCACCAAAACAACTTCCACAAGGAAACTATCCAGAGACTCACCAGCATGTTTGCCAAGTTTGCTGCCGAGGGTGAGATTCCTGAGGAGCACCAGTCGCTCTTTGAGTACTTTGATGAGCATTACAAGAACAGCAACAAAGGAGTAAAGGGCCGTGGCAAGGCACGCACTGTTGCTGCTCGCAAGCCCAAGGGCCAGCCCCGATCTCAAAGCCTCTCTGGCCCAGTCCCCCAACAGCCGCTACCTCAAATTCCCCAACATCACAGTCTTGCTGCCTATGACTTGGCCAGTCACGCTACCGCGCCAGGCATGTCCAGCATCCCAAGGACACACAATACTGAATACACCATGTTCGACCAGCAAGATGTCATCTACGAGGATGAACACGGCCGCCATTTGAGCTTCACCGACCGCCTGTACTAAACCACCGAACAAATTATGATTATGAAATATCCTACAAAAAAAGGATCAACTATACGCGCATGGATATAAAAGAGGCACACCAGCGACGGATGAAACGAAGTGACGAATATACTTATGAGAACTGCTTGCCATTTTTTGTTTTGCGCATTTTTGGTGTGGCTTGGGAATAATACTCTGTCAACAGTCAGAACCCGCCCAGTGTCAAGAAAGTTTATTGTTTTTGGGTCTTGAATTTTGGGTACTTGGACACACAAGGAGGAAGCGAGGTGATTTAGGGCTTGGCTACTTGCATCGCAAGCAACACACTTCTACTAAAAAAGTTTCGGAATTGATTGGTTTCTACTCAAATGTTCTTGTTCTTGTTTTTGTTGTCATCATATCATTGATATAGTGGGACGTTTGGCCAGCCCACGTTTGTACTACACTCTCTTTTTCACAGCTCTGTGTGTCTTGTGACTGCCCTCACTCTACACGCGCGCGAACCAACATATTTTTTTCCTTACATATCACATTTTTTCCAAACTTATATACATCTCGGAGGCAACATATTAAGGGGATGTCGAGCACAAAAAGCCTTCTCAATGAAGGTTATGCAGCACTGGAGAAATACTTCAGCCCGACACCCAAGGAAGTAGTTGGCATAAGCAATCAATACATATTAGCAAACATTTCTTTTCCAATTCAATTCTATTCAATTCATTGTGACTCAAAATTTCTACGGACAGCGACAGAACGTGGATTTCCTTCTAAAATGGCAGGTGGTTCGGCTTAGGGCATACACAGATAGTGACGAATCTTATGATTTCTTTTGCTTGCTTCTCTATCTCGCATAAGCATCACATTGCCACAGATGGTATATGGCGTTCTAGACGGGGGACCTTTCAGATAATGCGGACGTAAATGAGGGCGGCGCAGGGCTCTCGGTCACTTCGGCGTCTAGCCCATGTTTCATCCTCGCAATAATTTTTTGTCGTATATCAAATGCCATCCAATGAGAAGAGTCATTTCAGTGGCAATAATTCTCTTGGTACCTCTACCTTGGTGCTGCCTATTGAAAAAAGCCGAGAGCCATGTTGATAGTGTGGCCGAGCACACACACCAATACGTAGACTTACACCACCACATTAACCAGGCACGCCCCTGGCCCCTACATAAAGAAGCAAAAAAAAAAAAAAAAAAAATCGCTCTGGCTGTGAAACTCTCCGATTTCAGTTTAACCTAAATGCGTAATTCACACAAAGAGAGAAAAAACAGCCGCCCATCCAAGTCCCCGTTTTCTGTAGGGAGGAAGAGAGGCGGGGAGAAAAGGATGGAAGGATGGGTGGTCACTGGTGGGTTGGTTATTCTCATTTTGGTGAGACACGTCCCGCGAAACAAGCTGGGACGACCAGACGCCCTGTCTTGCAACCCCCCTTGCGTCGAGAAAGAGGTCGCGAGAATCTCCCAGCCCGTCTTTTTCTCAAACTTTCACGCCCAAGAATAGTCAAGGTGGCGGGGTATGGAACACAATGATGAATACAAAGAAGGGGATCTAGACACGATGGAAAAAAAAACCAGGGCAAACCGAGAACTTTGTGACACATGGCGATGCCAAGCAACTTGCCGACCGACGCTTCATTAAGAGAAGGGGAACAATCCCACAGTTTTCTGCTGGGGCTTAATGCACCCAGCCAGTTCATACTGCATAAGCGCATGTAATATTGCAGCAAAAAACCAGGCGTATTGATGCGCCGCTGCCACGACGCCGCCAGGCACAATGTTGTACATCGTTTTTGGCGTGAGCGCCACGTCGCTTTGAACTCGCAATCCAAGGCAAGGTTTTGCAGATGCCAGGAAAGTCTCACATCGGACCTGTCCGATGGGCTTCTCTAGGAGCGAGACTGCTTCAATGGAAATCGCCTTCAACAGATTGATGCCTGATATGGGCGGCTCAGATGCCGTCTCTTTTTTTGCTATACTGCTCCCTAGTGTAGCCGAGATGGCTGGATGTCAAGCTTCGATGTCTGAGCCTTGTTAAAGACACAGACATCTGCTTGGAGGATCTGGCTGTCTCTGCCCTGCCGCACAAAATGGGGACCACTGGGAGAGGGTTGGTGTGGACACAGGTCGTTGCACTGTAGCTTCTAGTTAGAAAGAGCCCGTTTCCGAGGCAAACGTGTTATTCTGTGGGTGGTGGTTAGCAGACACCCCCTTCAACGACGTTGCGGTCAGGTCAATTGCCCACCCGATCTGACACTTTTGTCTGCAGCCATTCCTGTTGTCAGTTATCAGTACCACCAAGAGACGTAGGGATCGCGGCCTCCTTCCAGTGTAACTGTACATTGCAATTGTAAATGTAAATGTTTGTGCCCGCCCCTCCAAGGAAATGCGCCGTGTTATCGGGTCATTGATACCAGCCATCCATCCATCCACCACTAGCTAAAACAGTACCAACTTCTCCCGCAGGAACTAATGTCAGGAAGCGAGCACGCCCGAATGATGTAATTACACAGAAATTGGCAGGAATATGTAGTTCTCTACGCAAGCCTCTACCGGCTGATGTGTGCCGATGGTGGAGGTTCGGCGGTAGACAGAAGCAATCTGCAGAACCAAATACGGACATCTTAGGACGGATCAAGTGTTGACCCTTGTGTTGCCTACAGCCCACCACCAGCCAATACTATTGACCTTGGCTAGGTAGCTAGTGTCGAGACGTCTCGGCGGAAATCTAGAGCATGATTGATGACCAGCGTCTCGCAGCGAGACCGCCATCACACGATGGGCTCTCCCAAACGGCACAGAATGACATGGTAATAGTGAGAACGGCTGGGAAAATCTCTAGCTTGTGCATTATCTATTCTTTACGACTGCACGTGGTTTGCTATTCCACATTCCAGTCGAGCTTCTCAAACAATGTTGAGGCCACCCTTCACTGACCATTGCCATTGGGTACAGTGGAGCTGCGATCCAGCTCCAGGGGATGGAGGGTGCAGAGAGACCGAGAAATACTCCTGGTATGGCACCTTGATTTTGCCGCGGTCGATACATGCAGAATCATCAGGTGACAGGCTGGCATACCCGTACAGCTGAGTCGAAAGTTTTTCAATGGGGGTGGATCTGAGACATGGTGATGCCCGCAGCCACTTGCAGTCTTCCCTGCTTGTCAATACGAGACAAGCTCCCATTCAGAAGGCGTCACGGATTTCGAGAAGCCCGAACCAATCGCCATGGAATATGCAAAGCATCCTATCCACCGTGGAGAGTTGAAACAAACAGGATATTGTCGCCACTTTTTAGCTCATACGCCTCTTCGCCTTCCAACTCCCAATCGGCATCGTTGATGAGAACCAAGATGCCTGGCCGTCTTCGTCCGGTGACAAACAGGTTAGTTGCTGCAGTTGAAAAGTCGACTCTGTGTGGGGAAGGGGAAACAAGACTACTGCGGCTCAAAAAGAGGCAGCAAATTCAGGTGCAAAATGGGGGCATCGCTGTCTACTTAGTAGCGCGAGATAGTCCGGAAGTTAGACATACAGGTGGCCATCCAGGACGAAAAGTTCCTTTCTGGTGTCATCCATTACGTGCTGGCAAAGATGATTTATCAGAAAGGCGATATTTGTTGGCTGGCCATCGTTGTCTGCAGATGGCAAAGATAGTGAATGGAGTCTCTGGTCCGAGAACAACATCTCAAGCCCACCACTTTGCTCTACATCAGCCTCTCGTAATCAACATTTTATTGACTCGCCAAGCAACTGGACAACTGTTGTTTGAGGCTGTGGGCATAGCGCCACGCATTGCAAACTTTGGCTGGACTTACGAGAACTCGACGGCCAAGAGGAGCTCCGTCGTGGCGGCCATTTCTCAGAAGATGCTAGGTTTTAGCTTAAATGGCCTTGAAATATGAATATGATGTCTTGCAGTGGATTGGTGCAGCTGTAAAGATTGCCTTGGACTTTGGATAATTCTGCATAATTTTTTGAGTTGTTTCGTCGGACAGTCGAGATCAAGCAGCAGCAAGCGCTCATATCTACAGCGATGACTAAGCCTTTACCACTGCCAAATAGCTTGCCTCTGGAGCTTTGGTGCCTTCAGCCAATCAGAGTAAGAGCTGGACACAATTTTCAGACTCACACCAACAACAGCACAAAAACGTAATACGGAATGATATGGGCAGCCAAAACGTCTCTGTAGAATATTTGTCCGTCGGTGCCAACAGGCAAACGGCTGTGGCGGATTGGAGCCAGGGTGGCTTACTGGCCTTTGGGGCCGACAACAATATTGCTCTTTGGGCGCCCAAGGTAAGATCTTGTTTTGGACCATGTGAACATCAGGTTATGCCGCAAAAAAGTATAGAGACTAACGTGATGTCGCAGGAAGCTTCTCAAAGAGGAATTTTAGGACTTCTGAGTGGACATGGGGATACAGTCAAGGCGGTGACTTTTCTTCCGGAAGAAGATGGCGATGAGGCAAGCTATCTTGTCAGTGGTGCGAACGACAAGTCTCTCATTATTTGGAAAACATTAGCAGGCGAAACAAAATTTGATCCCCTGCATATTTCCAATGAGCACACCGGGGCTGTCAACTGCATTGCGACAATTCGAGTTTCGAGTCAGCCCGCAAGATGGCTTATTGCCAGCGGCGCCGCGGATGCTACCATTCACATCTGGAACCTCAAGTCGGATAGGCTCGAGCTTCTTCAAACGATCAAGACTGCGCCCAAGTTTTTTCCCCTTGCCATGTGCTTGAGCTGGCTCGGAGAGAAAGACAATGTGATCGCTCTTGCTGCCGCTGGAACAAAGGACAGTATCCAGATCCTAACCACTGAGACCAATGGGAACAAGGTTGACTTCCAAGTGCAAGCTACGCTGCGCGGCCATGAAGGTTGGATCCGTTCCTTGAGCTTTGTCAAGGAAAGCAGCCTGTCAGGCAGTGATCTGCTACTAGCTTCCGCCAGCCAAGATAAATATGTGCGCATCTGGAGATTCCACCAGGGCCAGGAGCTGCCACCCGCGACGACCGAGGGCGCCGACCCATCGAGCTCCGCCTACATGCCTGGCAAGTCACCGTCTAACAAGGCACACTGGATCAAGGCGGCCGATAAAGACTTTTCCATCACTTTCGAGGCCCTCCTCCTAGGTCACGAGGACTGGATCTACAGCGCAAAATGGCACACCCAGCCTAATGGCAAGGTGCAACTGCTATCAACATCAGCAGACAACTCGCTGGCAATCTGGGAAGCTGACCCTTCTTCGGGTATCTGGGTGAGCATGGTGCGGCTCGGGGAGATCAGCCGCGAAAAGGGCGCCACCACGGCGACGGGCAGCACGGGCGGCTTCTGGACTGGCCTGTGGTCGCCTGATGGCAATTCCGTGGCGTGTCTCGGCCGTACAGGAAGCTGGCGCCGGTGGGAGTATGACGCAGCAGAGGATACCTGGCGGCCCTGTCTTGCTATTTCTGGGCACACAAAGGCTGTCACGGGCATCGCGTGGGCCAAGAATGGCGAGTATCTCCTTTCTACCAGCCTCGATCAAACCACACGGCTGCACGCAAAATGGACTGCCTCTGGCGCCAACACTTGGCACGAAATGTCGCGTCCTCAGATCCACGGCTACGATCTCAACTGCATCGACTCGCTCGGCCCAGCGCAGTTCGTCTCCGGCGCCGACGAGAAGCTGATGCGCGTCTTTAGCGAACCCAAGGCCGTCGCCTCGATGCTGCACAAGCTCGGCGGTATAGGCAGCATTGCGGATGTGCACACCATGGCCGACGCCGCCAACATGCCTGTGCTTGGCCTGTCCAACAAGGCCATTGACGCCGTCGACGACGACGCCGAGATTGCGCCTGTGGATGACCGCGACCGCGACGCCATGGACCCAGCGTCCATTGTGAAGAAGTCGCAGCTTGAGATTGATCACCCGCCGTATGAGGAGACACTCTCGCGGGCCACGCTCTGGCCCGAAAGCGAGAAGCTGTACGGCCACGGCTATGAGCTCTCGTGTCTGGCAGCCAGCCACGATGGGAAGTTCGTGGCCAGCGCGTGCAGGGCGAGCTCGCTCAACCATGCCGTTATCCGAATCTTTGAGACTGGGCGCTGGACAGAGCTCCGCCCGCCCCTGGCAGCGCACACGCTGACGGCCACTCGGCTGCGCTTCTCCGATGACGACAGGTATCTTCTCAGTGTCGGGCGCGACCGCCAGTGGGCCGTCTTTGAGCGACGCACAACCGAAGGAGCCGGCGATATGCCGTTTGAGCCGCTGCAAGCCAACCCCAAAGGCCACATACGCATGATTCTGGACTGCGCCTGGGCGCCGACAAGGCCTGATGCTGAGAAGCTGCGACAGCCGCTCTTTGCCACGGCCGGCCGTGACAAGCAGATCCGCATATGGAGCGGAAAGGCTAATGGCGAGGGTAAAGTTGAGTTCACGCAAACAACCACCTTATTGTCAGGCGCCCCTGTCACAGCGGTTGACTTTTTGCCGTCGACGGTCGACGGCAAGTTTATTCTGGCGTTTGGCACAGAGAATGGTGTTCTTAGCACGTACTTGGTCTCGGCAGATGGAACCGAGGCCAAGCAACTGCCATTGTCTTCGGACAAACACCTCCCAAAGAGCGTGCTGCAGCTCGCATGGCGTCCGCTATCGCCAGGTAAGGCGGATGGTTTGTCGGCCGAACTCGCCGTTGCTGGCGAAGACGCTTCCCTACGACTGTACTACTTTACAGATGGGTTTCTAAAGAGTGTTTAAAAATAAAAAGGGTTTCAAACATAGATGATAATGAATTGAATATAGACGAAAATTTTTCAAAGACGATGAGCATTGTGACGAATGTAGTAAATATTATTATTATTAGGATCTCTATCGCTGAGAATAAGTTTAATAGTGCAGAAGCCGCCCAGATGCTGTTTCACACTCCCTGCAAATCATGTAGACAACGCCAAACCCAGAGAGTTTAATATAATACAGGCAGCTCATCATATCACAATGCAGTTGCTCTCCAGCCCCTCTTCTCCCCAATCGTCCAATATCCACGTCATAGTAAAAGCAGGAATGTCTCGTTTCTTTGTAAGCCCCTTATGGCCTGTGATAATCAGTGCTGCGTCACTCGTAGAGCGTCGTATTCTAGTATTTGTCTTCGGCCTCGCTTGTTCTCGGGCATTTTCTCTGATCGTTTACAACTCAGCCTTTGCCGGGGGCGTGTCAATGGCACCCCTAGTCACGGCAGGCAGGATACCAGACGTCAGAACTTCACGCACTACTTCTCGCGCAGATGTGGGAACATCGATGCTCTCGCCGTTGATATAGTACCAGGCGCGGCCTGCGAGGATGGAGATATGGTGGGGGAGATACAGGACTGCGGCGATGAAGGTGAGGCTGAACAGGAGGAAGACGATAGAGTCTATCAGATGATAAGATTAGTGTCCATTTGATTGGTCGACTGTGATTCTGGTGTGCTGCGCCAACAAAGAGGAAAGAACTAGGACGTACAAAAGGCGAATTTCTCCCATGGTGTAAACATGTAGACGGCAAAGGTGACTTCAATCTGAATCTGCTTCTTGCGGAGCCATTTTGTGAATTGGGCAAATGTTGACATTTTTTGGGGGGGCATTCTGCTAGATTTAATGTAATTGATTTCGTAATGAGTATATCGTTTCGAAAGATTCAAGGTGTCGCTCGTTGAGAATCGCGATCGGTTCAACGGGGCGGGATAGGTTGGAACAAGGGGTGGTGTGCCGTGCAAACCACGGTCGGTCTCGGCAGCTGTTTGGCTAGGCAACTTGTCTGGGGATTGAAATTAGATATTGCCCTCTGTTTTCTGTAGATGTAGATGTCGGATAGTAGCAAGAGAACGAGCTTTGCAAAGTTGCTCTATTGGACCGAGTGATGCCGCTTCGGAGTCAACGGCACGACGTCGAAACAAAATGGGCATCTCCACTGTTTCGGCCGCCCAGGGGTCGCGCAGTCGCCGAGATGGTTTACGCTAGTGCCAGTTCTTATTAGTTACAGATTTGGCAACAACTCTCTAGCAAATAAATTTCTGGCTATTTCTAAATACACAGCATCTATGTACATCCTCGGTGACGCCTGTTCCCATTCAAAATCTGGCATAGCGCCGAGCTCCTTCTCCAACTCCAAAATAGCCTCATTCCTCTCAGAGGCCCTGAGATCCTAGTCCGGGGTTAATAAGGAGTCCAGCAGAGAAAGATTAGAAAGCGTACGGCTATACCTTGGCCTGAATGATGGCTGGGCGCATGCGAAGGTGGGCGCAATGGGTCGAGTGAACTGTCGCCCGAGCGATTGCACGGTCTCGCGCCACCAGCTAGTCAGCAGTGTTCTCCTTGCAAGGCCGCTTGGCCTTGCGCAGCCGCTTGACTTGTAGCTGCGCCGCCTCTATAGCACTCTATATGCTGGTTAGGCAAAAGCTCTGGCAAATGAATTCACTCGATGTATACCTGGCTACTTGCGGAGGTTGCCAACAAACCCAAGAGGTACGTTACAGCCTCCCGGGCGGCATGAACCACGCGCTCACAAGGCTTGCCATCTTTGGCACAGCCAGAACACTTGGAAGTTACTTCTTCTGATAATGGGCATCAGTAATAGCCGTAGCTTTCTGGGAGCAAACCTACTCTTGCTGGCACAGCATTTGATGACAGGGTCATCCCACTTAATCGTGAACCAGCGATGCACACAGTAGTCGCATGGGACGTCAGACCTGGCCAGGATTTAACACCAACGGCAATATTTCATGAAAGAGAAAATGCATTGCTCTCCAGATAACGCGGCAAATTTTCCACACGAGCAACTTGCCCGCCTTGGACAAATTGGCCTAAGCATTGGCGTGGGAATTCCTTGTAGCAAGTTATTGGCGGGGCTCTAGTTGTTACGACGAGACTTACATTTCACAGTGATTTTATTTGAAGAAACAGTCCAGGTAGTCTTTGGCGCATTCCTATGCTGGTTAAAAGTAGGTCCAAATGCAATAGCTTGCGAGCGAGTAACCTAAAGACTGTTACTTGCTCGACGGATCCCATACGCACAGGCTTGAAAAGGCGACGAAAGAGAATCATAGTGCGACGAGCTTTCACTTAATGAGATAAAATAGAAAGCAAGAATAACGTGAAGATTGACCTTGTTAAGTAGTCCATTGCGACTCCATACCTCTTTCTTCTCAGCACATTTCTTGGGACAGCTACAAACAGACTCGGTACGGCTTAGCTCATCTCACTTTGAAAATTGAGTACTACGCAGGACTAAATCCGTGAAGCTACGATGCATGGCCTAAAATCAATACACCAAATCCAAGCATAACTTGCAGCCTCCTGCGACTGTTGTTGACCACCTGTGCTGGCGACAGGACAGCTGCAGTTCGTCCAAACAGCTAACACGGAATAAGGCGGGGGGTTAGGATGGGAACGATAACTATAACTAAAGGTAAGTTCCTCTCCAGTAGGTGTCCTTTCCTAGATGTGTATGAGTCCATGTTAGTATTGCTCGGATAAAAGTGTGTTGAGAAAAGGCAGTCTGCAATGCACATACATCCTCTGTCTCTGATACCAATACATGTCGGGGAATATAACCTCCTTCTCGCAAAGTTAAGAAGAAAAAAAATGACACCCCAGAGCCTGTGAACCTTCGTTTATGCACATCAGTTGTTTGAGTGTTGCCTGCATCGTGGCTTGGGGCTCCACCTGGACGCCTTTGGCTGTTTCATGTTTGTCCTGGAAGCTCCCCCCTTGCGCCCACGAACTTTTGCATCATAAACAAACTTTATAAAGAGAAAGCCGATTGTTTATCTGGTCTCTTCTTCCTCCAAATAGGTCTTGGAGGAGATTTTTCTTGACCTTCTGCAGAAGCTCCAAATATGCCATCGAGTGGCGTACTGGCCATCGGCTGCTCAACGGGGCAAACAGCACTCTTGTAAAATACACCTCTTTCATTCATTTTGTTGAAGGCGCCAAGTGATACTGACATGGTAATTTCATAGTGGGCTAACAGCAGATGAGAGGGCAATCCTCGCACAAGAAGTCTCGGTGGCAACGATATCCACAGCTTTTGTAGACGACGGCAAAAGTATGGACGTCATTGATCCTGATCCGTCTCATATCTCAGTTCAGATCAAGGACGTGATGCAACAGAAAGACTATAGTGTAGTCAAAATAGGTAGCTACTCACTCCACAAACTCGTGGTTTAGATTTTTTTTTTTTTTTTAGAAATTTAACAGCAGGACTGTTTCGTCTATAGGATCCATCCTCTCACCAGAAGTTATACAGGCTACATCAGCCATGCTCCAGGCACACCAACCGACCTGTGTTGTCGATTTGGAACCCTGGTTTCACTATGCATTCGATATAAAGCAGGCCCAAGAAGCAGCGGCAGCAGCGACAACCGCATTTCGGCAGCAAATATTGCCGCACACCACGATTCTATCCGGGACCGTCGACGACGCCCTCGCACTCCTGGCAGATGCTGGTGCGGCAGTGCGGCACCCTAGGGACATTTCTGATATCAAGCTAATGTGCATTGCTCTACGTTATCTCGGTCCAGAATGGGTCGTCATCAAGCAGGAATTCTGTGACGAAGAAGAAAAGGTGTCGTCGCTGATGTATGTCTTGTGTGGACCACTCGAGCCTGTTCACGAGACGATGCGGTGTGAAAATCCAAACGTACTCTATGGGATCAATTACTCTATTCCTGGTGAGTACATCTATGAGATGATTTCCAAGAATGGATGAAAATTGGAAGGCTGACGGTGTTGGTTTTGGCCAGCTGCGATCGCGGCAGGTCTTGCCAAGGCCGACGACGTACCGAGTGCAGTTGCAGCTGCTTTCAAGTATGCCCAGGAAGTTTTGACAAGGGGAGCACTTTAAAATGTAAAAAGACAAATAAATACCAAAATTTTCAGGAAATGGGTTTCAAAAAATGGGGTTTAAAAAAAAATAAGAAAAAGAAAAAGAAAAAGAAACGCGAAATACTGATGACGAGACGAAGATGTACTCAGTTAACTGTCCCCAATTATCAAAGTGCAAGAGCTCACGATAGCCGAGGCCAGGCTTCTCTATTAGGCTTCTCTGTTGCAAATCTCAGGGAAAATCAGCTAGAGAAATTGCGTCGATTTTATGAATGACAGAGGATGAACTATTCGTAGTATTTCTCATAAATCCACCACAACTTCCAATGTGCATTTTGGTCTCAATGATCATACACTGTCTTGCACAGCCAGACCCACCTACCACCAAGGATCTTGAACTGGCACTCAAGCACTCTCCTCGACAACGACATACCATCTGCATCTAAACAAGCCCTCAAAGCGTACAACAGCACAGCCGCGATTGAAACTACAATATCCACTTTTATGCATATCAAGTTACACTTGCGACGTCATTGTCACATCTAAATCCTCCATGCTGTGTCTCTTGCGTCGCGCGACTATCCGCGCCTCTCCCGCGTCGTCGACCTTGTCTTGTCCATTACCATCGTCTACTTCATTCTACTCATCACCAATAACAATACATATCACGACCGCACAGCGGCCCTTCACCTACTCGCCTCTAGCCACCCAGAAATCCATGCCCTCGCGGCCGAAACCCCCTCCAGACTCTGAGCTCGAAGAATCCTATCTCAAAGGCAGCGGTCCAGGTGGTCAAAAGATAGTATGTCCAGCTGCCGCCTGTGCACCCTTCAATTCCAGCACATTCTCACGCTCAATCTTCACCGCCTCCCCCTTGGGGTCATGGCCTCAATTATCAATCGACTAACACCATCTCCTCAGAACAAAACCAACTCCGCCGTGCAGCTGAAGCATATACCGACGGGCATCGTCGTCAAGTCGCAGGCAACGCGGTCACGCGCGCAGAATCGCAAGCATGCGCGCGAGATTCTGGCACAAAAGCTAGATGACCTGCGCAATGGCGACGAGAGCCGCTCCAACATTGTCGGCCAGGTGAAGAAGAAGAGGGCTGACAGCGCCGCCAAGAAGAGTCGGCGCAAATACACGAAGCTTGAAGAGGAGAAAGCTAGAGACAGTGCCAGTGCCGCTCCCGGAGAGCAGTCGGCAGGGTCCAGTGTAGATGCCGCCGGATGGCAGGATTCTATTACAGCAGGGGATGCAGATCTTAGTACAACGGACCAAACACCAATGAGAACAAAGGAAACTGCCTCGTCCAGTTCGGCATTGGATTCGACAACGAGTAGCAAAAACTCCAGCAAACAATAATTCCTTTATATCTGCATGAAGCCATTTCCAACTGTACTATACTCTAGAAGTCGGAAACGTCGATAATAGATTGGCCCGGACCAAGTGATCGACACTTATCGCCACATCTTCACATCACCTGTCACTGGCTACATGCTACACCATCTCGAAATAAATCACAAACACGTTTCTTTACTAAGTATACAAACTTAACTGTCTCATTCTTCCATTCGGGTCTAGCCCCGCAAGCAAAGATATAAAAAAGAATTTTTTTGGGGTGCGAAACTTCAGCGTCTAGTCCGTTAGCCTCGTAAAATACCCAGCCGGGCTATGTCACACAAGCCATTACCATTCCCCTTAAAGAACCAGCACCCAACCTCCTTAATCCTATCAAAAACATGTTGCAAATATGGGAGTCGATTGTGGCACACACGAAGCCGACAATATTCTGCGCCGTTCGCCACCTTCGTTCTCCTTGCCGAAGCTGAAGGACAGTAGGTTTTCGTTTTGGTTTGTCTTGACTGCCATGAGCTGTTAGTGTCCTTCTGAAACAATCCCTGGTGCATCACGGAGAAACTCACCTTAGAAGCACTTGCGGTGAACGATGGAGGGGCCGCTCTCGTCGTACTCCTGCTTGGAGATCCACATTTGCTGGAAGGTGGACAGCGAAGCAAGAATAGAACCACCGATCCAGACGGAGTACTTGCGCTCCGGGGGAGCAATGATCTTGACCTTCATGGAAGAAGGAGCAAGAGTGGTAATCTCCTTCTGCATACGGTCGGCAAGACCAGGGTACATAGTAGTACCACCAGACTGTATTACGATTAGCATTAGGGACCAGCTCAAGGTTGGACCAAATGAAACCTACCATGACAATGTTGCCGTAGAGATCCTTGCGAACATCGACATCGCACTTGATGATCGAGTTGAAGGTGGTGGCGTGGATGCCGCCAGACTCGAGACCGAGGACAGAGGGCTGGAAGAGAGCCTCAGGAGTACGGAAACGCTCGTTGCCAATGGTGATGACCTGACCGTCAGGAAGCTCGTAGGACTTCTCGAGAGAAGAGCTCTGAGCAGCAGTCTGAATCTCCTGCTCAAAGTCGAGGGCGACGTAGCAGAGCTTCTCCTTGATGTCACGGACGATTTCACGCTCAGCGGTGGTGGAAAAGGCGTAACCGCGCTCGGCGAGAATCTTCATGAGGTAGTCGGTAAGATCACGGCCAGCCATGTCGACACGTGCAATGGCGTGGGGCAGGGCGAAACCCTCGTAGATAGGGACAACGTGAGTGACACCATCACCGGAGTCAAGAACGATACCAGTGGTACGACCAGAGGCGTAGAGAGAAAGGACGGCCTGGATGGAGACGTAGAAGGCGGGGGCGTTGAAGGTCTCAAAGACAATCTGGGTCATCTTCTCACGGTTGGACTTGGGGTTAATAGGGGCCTCAGTGAGCAGGACGGGGTGCTCCTCGGGAGCGACGCGGAGCTCGTTGTAGAAGGTGTGGTGCCAAATCTTCTCCATGTCGTCCCAGTTGGTGACGACACCGTGCTCAATGGGGTAGCGGAGGGTAAGGATACCACGCTTGGACTGAGCCTCATCACCGACGTACGAGTCCTTCTGGCCCATACCAATCATGATACTATGCGAGGGCTGGCGTTAGTCGACCGAGTCTCAGGCTGGCGTTGGCGTTTGAAAAGTGAAGGCATTTTCGGATATGCAAAACTTACCCATGGTGACGGGGGCGGCCGACAATGGAAGCTGTGGCGGCGAGTTAGAAACAGTTTTCGGAGGCGCAACGCATCACCAGCAAGCCGTCGGCGCTGCCCGTTGAGCGAAACAGCGTGAAAGCTGGTGATGGGAGCTAAAGTGGGGTACTCACGGAAAACAGCTCGGGGCGCATCATCACCGGCGAAACCGGCCTTGCACATACCAGAACTGCAGCGCTGGTTAGTATCGCGAAATTTTCTTCAAAAATTACATTGTCAGGAGAGCCCAGGCCTTTTCCCCATTGCCCTGGTGGTCTTGCGCTGCATGCATGTCGGCGTGGGCGAGCGGCCGGCCAATGGCTCTGCCTACAGCAGATCGGACCAGGAGGGGTAAAGGGGGCTTCAGGCTGGTGAACATGTCGGTGAGGCGGTGGGGGTGGTTGAGCTTACCCATTGTCAATGACGAGGGCAGCAACTTCTTCTGTAAAGGGGCGAGATGAATTAGTATTGAATGCGAGATTTGAAAGTGGCAATGGCAATGCATGCGCGGCAGCAGAACCGAGAGCCGGATTGCATAGACGCGGCGAGCTGACGAGGACAACATACCCTCCATTGTTGCGAGTTATATGAGTGAAGAAAAAAAGAGTCGGAAAGGTATACAGGACAGAAAAAGCTCAAGGGACGGGATGACCTCGAGAGCTTGGGGGGTTAAAGAAGATGGAGAATGAGCCAAAGGGGAGAGAAGACTCGGAGTCGTGGGGAGAAGAAAGACGGAGTGGGAATTGAATGTTTTGTAGAGGGAAACGAGAAGAAGGCAGGAAGGTGTGGAGGAAGAGGGGCGAGGGAAAGGAGGCAAGTATCTCCGCCCACCAGCCAACATATGTACCTCGTTAGTAGCTTTGCGAATTACCAGCTGTGCCAGCCTCCAGCGGGCCAGCCTTGGTACTAAGGCACTTGCCAACACCGCCCGAGCGGCCACTGGCGCGGCGGAAGCTTGTACGGAGAATCATTAGTCGCTGTACTGTAGGTCTCTGGAGCCCGGTCATAACTTTTACCAGCCTGCGCAGTCATGCACAATCCTCCAAAGATACAAAGGACAAAGCGCGGCGTGCGCGGGGCTCCTTGCTGGCCCAGGAATGAAGTCGGACGGGGCATTGGCTGTCTCTGCTGAAGACGAGGTGCCTACCCAGAGCCACTGGAAAATGCCACAGTAGCGAATACTCACGTCGCCTTCATTAGTTACAGTACCACCGGGCTAACTTAAGACTGCTGAGCCACAGCTAGCAGCCCACTACCAACCCACCAGTTCTGAAGAAACTACCAGTTCTGATTTGCCAGTGGCGTCGTCCGCGGTGGAGCAGGGCTGCGTGGCCCAGCTGTTTGTGAGAACAGAGCTGTCATCAGACCCCGGAGACGCCTAAGGTAGAGAACGTTAGAGCCTAATAACGTCCAATTGGATGGTTGGATGGATAACTACCTAGGTACAGCGGTGCAGTCCTTTGGACTGTTTCTGATTCCAAAACAACCAACCAACCTATTCTCCTCAACAGAATCACAATCTGACTTAAAATCTGTCAGCTTGGAATTTGCCCTTTCGCTGTGCCTCCTGCGGTTGATAAAAACATGCATTTTCCATTTTTTTTATTCGGACTGCACTGCCCGGGTGTTCCGTTCTGTCTTATCCCCACCAGACATGAAGACATATCGTCGCCTGAAATGGGTGCTAAAAATACGCAGCTAATGTCTCCCTTCGCCACCTGCTGAAGATAAGTTCCATCTCCTTCCGAGACTTTTAGTGGCTTGACAGCAACCCAAAAAAATTTGGTGGTAGTGGCGCAATGCCTGACTACGTCAGCGGTACTTCAACAACGCTTGCAACATGCGTCACTCATCTCGACGCGCAGGCGAACGGGGAAGGCGAGAGCATAGACACCGAGAAGGTGAAGGAAAATTAAACACATTTAATCCAGAGCTCAGATCCAGATGTAAAGATCCACTGCCTCCTGCTACATCTCCCCCCCCCCCCCCCCCCCCNNCCCCCCCCCCCCCCCCCGGCCCAATGCGTCATCTCATGCCCAAAGTTCAGCTACATATTGTGCAATATTTCTCCAGAGCCGTAAAAGAATCTTTTTATGCCTTGGAGCTTTAGGTGATACAATTCAACTGAGTCCATTCACCATTTGATAGCTGGACGTCACCAATTCACTTCCAGAAAATCGTTCCGATGCCACGAAAAGGGCTCGGCGCCGTAAATGATAACTCGGCTATGCTCCAAATCGGAATACAGCACGACTACGTCTCGCCGTAGAATGGTGTCGTCAGTTGTCCCGTGCTATCTTTCAATCCCACGTATTACTGGTATGTAATTTTTTCGATATTTCAAATTAAGTTAAAGCCGCCAGTTCATTGATTTCGCGGTTTATCTGTAAGACGACAACCTAGACAGCATTCTTCAGCGCTATTACCGTAACCATTACTGCTGAGCCGAGCAGTAATTGTTAGCAGTGCGTTTCTAAATTACAAATTGGCTTGCTATGAAAAAAGATACTCTCTAACTTTTTTAATTTTATGTTATGTTTAATACTTCCTTTATTAATGCGTACAGTAGTTGTTGTGCTGGGGAAAAAGTCTAGTCCAAATATAGTTAGCGTTTTTGTGAAGTTTCGAGAAGGTTGGTGGACCTTCGACGAAAGCTTAGAGTTGCAAATATTAACCCCACGTTGAATCCCTCTTGCAACCCGTTGCTTCCCGTGTTTTTTTATTCATCTTCTCCTGTACCCTCTTTGATCGGTTTTGCAGTTTTGTTCCTCTTCCGCACTACAGCAAGAAAGAGCATATTAAGCACTTCATCCAAATACGCGCAAAGAAAATCCATCCCGCCTCCAGCCACCCTTCACAGCAACACCCAAAAAATTCTAGCAACCATGGAAGACAAGCGTCTCAAGGAACTCCTACACTGGAGCATCCAGAACACCCCAGAGGGCGGCGATCCAAATACCGCCGGCTCTGCGCCAGTTGCATCCGAGTCGACCTCTCAACTCACCCCCGAAATCATGGCTGCGCTCATGGGTGGCCCTTCCGAGGCCGATCTCATGATTGGTTCCATGCAAATCATCACCGCCGATGATGTCACACTCGAAAACAAGCTCATCGCTTTCGACAACTTTGAGCAGCTCATTGAGTCACTCGACAACGCAAACAACATGGCCAACCTCGGTCTCTGGACGCCGCTGCTGGCTCTACTCGCCCACGAGGAGGCCGAGATCCGCACCATGGCCGCCTGGTGCGTCGGCACCGCCGTCCAGAACAACGAGAAGACACAGGAGAAGCTACTTGCCGTCGATGGTGTGAAGCCTTTAGTCGGGCTCGCCACATGCGAGACGGAGGCGGACGCGGTGCGCCGAAAGGCCATCTATGCACTCAGCTCGGCAATTCGCAACTACCAACCGTCTCTCGATGCCGCTGTTGAGATGCTCAACGCCGCCGGACATCAAGCTGACAAGGTCGATGCGACTGACATGGATGCCGTCGACACCATCATTCTTCCTTTGCGTGAAATGGCCAAGGCTACTGCCTCGGCCTAGGTTCGGCAGAACTCGGAGACGACACAAAGACTCTACATGGCCGAGAACAATTGCATGAGATTTGGCGTTTGGGAGTTGTTTTGAATGGAAATTTACGGAACCAAAAAATACCAGGCTCATTGAACGGGTTGTAAATGGATTATAGATGGCAAATATAAAAAAAAAATTGAGAAAACTCTTTTTATTGTTACATACAATTGTTGGTACATGGCACATGTCAATGCAGATGACATTTGCCCCTGCTCCTCAGTTTTAATACCTCTCATCGGCTTGTCCACTTAGTATGTCACCTTGCCATAGAAGGGGAATCCTAGTGCCTCTAGCAAGAGGCGACCGTGTCTGTCTGACGTGGCTGTAGTCTGGATGATAATGTCACAGCCAGGCATCAGGCTAGGCGGGTACATCTATGAAACAAATCGTTAGTGATACCTTCGGCGAAACAAAACGAACTCGGCATAGCACAGCTTACATCAAAATTGTATTCCAGCTCGGGAAAGTATGCCATGTACTCGGGCTTCAAACCCAAACCCAAGTTTCCGGCGCGGTCGCCAGAGCTTCCCTTGACACCGGGCCAGTCCTTGATCTTGGGTAGCACAAGCGTGACTAGCTTGTCGACGAACTCGTACGCCGCGCCTCCACGCAGCGTAACCTTGGCACCAGTCTTCTGGCCCTTGCGCACGCCCCAATGGATGACATTGCTTCTGGTCCGCGTGACGTCGGGAAACTCGCCCGTAATGGCCTGCACCACGGCACGAGCGACGTGCAGATATTCCTTGTTGTCGGCGGCTGCAGGCGCGTACGAATTGACGGTAACAGCGGTGATCTCAGGGAGGCTATGCCACTCTAGCTCACGCTCGACGAGGCCGAGGCGTCCAGATTGGCCACCGCGCGGGCCTCGACGGGGGCGATTCTTGTGGTATGGCGAGGAGCCATCCCACTCGCGTAGCTGGCCCTTTGTCGACTCAGGAGCGACGTAGCCTGCAGGTTTGTGAAGGTAGGTGAGCGTCATCAGGTCGGGCGCAATCGTGCTGTCATAGGTATGCTTTAGACGCGGGAGGTTAAAAGGTCCGGGCACAAAATCGCGCGCGGTCGGGTCGGATGATGGCGGTGACTGGATCGGATGAAGAGGTCCTCGGTTGTATTTAGGAGGATGGAACTGGTAGCTGGATTTTCCATTTGTTAGAATAATTATGCCTAGATATGAAGACAACAACTCGCCTGTTCACTCGACAGCTGCGAGTCGGTCGGGGGGGGCGTTTCTTACCGGCTACCAGGTAGTTGCCTGTCTCTTGTTTTGTTGGCTCTGGCTTGTTGGAAAACCTTGATGGTGTTTTCGTCCGGTCCTGGTGTAGAAAACGACGTCGTCTGTTCCACGTCTGCCAAGGGGGGGCTCTGGGAAGCTGCTGATGAGGCAAAGCGGCGGGCGCAAGGCCTAGCAACCTGCTGGCTCAATTGTCTGCCACCAACAGCACGGAGAGCACGAATTCCATCACGGGCACCAGCCATTGTAAGAAGTAGAACGGTTGTCGACTGCACGTGCACGGCGTCGCGAGATATGTAGTCTCGATGTGCCGACCGGTGCTAGTCAGTCTGCAAATTTACACGCACGCAACGCAGTGTGGCTGGTGCACATGCCGCCACATATAGATGTGGCGGTGTAGTCATTTCCTCAGCTGTTGAGGTATCACTTTGAGACTCATTTCCGCTTCCCCTATGAAATTTAAAAGTTCAGAGTGGATTTACATTACTTAAACTCAACAGCAAGGTTTTGTTCTCATCTCACAAGGCTGCTTGCAAAAACCAAGCCATTTTATAAGCTACGGCTTACACCATACTCTCCGTACCTTAGTCTGCACAGATTACACTTTTACGAGAGAATTAATATGACAGCTCGTTCAGAGTTTAATGGCAAACCCGCCACGTTATCTGCCTGACCTGGCATATAATGGCCATGATCCCCGCGGCAGAAACTCACTGCCTTCGTTGCAGAATATCCCAGTCATGAAGGACGACTAGTCCACATGGTAAGCGCGGAGAGCAAGAAGCATTATATGTTGGCGATGACTTGGCTTTTGGTTGGTTCTTGCGTCTGCCATTTCCTACTCCAATTTAGACTTGGCTATTTCCATGCAATACAGGCCCTTGTCTGCTTCATCTTTTGTTGAACTTGCGGCAAGGCACAGAATCTGCCTATGCGTCAAGACAAAAACCAAAGTTTGTGCATAGAGTTTTGCAGTGGTTTGTTCTTTTTTCGGCAGCCTGGGCACAACCAAGTATGACTGCCTAGGAATCGGCGTAATGGAGTGACGCGGCAGACTGAAGCTAGAAGGAAACGCGAGTTGGGTGTCGCCATGTTTGAGATTGCCTAATTTTCAGAAACTCGGGTGGGTCTGGGGCTATTATTGGTGGCATTCCGGAATGTTTGCGGCTTGCGCGGCTCCAAAGAGCCCAGTGACACAACTCCATGTCAGGCGAGGATGTCATATGGCTGTGCTCCGGCCACTACTCCGTACACGCTGGGCATCTCGGACACTATCAAAGCGAAGCGGAATGGCGAGTGGCAAGATCGGTGGCGACGCCCAACATCATCATCGGCAGGCAGCCAACCAACCAACATACCACTCTCTGCTTGGAGCCTTAAACAGTTCCCCTACCTAGGTAGTTAGGTCCTGGCTACCTAATTTGTGCTGTTACACAGTTGACCTGCAATGGCATTAGTTGCAGCCCGCTATAAAGTTGGTACGTGAATTCAACAACTGGGTCGCTCACTAGGTACTACGTAACTTAAGGCAGGTCGGTACTAACCAATCCCCGCCTGCCGCCACATTTCCCCTCGTTACATGGTTGGCAGGTCCCTGAACTTCATAACCGTAGTTGGTATGTAGAAAACAACAGACTCCTGGCTCCCAACTTCCGCATCCGCCAAATTTGGGTACCAGCTTTCTACACGCCTTTGTCCCTCTTCACCTCCTCCAAATTCTGTATCAACTCCAACTACGCGATTGCCCCTTGGAAAAACCACTCGCCCTTTGCTTGCCGACCTTGTCCGCCTATCTCTCCCCACCTAGCCAAAGCCGTCCCGCTCCACGACGCCCGCCCACCAGCGACAGCTTCACCCAGTTGCCGTTTGTCGACAGCCCTCGCTTCAACTCATCAGCACTTCCGTATCATGACGATTGCCTACATCTGGCTGCCTCGCTAAAGTTTGCGAGGCATTGCGCACCCTGAGCCTCTCCCTCGGCCCCCACCTTGCTGTCTCGGCCGCTCTCTCTATTGTGCTCACACCTCGAACCTCGGACACCGACCGTGGCGACCGCAGCACAGACAGAGCATGAAGGAGTTTCCTCGCAAGTTCCTGAGCCTTCGGGACAAGAGCCCATCGCACAACAGAAGCAAGTCGGCCCCACCTTCAAAGGTACTACAACAATTTACACGGGCAGCCAAAATATCAAGATATGCCTTCACAGCTAATGATTACCTCGTCATCTCCAGAGCCGACCCAAGTCATCAGATGCCTTCCGCGCCTTATTCAACCGTGATTCTAAACCATCCCAAACCTACGACAAGGAAGAAGAACATTCCAAGGTATTTGCAATTCACAATCATGGCAGGTCTCCAAACTTCTGTTGTCTGACACTCGCTAGATCGACGAGATTTTAAGCCGTCTCAATGAGCTCGACATTACCAACGTTACCAGTGAGCATGTGAAGGATGTGCTTGATACACGATTTGGGGACGGCGATGCCCAAAGCACCGCTGAACTTATCAGCATTCAACAGAAAACCACCGCCGGTGAAATTGCACCTTACAACCCAAGCATTCGTATGCTGGGCGCCGAAAATCGCGGTGGCGTTACCTGCTACCTCGATGCCCTGCTGTTCTCGATGTTCTGTAAACTAGACGCTTTTGAGTGTATGCTCAAGTCGGAGTTCCCTCCAGATGAACCTAAAAGTCAGCTTGTTAACCTGCTGCGATTATGGGTGAATCTACTCCGGTCTGGCAAGCTCATCAATATCGATTTGGTACGCAGCCCCCTGGCATCCTCCATAATCCATATGCCAGCCAAAAGTATTATTCTAACGTCTTGTCTAGACAAAACTGATTCAAGAAGCCATGGGGAACAGCGGCTGGCCCGACGCCCGTTTATTAGAACAACAGGACACCTCCGAGGCCTTTGCCTTTCTCACCGAGACCCTTCAGCTCCCACTACTGTCGCTACAGGTCGATCTTTTTCATCAGGGCAGAAAGGATAAAGATGATCACAAGGTAGTATACGAAAGGTTACTGAACCTGGCCGTGCCCCCGGACCCAGAGAGTAAAGGTATACGGCTTGAGGACTGCCTAGAAGAATACTTTAATGCCCAGGTCGATGTCTTGCGAGACAGCGAAGAGGCCAAAAAGTCATACTCTGAAGATAAGGGACCTGGAACGCCGAACCTTGTACACCGAAACACGCTACGACTTCTCCGCGGCGAAGAAGACGATGCAGCGGCAACACTAAGCTCCTCGCCTGTGGACATGTCTCCCCTTCACCCTTTCCCCAGTCAATCATCAGCAATGAGCGAGTTCCCGGCTCTTGAACGGCCAGCCACCTCAACAGGTGTTGTTCCAGATGGCGAGACTTCCACCACTGATGACGCCGCCATACCAAGGCGGATGTCGTTGAGGCACAGGTCTACGAGCGTTATCCAAAGAGTCGTCCTTGACGCAGATGGCAGGGCTACATTTGCTCCAGGGTCCGAGAATGCTCCTAAGACAAAGCGCAAGGGCTCTGTGGTGGTGAGGGCGGTCACAATACCGGCTTGGCAATTTTTTCGCCTCATTCGTAAGGATCCCCAGTGTCACCCGCAGTGACTTGTAAACGTAAGGCGAACGCATCACTAACTTTCAAAAGCGTGGCATGCTGTTCAAGCAAACGAACCGCGCAGTAATTCTGAAGTCGCACTCAACTTTGAGCAGCGGCCGGTCGTCGGCATCTGCCTGAAGCGCTATTTAATGACCGAAAACGGGCAGCCGCAAAGGCACAATACATATATTGACATACCTGACAGCCTACGTCTGCCACATTTCATGCTCGCCGAGGGTCCTGATACCAAGACCGATGATAATCTCATTACTTCGGATTTCAAGCTTGTGCTGCAGTCGGTAATTTGCCATCGAGGTGACTCCCTCCAAAGTGGACACTACATCGCATTTGCCAGAGCAGCACCCAAGGTCCTCACCTCCAACAGACGCCATGACTTTGACCCGCCCCCCGATTACGAGCAAGCCCAATGGGTCAAGTTTGATGATCTAGAAGAAACTCGAGTCACTGAGGTTGATGACATTAAGAAGTCTCTCAGAGAAGAGATGCCTTATCTGCTCTTTTACCAGGTTGTTCCCATGGTAGAAGTTGCATGCCCTTCAACAGATGGCAATGCCACAGGGCCACCATCTTACCAGGAGTCCAAGACCAGCCTGGAGTTGCAGACCTCACGGGGACCGGCAGATGGCATCCTCTCCACCCCTAGCAAGCCCCCGAGCATACGCCTTTCAATGGATGATGACCGGCCCAATGCTAGGGAATTCGAGCGATGGGGTCGGCCGTCTATATCTGGTTCAGTTCCAGCTGACTCCCGCCGCGAGAGTGTCACTTTTACCACCTCATCTGTCGCGACACCTATCATGACTCCAGAAACAAATTCACCCATCATCTCACCCAGCGACAATAGGACCCCTCGACTCTCCCGTGCTGCTTCCCGTTTCAACCTCGGCCGGCAAAGTCGACCAACTAGCCAGTCCGGTGAAGGTCGCATCAGCCTAACAATTTCTCGACTTGGTGGCCTCATGAAGCAGAATAAGGACGTTGTGGCAGGTATAGATACGTCGAGCGGGGATGAACGAGGCAATACGCCTTTCAGCTCGCCTAGAAACATGAGTTTTGAAGTGTTCCGCACCGCAGACGGGCAGCTGCCACCACCATCCACGGCAAACACTGCGACCACGGCTGTGACAACTGCGACTACGGCTGCAACGTTGGGACCAGAATCCAAGTTGCAGCGCAACAAGTCTAAGCGCAAGAGCAAGAGCCGAGAAAAACCCACCAAGCAAGGGAAGCAAAAAGAAAGTGCGCAGCCGGAACGAGAGTGTGTTGTGATGTAAACAACGAGGAAAATCTCGCAATGCGGCAGTATTAACGTAACATGAAGGCTGGAGATGCCAGATACCGAAGTTGATCTCATTTTTCATGAACTTTTTTTTGGAGAAGCGTTCTTGATTCGTTTTGGATAGATACCATCGAAGTTGCGGGATTAGAGGTTTGTTTTTACCTTTTGTTTTTCTCCCGTTTCAGGCAGTTTATTTCTTTTCTTATACGCATGGATACACACAAAGACAAAGACGCATATATATACATCACGCCTGATTGAATGCATAGGTGTTTTTTACAGCTGTTTCTCTACATATAGCTGAACCTGAAGTAACATCATTCTATACAGCCTGATAGAAGAACAAAAGATTCTCTGCTTTTTTTTCGTTCTCTCTTTATCAAACAAAGGGTAAGCCTTTTAATTTAATGGGTAGAGCACTTGAAAGAGGCACTGAGCCATAAACATCACAAAACAATAGGTAAATTCCTTGGGTTTGGGGAATAAACGTCTTCATTGAACCTTTCTATAAATTTTCCTGCGTTTTGTTGGCGTTTTCTTTTCTCTTTTCGCTCTCCTCTCTCTTTCTGCTCTGTTTGGTGTCTCTCCTTCCAAGGTCTTGTACACTGCTTGATAATTCACAATATCAATCAAAAAAAAAACATTTTTTCCACCGATAAATACAACCACTCGAAATATGCCAACAAAATATGCCCTGCCACAGGAGAAACAATGAGAGACGAAAGTACAAAAAATCTGTATTTAATATACACGGGCTGGATGAGTAAGAAATACTCATACAGCCTACCCATGAAACAAAGTAGATAGATACCCCCGGTTTCTGAGCGCACATGTGCGCGGGTCTATTCGAAGAGATGAAACGTCCGGAATGCAGATGCCCAAAGCATAGGAAAAGCGAGGAGCCATCATTCGTTACTAAAAAAAAACAAGGTGATAGATGTTTGGGGTGTTACTGAAACAAGGAAGAAAGATAGGCAGCTTCGGCTTTCGCAGCTTTCAGCTACTTTGATTATTGAGTTTTGTTCCATGGGTTGGAGTCGAGGTTTTGCGGCGTCGGTGTGGGCTACCGGCAAGTTTAACGGCCGTTGTTTTAAAATGGAATGTTGGGAGCATTCTGAGAGAGAGACTCCTGCTGGTCCTGGAACTCCTCGGGAGCACCTTCAATCGAGACAGCAAGACCAAGCTTGGCTTGTTGCGTGAAGTGGTCGATGTCGGCGGCAAAGGTTACCATAACCGGAGGCGCAACGCGCTTCTCTAGAAGGCAGCTGAGCTTGCCGTTGGAGTCGACCTGAGCACGGAAGGTAGACATGCGGAAGTCGTACTTGGCACCGATGGTTGTAACACCCTCCTTCTGAAGGCCGCCACCCATCATGGCAGCAGATGGGACGAGACCGAGTGTCAGGTCAACACCGGCCTGGACGCGATCGGAGAGTCTCTTCCAGAAAGAAGTGTTGAAGGTACCCATAGCAGCCTGTAGCTGAGCCGTGGCAACCCAGTCCTCAGCCTTGTATCTGGCGCAGTACGAGACGGCGCATTCGGGACCCTGGGCCAGCGAGGGGCGTTGCCAAACCGACTCCAGACCGAGGGCAAGCTTAGGAGTAACAGACTGGAGGTAGCTGCCAATGTAGATGCCGGTCAGGCCACCCTGCAGAAAAGAAGGGTTGAGCATTTTGAGGCTGGCGCTGAAATCATTTCCCGTGTATTCGTGCTCGAACTGGGCCATGTCCTGGTTGTCGGGGGACATGGATGCCTGGACCTTGGAGACGAGCTTATCTGTCCATCGGAGATTGAAGCGGCCGGAGACAGAACCCTCGTTATCGACATTGGCTTGGCAAAAGACCTGGCAACGGGTGTGAGCACGGAGACGCAACAAAAAAATAAGTCAGGGGATGAACTTACGTTGGAGGTACCGTACATGGCAGCGAAGGTGTACGGGTTCAGCTTCTCGCCCATGGCAAAGCCGTGCGATACTTGGAACAAAGGAGACATGCTAAAGGCCTTGGTGAGGTCCGCGCGGATACCGGTGAACATGTGGTTGTTGAGGAAGACTTCCCGCTGAACCTCCTTGGACAGCGTCTCTATCGTTCCGGGGTTAGCCAGGCCAAGCTTGGCACGGCGCTCTGAAAAGGAGTTGAGCGCATCACCAACGGTGAGCGTGATTGGGTTAGAAAAAAGCATTGAGCGCAACGACTCGACTGCAGCGGCCATTGTGGGCGGGTTGATGATGCCGACGCAGAAAGCGACAACCTAGGAACGACAGGGGGAGGCGGCGGAAGAATAACGGAGCCCAATAACCAGTGGCGGCCGGTATAAGATGATACAGTCCACAAACCCAAGCAAAGAACGGGAATGTGTAGAAAGTGTATTCGATGCCGTGAACGCCGGATGGTCGAAAGGCGATGCGCAAGCTCAGTTGAGTGTAATATTATTAGGGATGGCAGGAGAGTAGGAGAATAATTTTCAGTAGCCCCAATAGGCGTTGGCGCTGCGAGTAAAGTGGCTCCAATGCTGATGACGGGCCGGGTGCTTGCGTCCAACCAGCCGAAGGAGCTTCTGAGGTCGGGCTCTAGAATCTTCCGCTCCGGCACGTCAGGGAAGCTGTTACTGGGCACGTGCTGGTGACAAGAGAATTGGAAATATTTTAGGAGAAAGGAGAGCTGACAAAATGAAGTCTACTATCACCGGGAGTTTACTATAGATAATTTTTCTTTATATTACCTGAGAGATGTCTGGAATTTCCGTTGAGTAGCACACAACGGCGACACCACAGTCGACTACAAGTCTCCTGCAAGCTTACCTAATTGATATACCCCACCAAAATCAATCTGCCGTAGCTGCCCAAAGCCGAGATCCAGGCTGTAGAGCACGCAGTGCCTACCCTAGATAGCTGATCCAAAGTTGCCTTTTATGTCCACCGTCAGCAGGCTTGTCTTTCTATTCATCTTGGACTTGATTGGCATCTTTCTATCTTCTTTTTGAATTCGTTTGTTTATCGAGGTTGGGTTCCTGGCTCGTTCACCCTTGTTCCGAATTGTGACTACTATCTAGCGGGCTGCAGCGACGATATCGACCTGCTAGGCTTCTGTCATCGCCAACCCCACCAGAAGCTCAACACCATTGATTTTAAGCGGTGGCGGTAAACGCAGACGCACTCACTCTCCACGCAACTGCAGTGGACAGCTGAACCCGGCGGGACTAGATCCTCACAGAATGGACACTTTACTGTACGTTTATAATCTCCCCAGTAACAATCTAGTCTTACTACCCTTCACTACTTGACCCCTCCATTCGACCAGTCCCATCGGGGTAACTCGCGTGGGAGATCCCGGAACGAAGCACTGAAATGAAAACTGCATGCTAACACTGGCAGAACGGCTGAAATCGCGGCAAATGCGCCTCGCTATCGTCGAAAGAGCTCAACCTTTATCGATGGCATCCACGATGTAACGGAGGACCTCAACATGGCCCCGGCTCAGCTCTACAGCACCATGTCTGGCCGCCTGTTCCACTCGGGCCGGATCGCCATTGTCATGGTCGGGCCGCCCGCCAGAGGAAAGACGTAAGCCTTGTAACAAACCAATGGCTATATCCTTGCTAATTGTAGACCAAAAGTCACGTTTGCGTGTCCCTAGCGAGATACCTCGGCTGGCTGGGTGTTAAGACACGCATTTTCCATCTTGGAGATTATCGGCGAGCCACTATTGGTCCAGAAAGTGCTGTCCCCAAGGACTACTTCTTCCCGGATGCATCTCCGTCATCGGTCATACTTCGTCAGAAAATCCTGAAAAAGTGCCGTGAAGATATCTACGCATGGCTAAATCATGAAAACGGCCAGGTTGCTATCTACGATGCGGTGAACCCCACAGCCAGTGGCCGCCGCTCCTTAGCCAAGGAGTTGGCAAAGCATGATGTCCAGGTAGTAATGAAGAGACTACATCTTTTATAGCTTGGGTCGCTGATTTTCCTTAGACCCTCTTCATCGAATCATTTGTCGACGACGAGCGCATTCTCCGAGAGAATGCGAGGAACGTCAAGATTTCTTCGCCAGATGTACGCACTCAACCATTTCCAAACGCAATAAATGAGCTGACAATGCAAAGTTTGCCGGAATGGACCCAGATGAGGCTGCCAAACTGTACCTGAAGCGCATCGAAGTCCGAATCCCTGTATTTGAAACAATGGCAGAACAAGAACTCAACTACATCAAGATGATCAATGCCGGCGAAAAATTCTTTTACAACAATGTCAGCTTCAACTACCTGTCGCATAGAATCGTATTCTACCTTACCAATCTCCATATCAAGGCCAGAAAGACCTTCTTCGTTCGTGCAGGGACGACAAACGACGAAGATTCGTTCCGCGCGGATGCTCCATTGTCTGCGGCTGGCCGCCTTTACGCACAAAAGATGACGGAAACTATAATTAAGCACCGAGAGCAAGAAAAAGCAGAGGCTGCTAACTCCGGAACACCTCTACCACCTATGACAGTATGGACGTCTACACGACTAAGAACCATTCAGACCGCGGACGTTCTGAAGGATTTGAACTACAAGATTCGACAGCGATCTCAGATGAGCCAACTCAACCCTGGCATATGTGAAAAGATGTCAGCGCGTGCTATTCGTCAATTGTACCCTGGTGAGGTTGAAAAGCACGAACTTGATCCCTATCATCATCGTTATCCCCGCGCCGAAGTAAGTCTAGCAGCTTGTCACAGACGAGGTAACTGTTTATCTAACTTGATATTTTTTAGTCGTATCACGATCTTGCTGTCCGTCTGGAGCCCATCATTCTGGAACTTGAGAGAGAGCAAAACGATCTACTCATTATTGCACATGAATCTGTCCTCCGCGTGCTCTACGCTTATCTGATGCACTGTTCCACGGTAGAAATCCCCGCGCTCCGGTTCCCGCGCGACGAAATCATTGAAATTATTCCGGCCGCGTATCAAAACGAAGCCCGTCGGATCCACATCCCTGGCCTTGACCCGGAGATGATCCCAGGCTCACCCGATGGCATGAAGCTGCTCGCCGCGGGAAGCAGCGTGCCGCCCAGTGGACCAGCCAGCCGGCCAGAGAGCCTTCCTGCGAGCGGGCAAATGACACCTCTGGTAGGAGGCGCCATTGGCCCTGTTGAGACGCTAGAGAGACCCCCAGAGAAGGTCATTAATCTATCCAAGGAGATGGTTGCCGATAAGGTCGACGATGAGGATTAAGGCACCGGAGCGGAGAACGAAAGGGAAGAGGGAGAATAGAGATTTTCGTATCATGTGCAGGCAAAGGTACTAACTAGTACTGTTTTGTTGTTTTATCACTGCTTCTGGCTGGATCCTTTGTAGTACAAAGCGCGAGCTACGAAACACACAACCGAGTGAAGACCCGATACTTGTAAAGAATCCGCTGGCTATGATGGGTTTCTTGGCAGTATGATTTCAGTCTTGACTTCGATAGAAATTCCTTGTTTTGTCTGATTATGCATCACTGTAGAATGTAGGGGCAGAATCAGATGCCTTTGTCATGTTTCAGATAGCTAGCTGTTCTGTGGCTATATGCTTGATGCAAACCGGGTAAATGACGATTGAAGGTCACTTCGCATCATCCCGTGTTGCCTGAATCTTTGAGCCTGCTTTTGTTGGCTAAAATCCCACCTGCCCCGTTTCTCGAAATTGGTTTGCAGCACATGACTCCAATCTACAGGGGAGCTGAGTAATGAGAGGAATTATATTCACATAATGAAATATATCCCCGCTCAGCTAGAATAGGCACTGAGGCCCTGCAGAACGGAGGCCATACGATCAAAAGAAGACAACAATAGCGAAACAAAGATAGGGGGGAGGGGCTGTGTTTGTGTGCGTGATACGATAAGCTAGCTCGCCCAAAAGCAACATACATACATACATGCATGCTGTAGGCCGAAATTGAAGCCCAGCACAGGCAGACAGTGTGGATACGTGCATTGATGAGCTGGCAATCTCGAGGCTTATTACTCTGGTCATTGGTGCAGGGGGTAGTGATCAAAAAGAAAACTGTAAATTCTAGACCACATACGTGGTTGGGTCACCACAGGAGCTCTAACTTGTTCCATTAAATTACTTTTTTGTTTCACACCGTACTGTCTCCATGTTTCATGGCTAGATAGTTTTGTTTTCATTTTCATACAGTAATTACCTAATTGATAAAAATTGGTTATTATTTGGCGAGAAGATATGAGAATCAAAGACGAACAGGGGCTGAAAGCTTACAGTTCAATCTACAGAATTGGTTTTGGTTTTATGGGTGGGCTAGCTTGAGACCAACACGCAGAAAAAGCAACCACCAGACATCTCAGTTATTATTGGTTTAGCTTGCCCGAAGAATAAAGCGCGCACCGAAAGAGTCATGATGGAAGACAAATTGTAGAAGAAAGAAGCAGTGGACCCCTGAACCGATAAGAAGGTCCGAATTCAGCAGGTAATAAATTTAGAGCATCACAAGATCAGGAACCAGGGGAGGTCATGGGTTAGGGGTTCAATGTCGGGGCTAGTCCTGTATTGACTGCAGTCTGCTTAAAAAGGAAAAAAAGGCTCCGTCAGTCGTTCTTGGCTAGTAAATTCGTTGTACCAGTATTATTTTTATTGAACATCCATCCACTGGCCTGGTTGTGGCGCCGCCATTAGTTAGTTGCCCAACGGAGCTTTGGATTGATTAGGTTTGCCCCAACAACCTGAATTATTCGTAATGTCTGTGTTAACCAGAGTCAAACTTCGCGCGTCCACGAGGCCATCCCGCATTGTGGCGTGGCTGTATACATCCATGCAAGTAATAGTCTTCATATTTGACCAATAGAGCCAGCCGCACTGGTCGGCGGCACCACCTTTGTAGGCCGCAGTTCCGCCAGCATGACATGAAGAACGGCGCATGTATCACAAATGAGACGCATTCCATAGCCTAAGATCCGCGCCTTTTGGTTGCCTGTTTGGTGATACGTTGAAGTCTACTCTTGAGAGTAACAATTCCCCTGCTTGTACATAATTACAGCTTAAACTTCCGGCTAAGAAAAGCCGCCTGCTGACAGCAACCAGGGTGGCACAAGGTAAGTCAAATGTAAAGCGTACTCGAAACGGGCGTGACGCCACTGGGGTCAGCATAAAAACCTGTCGTGCAAAAGGGCTAAAATATCTGACTTCTAGGTATTAGACCCAAGACGCGGAACAGGGCAACCGTGGGCTCAGCAGCCGTTCGGGTATAAGCCAGATAAAAACAAACTATTTCGGCGACTCTGGTTGACGCCACCAAGGTTCGCGGAGTGGTCTGCACGAGGTTTTCACAGCCAATCGAGATTTTGTTGAAGTCCAGGTATCTTTTAGCGTTATTGTCCCCAGCAGTCGTCTAGCTACGATTGCAAACCCACACTCGCTCGAGGCATTTATCGCATTACCACTCTCGGTTTCTTTGATATACATGGAGCATTGATGCTTACATATGCTTTCACCTGCCTTGGGCAATGATACAAAGGTAGACACCGGACAAGCAGTGCTGCCTCTTAGGACGTGACAACATCATGTATATCTGTCGTCGAACATGCTGAATACCAGTAACTTGGAGCCCATGGAGGAGCGTTCTGGTGGGTCTGGTGTGTGCCACTACTGAAAGTTCACTGCCTTGAACCCAGCAAGTTTGATGTGGTCGAACTGTTCGCGCCATGACGAAAGCGAGGATGCAAAGTTGGAAGTGTGGCAGTGTGGTGGTGGCAATAAATGTGCACGTCCTCAATTGACAGCCCCAAATCGAGCTTGCTATGGTGTCGTTCGTCAATGGCTTCTTCCGTCTATTTACACTGCCTGCCAGAACGTTTGTTATCGAGGTCTAAGACAACCTCGCTTGGGATTGTAGCGTTGGGCAGTTCTCTGGCATATAGCAACACTACTACGGCCGCGCGAACATACCCAGCCGTAGTTAGCCACTGGTCGCTGGCGAGGACGTGGGTTTGGGGACCTGAGTACGGAGTACGACACCAAAAAAAATAACTAGTATGATTTCTGCCATCTTTTTTGATCAGATGGTGATGGGTGTAGTGGTCCTAGCTTTGGAGCTAATTCAAAGGTTAGCGCTGCATGGGTCTGGTCTCATGACCATCTCTCATTCCACCTTTTTGTCTCCCAGCCATTCGCTCTGAGTGGTGCAGCACATTGGCCGGTAACTTCTGGTACTGCTGCGAGAGCGGCGGAAATATTCTTGCTTGTTTAATGGTCCCGTCCTAGTCAGGCTAGAAATTAGCTAGTCAGTTATTGCATAGGTACATTTGCTACACAACTACAGGTTATTCCAGTGTCTCGGAGACGACATGGACGTGATGCAGATGCTACGCTAGTTGACCAGTTTCCGAATCGTCTAATTAATAGGTTGATAACGTTCTGCTTTAAGTAAGCCTCTACTCATTTGCGGGCGTCGCCTTACTAGTACTCCGTAGCTAGCTAATTCAAAGCTGTTTCAATGGAAGAGGACTACCCTTCCACCACATCACGAAGCAGAGGCTGTGGAACATGACGTTGAGCCTCTGGTGGAACCATGTACATGCATACATATATATGCCTAGGTAGCGAGCAGGGGTTTTGGTCCGGCGTCCACGCTACGGCGCCGGTTGTGCCCACCACTACCTTGACGCCATGTTCTTGGTCGCGGTAATTATTTTCAATTGCCCCTACTGAGACTACTGACACGGGTGTGTGTCAATTGGCCCTGGACCGTTGCGTTTGGGCAGGAGCTCTTTAACTGTCGAGTGGGAGCGGCAATTGGCCAACGTGCAGATGAAACTGCAGGCTGTGACCTGTCAATTCTGGTGAGAGGCTGTTGAGCAGAAAATTGGTACATGGAGGTGTGCGTGCGAGTTTGCGTGTGAGTGTGCGTGCGTGTTTTGAATGCAGATAGTGTCTCGTGATGCAGGCATCTTGCAGGCCGGGTGCATGCAATAATGGAATATTGCTGCAGGCGGATTTAGCTCTCAGCACTCCAGTGCACCAGGCAGGCTTTCGACTCGCCAGGAATAGGGTTCTGTATCCTGGAATAAAAAGCCATGCACGTCGATACTCCACCCTGCCCATGGGCGGTGGCACAACAGGGATCATGGGCTGTGGATACAAAGTTAGGGCACGAGGCCTCTAGCCCCAGTAGTCTGTGCAATCAGGAGCAATTTATTTAGAGTCTCCTAACTTCCCAAGTGATGGCCGAGTGCGTAATTTGTTTGTTAACTAAGAAGTTGCTAGGCCCAGCCAAGACGGAGGAGGGGAGACGGCCCTACGGAGAGGAAGGACTGAGGCTTGTCGAATGTATTCTGGCACAGGAGCATCTCATGAGCTCCACCGCACATATCCGCGCCCCGCAGATGCAATCTTCCTTTTTGCGGTTTCTGTGGGTGATGTTCTCTCCACTGGACGGACTGTCAGGACTGTCAGGTGCAGTAGTAAACCGTTGAAGTTTAATAACTGTGACTGTGCTCTCTGCCTGGTGGAAGCTCCTGTCATGGATTGCTACAAAGCACCAAGCAGATGGGGAAGACGGCAGGCGGAGGCTCAGTCAGTGCGCGGGAGGTGGCCGGAAAACCCTGGTCCTTGCTGGCGCATCTTTCTGCCGAGCCGATGGCAGGGCGTGAGACAGATCCCGTTTAAGCTTTAGAGCGTTACTGTATGTATTAAAAGGGCTGTATTGGTACTGGTGCCGGTACTGGCACTCCTAATTACCATTCCCGTTCCCGCCATGTGCAAGGTGAACGGGGCCGCTATATTTTGGGACAGTCTGATTCAAGATATGGCTAGCGAGCAATCATCGCTTTATTAGCGCCAGCCGATACTGTCCAACAATGGAATGGAATGCGTAGTGTTGCCCAAAGTCGAACGTTTTAGAGCTGGCCCGGTGGCCGCGTCACGCATTGGTAGGCAACCTTTTCATGGCGACCAGGGACCAGGTCCAGCTGGCGACACGACCAAGCAGGCGGCCTGCAGAGGTTCTTCGATGCTGCAAGTTAGCAGTGGTGAGGCAATGAGGCAACGTATTGGAGGCTCAATGTTGTCAGCGGTGCACATCTCTTGATCAGCGCATAGACTAGCGACTTTATTGGCGGCGCCACGGATGAGGCCCCCACCCGTAGCAGAGCTGAAGGAGGTTGGCCTTGTGATGTGCCTGTGTTTGAGGCGGCTGGGTTGAGGTTGTGGAAAGAAGTAGGCAAGGCCGGCTGGCTCTAGAACTGGCTGGGGAACGGAGCACGGGGCAGATGAACACGGAATCGAAAATAGCCAGCAGAGAAACAAACACCATCGAAGCGTTGCCGCCGTACAGTTCGGTGCAGGGCAGTCGAAGGTACGAGCGATGCCGGAAAAATCGAGTAGTACTGATTGAGAGGCTGCGGGGACCGGCGTCGAGCCGTCGAGCTACTCGCTGGGCTAGATATGCGTCAAACCCAATTGAAAGTTGTATTGTCTGATTGGGATGAAGAAAATCGTTACACGAAGAAGACAACTTGATGATGGCAAACAGACCAAATGTGTAATAAAATTGTTGGATGGGCAATTGGCAGGGAACCAAAGTGACCAGGACAGGCGCAACTACTCCGTACTTGCTGCTGCTACCTCTGTTCTGGTGGGTAGAAGCGAGACCAAAAGAGGCACAACAAATCAGCTGTCTCTGCATTTGGCGACCTGCATAGCGCCAACTTTAGCGGGTACCTACGCAGCATCGAATCACTGTCTGTAGAGTGTGGCCCCACAAGAGTTCTCCAGCACCACCACTAGCATTTACAGGGTCAAGGGTGCAGTATACCCGCAGCGCTAGTGCATCTTGGAGCTTCTCTTGCTCGGCCACTGACCCCTGCAAAGCGATTCTTGTACTGCTGCGGTTGGGTGGTGGGTGGTGGTGAGTGTCAGGAAAAGCCTCACACGGCGTACACAGATGGAGCTTCTTGGCCATGCAGGAGAATATGTTCAGAGCAATCAATGGATGCAAAGAAAGAAAAAGGAGATGATTTACAAAGCAATGACTGTGAGGAGCCCATGTAGAAAGTGAACAGGTGAAGCCGGGGTTCGCGAAAAGGGCAATCAATGTCCGGTGAGTAGAACCATTATTAACCAAGCATCAAAGGCTGTCCCTACCTACCGTGTAGTTACTCCGTACCCGTACCAGCAGGTATGCAAAGCACTGGTCCATTTGCCCGCATTACGTAGCCGCAGGCGTCAATGTCCACACGACAACATCTAACATGGGTACTGGTACAGACAAATGGATGAAACCAGAATCGAGGACAAACGGGCACTGTGGCTACATACCGTTTGACGCAGTGGAGAGGCTGTTTTGACTTTTTTTTGTTGCTTGCCGAGTTTTTGCGCGCCAGCTGCCCGTCTCAAAGATGAGCACATGAGCACCCCATGAGCACCTAAAATCCGAAAGCCCAATCAAATGCCCCCCCGGCTGGAGTACCTCCCACCGTCGCTTGATAATGGGTACCAGGAGCTCAGGTGATGTGCCTTTATTATTGAAGAGACAAAGAGGGTACATGGGGGCTCGCTGACAGTCTCGGCTTGTCCGCGAGTACTGCGCCAATTGCCCTGCACTACATTGAGTGTGTGCTCCGTATTTACCTGGCTACGAATTCAGGCAAAATTTATCTCTGAGAAGTACCAAATAAGTCCGTCCCTGTCAACGAGCCAGTCCTGAGGTATCTCAGGTACCAAGGCAACAAGGGTGTGTGCAGCAGCCCACCAAGTGCAGCGGCAGCCTTCTGCCCAGTATTAGGGACGAGCCCCAGCAGGCCAGCCAGCCCCAGTGGCCCCAGTAGCCCTGCTGCCCAAGGTTACAAGGGCCTCGCCTCACCTGCTGCCCGCTGTAGATGCTACAGGGGCCATGAGGATAGCTGGAGGTACCTCCAGCAGCACCAGCCCTTTGGTCAGCAGCACATCACGCCTGGCCTGACAGGCCTTCTTCTCCCTGTCCGCCGCTAACTCTATCCCCTGTGCCTCCCCCCCTTCGCTCTCACTCCCCATTTCCGTTTCCCAGTTTAATATTCCCTCCCCCTCCAACTCCAACAGGAAACACATCCAATTCTTGCGAGCAAATCTGCATCTCGTCGTTTCCTCTCAGCCATCCAACCAGACCGTAACCCGTTCATCCTCTATAGCTGCAACTCTACGCTACTGCTTAGGCTGCTACTCCTCGTTCGGCCGTCGCCCTCCGTACTCGATCGAAGCAAAAAGAAGAGATCTTCCCTTTCTGTAGCTTGGCCAAACTCTGACGACATCTCTTTGTGTTTGAGCAACCCGCACCGGTGCTGCTCAGCTTTATCCCTTTGGTCGTGCCCACCTATCAGCCATCTGCGTCTTTGCGGCCATTCAATCTGCCTCTTCTTGCCTCAATACCTGCCCGATACTGCTTCGAATTCGTCGCCGCATCTAGCGCCAAGTTTGTAGCCTCGCGCTGGTAAGTTTACTTCTCATCACCGCCCTCATATGCTGCCAACCAGATGCTGGCTCGCGCATGCCTTTGCCTGAAATAGCATCGTGCGCACATGTTTCCCTTGTCAATTTTCCATCATGTGCCGTTTTTGAGCGTCAATGGACTGCCATGCCTTGAACAAGTCGCTTTGCATGCAAACAAGCTCCAACACAACCCCCCATACAATACGCTGCCAATGCCCCGCATCACCTCGCGCCCCTCCCAGCCCCAGCCCAGCCAGCATCTCCTACCAACCATCATCATTCCGCCGCATTGGACTTGCATACCACCCCTGGATTTTATCTTGGCCGTTGTCCTACCCCCCCGTTTGGCCTTTGGATGCACTTTGACGTGCATCTTGCCATTTACTCTATTTCTTCCACGACAGACCTGTCCTTCTCTCCCGCTGTGCGTTGCGTTGCGCTGCGTCTGCCAACCCACCCCCGGCCAGCTGCTTCTCACCTTCGACTCTCTGCCTCATCCTATTTCTATGCTGCACTGAGCCACGCCACTGACAACTCTCCTACACTAGATAGCTTGATTTACCGATTCCCGTCACCAACGTCTCCCTACTTTTGGAGACTCAGTTCCGTTCCAGCGTAACATCTAGACACGCGGGTCCCTACGACCCTGTCGCCCAAAACGGCTCTCGTCAAAGCCTTTCAAATCCCCTGATCTACAACCACTGCGGTCTCACGCCTCCACCCAATAGCACTCGAATTGCCAATTGGCATAGATACTTGCAGCATGTCGTCGCAGCGCCCCGGAGCGTTTAATAGTTTACGAATGGGAGGTAAGCAGTTTGTTGTCCATCCCCCACACTCCCAAAGTGTACAGGCGCAAACCGTGAAACATATTCTTATATCTCGATAGAAGTTATCCGTGAGCGCGTTCAGGATGGAGTCACTGGTGAAACTAGAGATCTCCAGTATACTCAGTGCAAGATTGTTGGCAATGGGTCCTTTGGTGTGGTCTTCCAGACAAAGCTGTCTCCATCCGGCGAGGATGCTGCCATCAAGCGCGTCCTTCAAGATAAACGTTTCAAGGTAACAGAACGCAATCACATAGACTGTGACCTTCAAATACGCAAATTACTAACTCGACTCATCAGAACCGTGAACTTCAAATTATGCGTATTGTCCGTCACCCCAACATTGTCCAGCTCAAAGCCTTCTACTACTCCAATGGTGAAAGAGTAAGCGTCCCGCCCATCCCGTCACCACCACAAAAACTAACAGGAAAATTTACAGAAGGATGAGGTTTATCTTAACCTGGTTCAGGAATTCGTCCCCGAGACTGTTTACCGAGCCTCGCGATTTTTCAACAAGATGAAGACCACGATGCCCATCCTCGAGGTCAAGCTCTACATTTACCAGCTTTTCCGTGCCCTAGCCTATATCCACTCCCAAGGCATCTGCCATCGTGATATCAAGCCTCAAAACCTGCTGCTTGACCCAACAAGTGGCATCCTCAAACTCTGCGATTTCGGCAGCGCCAAGATCCTTGTTGAGAATGAGCCCAATGTTTCATACATTTGCTCCAGATATTACCGCGCCCCAGAACTCATCTTTGGCGCTACAAACTACACCACCAAGATTGGTAAGACTGATAATGACTGTCATATTGATTGTCTCTTGAGGCTGATTTGTCTTCTAGATGTCTGGTCAACAGGATGTGTGATGGCGGAGCTGATGCTTGGCCAGCCACTATTCCCGGGTGAATCGGGTATTGATCAGCTGGTAGAAATCATCAAAGTCCTCGGTACCCCTACCAGAGAACAGATCCGTACCATGAACCCCAACTACATGGAACACAAGTTCCCTCAGATCAAGCCTCACCCCTTCAGCAAAGTCTTCCGCAAGGCTGATGCGAATGCTATTGACCTCATCACCAAGCTTCTTGAATACACACCTACCGAGAGAGAGGCTGCTGTCAACGCCATGGTTCACCCGTTCTTCGACGAGTTGCGCGATCCCGAGACCAAGCTCCCAGACTCCAGACACGGCACTGGCCAGCTACGCGATCTCCCGGATCTTTTCGACTTCACCCGCCATGGTAAGATTTCCGTTTTCCAACTATAAATATACAACTCTAACTCATATTATCTTACAGAGCTTTCTATTGCGCCAGAGCTGAACAACCAATTAGTCCCAGCTCACCAGCGCTCAATTCTTGCTGCACGTGGCCTCGATATTGACAACTTTACCCCGATGGCGAAGCAGGACATGATGGCTAAGCTCGATTGAGTGCTATGAGCGCTCATGATACTGGTTTTCTCTTGTTATTCTTGCCAAAAGTTCTGACCAGCTGTCACAATCCGAAGCTGCATGGAGCAATAGGGAAAGAGATTTTGTTGCCCACGCAATTTGTTTTCGACAATTCGACGACATATGCAACTGGCCTTCCTAGGCTAGTCGTTGTGCGGTTCAGCCAAGTTTCCGTGAGATGATAGGATTTGTATTCGATGCTTTGTCTATCGCTTGGTCTTTCGCAGAATGGTCACGATGTACGCACAGAGGCTAGAGGTAGCCTCAGGCTCACTGGCTAGGCTGCAGGGCTAGACAGCGGGGTGGAAAGCCAAAGCAGATCGAATTTCTGCACAACCACAAAGTTGGCTGATCAAGTTATATGTTTCAAACGACGGTTACTCTGTTTCAATGTTTATCCGCCAGGGCCTCCATGTCCTGATCATACGGGGACGAAGCCGCTAAAACGAAATCTGCCGCTCTCGCATTGATCTTGTTGAACGAGCTTTTTGTCAATTTTCGATTGCTTGGCAAAGCATCGATCTTTTGCCAAGGAGCAGGTCTCTTGTCTTTTTCTCTTCTTTTGTTTAATGAGCTGCGTCAAGTTTGGATGGCCCAATTGTGATGAACTGGAAGCAGTGTTAACCGTCTGGTAGGCGCTGGTAGCAACGATACTTCTGCTTTATGTGCTGGCTATGGATGATGAATTATGGACAGTGGATTTTTTTTTGGGAGGCCGGAGAGCAATTATGCCGAGAAGCATTTTTTACGACAAAGTGGCGCGAGCCTGCCGCTTGTATACCATAAATGCGAGTACAGGTCGGAATTTGGCTGCATATTCGATATACCAAAATGAATTCAGGTTGTGTTTACGTTTACATGACGGAAGTGTGCTGTGTGTGATTGAGTCGACTGTCCTGCGAAATGCCAGGCGTTTAGATCCCATGCCAGTAGTCAGATCCGGATTGCGCGACCAGCGCCTGAGTAGAAGCAGACTACCATTCCAGGTAGTCAAGATGGGCTTCATAAAAATATTTCCTGTTATCTTTCTTCTCCTTTGATTTAAAAACACACCTCTTTTGGGGCATTGCAGTAAAGTTTGCTCCGTTTCACCTGCCCGTCTTTCGTTGTTTGCGATTGTGATGCCTGAGGCACCCACAATGATTTCGCTAGCTTCATGCAGGCGAGCAACACGCGTGGCGCCGTTGGTGCTGGACTCGGCATCTGACGAATCTCATGAAGACTAATTGACGACTCAGTACCTTTGGAGCATCAATTAGGCAAACCAAGTCATGGCCGACTATGACAGGAGACAACATGGGGGCTATAATCGCAGAAAACGTTATAGAGGTATGGCGACAAAGACCTGAAGCTTTCAAAAATCTACCAGCAGTACGCAGGTGCTTGCGCTTTAGCAGTTAAGACTAACCCTTTTCCAAACTTTCCAGACGACGACGACCACTATGACCGGCGTCAACAACGTAGACGAACTGACTCTGCACCTGTGCCCGTTCGATTCCGGCGTCAGCTGGTAAGCATCGCCGACTCGCCGCTGCGACGATGGGCCGAAGAAGTACTCTCCCTCGCGAACATGGTGGCAGACAACTATGACGATGAGCACATGCGCAACAGTTTCCTCAGCCTCGTCCTGCAGATGGTCCTTGAGCAGCCACTCAAGAGCCCCTTTATTGCCGCTGTTGTGCTCGTTGCCAATGCGCTCAAGCCCGAAGCAATGGAGATTGTGCTGGAGCGCCTGGCCAAGGATCTGGAAAGCTCCATTGCCGCTGGCCAATGGAGGGAGGTGAAGCTTTACCTCAAATTTCTGGCATGTCTTCAAAGCAATCTGGAGGGCGATGGTGTATTCCCACTGCTCGAGGAGCTCTTCAACCGCGCTGCGGACTTGCAGACGGCCAGTTCCGAGGACGTGAGTGGCAGCCTAGCAAACCCAGTATGCAAAATGTGACAATCCATTAACAGATTGCAGACCATCGGAACCGAAATTGTTAAGATTATTCTTCTCACGATACCTTACGCCATGTGTGCAGCTCCGGGCCAGTTCAAGCAAAAAGCCGCGGAGCTCATGGACAAGACAGATATTATCGCATCTGAGCCCCATGCGTTGCACGCCCTTGTCGACCCATATGAGGCCAAGAATAATGGAGATACCTCTAGTGCATCCCCCAGTGTTCTTGTACTTCTGCAAAAGCAACTGCAAGCGGAGGCCACCAAGGACTGGGAGCTTGCTTTTCTCCCGCGCCCATGGCAGATGCCGCTGGAAGACGTGGAAATGCAAGACAAGTTGACTAATGCTCGCAAGCATGCGCTTCCTGCCATATCTATCATGGCCAACGTTGTCGCAGGCCCACGACCTCTTTTCCCCGAGGTGTATTTGTCTGTCTACTCGGAGCAGGACGACGTTGAGTCAGTTCCGGGCACCAAGCACATTGCCTCATCGCTTATTCGTGACTGCCTTGTGGATACCATCAACGGTCTCGACTTTAACAGAAATGCTACGGCTCGATTCCTAATGGATATTGACTGTTACTTTGCGGAGGGTACATTTGTGAAGCGCGCAACACCGTTCGACGAGCTTCGCAACATCACAGGAAATCGCTCTACTTGGAAACCCGAGGATGTGGCTGTCGATACAGTCTTTTCACAGCTCTTCCAGCTACCAGCACCGGAATGCAAGCTTGTCTACTATCACTCGGTCCTGACCGAAGCTTGCAAGTTGGCCCCAGCAGCCATTGCTCCCAGTCTTGGTCGAGCTATTCGCTATTTATACCGCAACAACCCACTCATGGATCTTGAGCTGTCTTATCGCTGTGTTGCATGGTTTTCTCACCATCTGAGCAATTTCGGGTTTACGTGGAAATGGGCTGAGTGGGCGGAAGATGCTGCCCTCTCAGACTTGCAGCCTGCGAAGTGGTTCCTGAACGGCGCGCTGGACAAGGAAATTCGGCTGAGCTTCGCTCAGAGAATCCAAAAGACATTGCCCGAGGCGTATCAGCATCTCATCGGGCGCGAGAAAGAACAGGATGTGCCCGAGTTCAAGTACAAGAATCCTGGTACGTAGATTTTCGCCTTTCTTTTCAAAGAGTACCTGACAGGTCAGCTAACTCACCTCAGATACCCCATTTGCTGCTGAGGGTCAAGAAATCGGCGCTCTTTTACGCCGAAAAGCTACTGATGAAGAAATCCAGCCGACTATCGATGCCATTCAGACGCAAGCCAGGGACCGGGCTCTGGATCCCGTTGTGGCCAGCACAGATGTCTTTGTGACTGCTATGTGCTGGGTAGGCTCCAAGTCGTTGAGCCACGTGCTTGCGTGTATCGATCGAAGCAAGGGTCGTCTCATAGATGCCGGCACCGCTTCGCCCGAGGCCCGTGCCCAAATTATATCATCCGTCATGGCCTACTGGCATGCGCACCCAGGAGTGGCCTTGTCCATTATCGAAAAGCTCCTAAACTACGCAATCCTGACGCCATTTTCCGTTGCCGACTGGGCCATCTTGGCAGATAGCGCCTCGCACAAGGGCTCCCCCGGCGCCGCGTTGGCGCAGCCGCACATTTACGAAGCCATCTTCAACACGGTGTCCAAGGTAACGGCACGCGTGCGCCAGGTCGTCACCGCTCCCACGGGCACAGAAGGCGCTGTCGACGAGGAGACACGCGGCAAGGAAGTCGAGGACATGACAGAGCTGTTCCGTACCATCAACGACGCGCTTAGGTCGTGGGCCAGCGGTAGCAAGGACGAGATGCTCGAGCGGGGCACAGGCAGCGAGACGGACGAGGCGCTGATCCGCCAATGGGGCCAGCGTTGGCTTCGCGTGTTCCAGCGTCGGGCAGCCGTGGAGGCGTCGTTTGTGGCCGATGCCAGCAAGGACAAAATGGTGGTTGACGGACAGAACGGAAGCACCTAGAGGAGGAGCAAGCATGATCGGAATGGAAAGTGTACACTATATAGCTTTTTTGCACAGGGCAGAGCATGGATGGGTATTTGGCAATTGAATTTAATAAAAGAATATGTTATCGAGTTTGCTGATTAGAGCACGTCTTCTGGTTTCGAGGTATAGAGGAATACCGCCGCAAATTTGGCCCGGACCGTTGCCATATCTTAATTGCTAATACCATAGTAAACATCAACACTTATTTTCACGAATGAGCAAATCTGGGGTGAAGCAAATTGCCTGCTTATTGGACCGCCGAGCGCTTGCTGAAGACAAGCAGCCGTGAAGTATTTTTGACACCTGCTTTACTCATTATATACCTTGTTATGACTCAACGGCCTGTGCTTTGAGGTTACAAATAGTGACTGAAAATTAACATGTGGGCAATGCCGCCGATCATCTGCTAATTTAGAGAGAATTCTGAGAGGAAAACAGCAAGCTGTGCGATTTACGCCCCGCCACCGCAAATTAGACTCATTCCTTTTCCAGTTCATCTGCTTTGCTTCTCCAGTCCATGATAACCATGTCTAGCGCAGTAGGTTACTAGAAAAAACACGACAAGATGTCGGCCATTCGCTAGGCTGCCAAGTCAGACTTTTCAGTATCAAATACGAGGAAGCGGGAGACTGCCGAAGAATTTACAGCAGCTCGCCGGGAGCTCATTGACGCCTCAAAAGCTGTTTTGACGTCGTCATAGCAAGCTCCCGCTATAAGACAGACGCCCGAGGAGGCGTAACACGTTGTTATCTCTGAGAAGAAGAATTAAAAGGTTCGAGTTGGCATGGCCCTGACGAGCTCCGAAATGAAAGGAACAACCTCAACTAGCCACTCGACATGGCCTGATGCAAGTCACGTATATACTACAGACTTCGGCAATATTGACATTACACGTGATGTTAAAGAGTCTTGATGATCCACCATAACGCATCAACGTCAAATATATCTACTCGCATCAAATGGATGGAAACACGCGGTTGTGGATAGACAGTTAAATGGCACCAGAATCTTGCGTCGGAGAACTCAAGAACGGTGGAGATGGGCTGCTGGGATAAGAACGCTTACAAGGATGACTTTATTTTCTTACTCGCCAAACAAGGGTTCTTGATCAAAATAAGTTTGACTTATTGAAGTTACCGACAAATGGCAAATATGTTGCAAACCTCGGAATGTGCTTCAAAAACGAACTAGCCACATCACGCTCGCCAATAATTTTTATTTTAGAAAATAAAGAAAACATCAGCACTGGTTGGAAAGAAGGGACTCAGTAGGTCATCACAGATTTCAGGTGCTATACGCGCTGTCTTTGGCGGCTTGGAGCGTATTATAAACCAACTGGAATAACGTGAGCCATTCGTTCAGTATACCATGTAGCAAGATAGATGTTTTAGGCGAATCTCCAGTCGTGCGCTCCGGCATTTCCAACGCCTATTTCTATGTGCAATCTTCGACCTAACACACATTTGGGGGTCAGTTTATGCAAAAAGGAGAGTTTTTGCGGCAGAGAGCTAGCTTGAACGCATTTGGGTTATTCACAGACAATTGTAGGTTACTTTACTCTACCAACTCCTCGATTATTTAGACTAAAATACGTAACGAAATTCAGGGTGCTCTTTATCTGTAAGATCTTGGAAATCGGCCATGAGCCCCGTTGTATCAGACGACTGCGCCTCGGACACCGTCTTTTCCTTTTTCGCATTCGCTCTCCGAAGGTACACCCTAACAAGAGATATTAGCACTTATCGTACGACGTGGCATGTAGAAAGAAAGTCCACGATGTGTATACTTACACCATGAGAAGTTCAATGAAAATCATGAGCGCTAGGCAGACATAAAAGGCGCGGAATCCTGTCGGGTATCTCGGCTTTTCCTTGGCAAGGAAAAAGTGCGGCGCTGCGATTTGGCCAACGCTGTAAGACATGAACATCATGACCTATCGTTTAAGAAAGGATTTGTTAGAAACTATAACTCAATTGAATGAAGTCGACGAAAGGAAAGACTCACGGCAGTTGTGGCCTTTTTGGTAAAGCCACCAATGTTGGATGCGACAAGGCTCATGCACATGATATATGGCACGGTATTCACGTATAGAACTGCGCAAAATGGTCAATAAACTAATTTTGCCTTTTGATTCCTTTAATTATTAAATCAACAACAGGAACTCACTGAACATTGGCCCAAGCGATTGGTGAACTGATAGCTCTACAAATTCGGGTCAGTAAAATTGGTCCAAACGAACATTACGAGAAGAAAGGAAAAGCTCACTCTCCACGAGAACACTACCAATCAAAACAATAACATTGGTAAATATCATCAGCGCGATTCTGGTGTTGGGAATGAGCTGGGCAATGGCGCCGGCCGCAACGACAGAGAAGAGCTGGACAGCATCGGTCGGGAAAGAAATGACAACGGATTCGCGGTCGCTATATCCCATCCCTTGGATGACAATTTTGCCAAACTGAGTATTATACAAAAGAGATTCATTAGTATATTGGAATCTACAAAATCAGGTTCAAACCAGGGCAGTCAGAGTAATCAACTTACCGCGGTGAGGCCGCCTCCAGGGATACATTGCAAGAAGCTGTTGGCGCAGAGCATCCACACCTGGGGGTCCAGCAGGGCTTCCTTGGCTTGGTAGAGCTTGTATCTGCGGTTTTCGATTCCTGTGTGGTTATCAATGACCTGAGATGTGTCAGCTTGCAAATAGTTGCTTCCAAGACGGAAAAAAAGGTGAAACGTACACGCAGTACCGCAACCTCTCTTTCACGTTCAGTCAAGAACCACGCCGTCATGGGCGAAGTTGGCAAGGCAAAAAAGAGAAATACGCCCCATCCAATAGAAATAGGCCCAAAAACGAGAAATATGAGCTGTAGAAAACTCTTTTTGTTAACAAGTGTCTTGATTCAACCAAATGTTTGGGGGGCTGCGTAGAGAACATACCTGCCATGTAGCATACTTGGCTCCGGCAAATGATCCGCTCGAGACGGCATACGTGATGCCATCCGCGACGAAGCCACCCACACCAGCACCTGCCCACCAGATGGTCGAGCGCAGCGGGTGTTCCCTGCGTGTCCAGTACTGACCGACTAGTATGGTCAGTACGGGCGAGATACATGTCTCGAAAACGCCGAGGAAGAAGCGGCAGGCAGCCAACGAGGCAAACGAAGTGGTGGCAGCCTGTGCTGTTGTGGCAATACCCCAGCCGATAATCATGACACCAAAGTAGCGGCCGATGGGTAGCTTCTGCATGAGAAGGGAGCACGGGTACTGGGCGATGAGGTAACCGAAGTAAAAGATGGAACTGGCCCAGCTGTAGTCGTTTCCTCTCAGATTCTGTTGTAAATTTGGCGCGTAAGTCAACTGTTATTTTGACCAATTTCATGGCAGAAGGGGGCTGCAAATACATCATCTTTTAAAATTCCAAAGATGGACGCTTGGCTGAGTGCGACTTTGTCCATAAATGACAAGAGATATGTTATCATCATCTAGCGCCAGTTAGTCTCACAAAGTTGTTTGCCAACAGAGAGGACTCTATACATACAATGGGCAGCAGGATGAGGTCCAACTTCCATCGCACTCGGTTCGCCTCTTGGACAGAAAACTCGGTAATTCCACCTAGTTGTCCGATGAACCTACCAGCATCATCCTGGTTTTCATCGTCGTAGCCCGTCGACTTGGAGAAACTGACTTTGTTTTCTTCGAAACCTTCCTTGGCGTGCTTCTTGGTGTCCATATTTGAAATTCCTGACGAAGTCTTAAGGCGACTTCTGTATTTCTGCCACAGTCATCTTCCTCATGGCCAAACTACACAAGATTTATACTTTCAGTGACGCCCCCAACAAGCCACCCCACGCAACTGACTCTGTTCTCAACTGGCCACCAGCCCTTTGTCCCGAAGTGCTTGCTCCCCGCACATCCCGGCCGACACACTTTGCGGGGGCGGAGCTTCAAACCCACTGCGTCGGTGTTAGGTCCCGAATAGGCAGTTTTGGCGACATCCAGCGCCCTCTCGCGACAATCAATAAATGTCCAGAATTTACTTGCTTATCATAGGCGACGGCAGCCCGCAGCTCGCCAAGAGCTCCAAGAGTGGAAATTCAACAGCAATTCAGGTGTTGGGCGGCCATGCTATTTGAACCAGCCAAGATGACCATTTTTGGGGGGTTGATTGGAGACTCCAAACTAGACGCTCACCCGTCTCTAGAATTTAAGAAGCTTAGCCTTGGAATACTCTCTGAAGCATGGCGATTACCAGAGAGCCAAGCCCTTACTACCAGCACGTCGTTGCGAGAGGACTGCCGTATGAGCGCGGGTTGGCTCATGGCCAACAAGCCGCTGCCAAAGTCAGAGCCAATGTCGCATATTACAGCACACCCGGCAAGCTAGCTAAGCCGTGAGTCCGCCTGATTTTCCAATGTGAAGTTAAATTTTACAGCGGAAAAGAGCTAATGCGCAATGCCTCTGGTTTAGTGAGACGGTGGAGAGGATTATCAAGGAAGTTTATATTCCCAATATCAAGGCTTTTTACCCAGCCGGCCTTGAGGAGATGCGCGGCATCGCAGACGGTGCCCAAGTCTCCCTCGAGGATGTGGTTCTTCTGAATGCACGATATGATCTCGCTCGACTGAACGACGATGATGACGAAGAAAGCCGTGTTTCAACAAGCACTGACGCTGCCAATGGCACCGACGGCCACGGATCTCACCCCGAGCTTGACGATGTTGCCAATGAGTGTACCAGCGCAATCTTCTTCGAAGGAGCGACTGCAAACGGTGATGTTCTTAACGCCCAAAACTGGGACATGTCCGCCCGTCTCTGGCTCACAGACGCCATCATCTACCTTGAGATCCACCCAGACCCGTCAGAGGCCAAGCCGTCGCTCTTTCTCGTCACCGAGGCTGGCCAGCTGGGTCGCTCTGGGATGAACTCGCTTGGCATGGGCGTCACAGCCAACTCACTCATGTCCACCGAGGACTACACGCCTCGCCTATCGGACACAAAGCCGGTGCTGCCGATTTCCCTACTGCGGCGCATGGTCCTCGAGTCGGCGCACCTCGCCGAGGCCACTACGGCCATATACAATTTCCCGCGCCACGTCTCGAACAACCTGACAGTCGCGACAGCCGATGGGTTCGGCCTGTGCTTTGAGATAACACCCACGCGAGAGTACAGGGTGTATAGCGACCTTGACGATCACTACCTTGTTCACTCCAACCACTTCACAGATACGGCCTTTCTTGCGCGTGCCGACGTCAAGTGTCGCTACCCAGGCGGCAGCAGTTGGTTCCGCCGCCAGCGACTGGAACAGAATATACGGCCATACAAGAATGGCCTTGTGACGGTGGAGCAGCTACAGAGAGCCTTTTCGGACCATCTGAGCTTTCCTGAGTCGCTTTGTTGCCATCCAGACCGCTCGCCCGACGCCATTATTGGTGGCCTGCCGGGCTACCCTTTCCGCTCCTCCGGTGCGACCGTCGCTTCGGTGACGTATAATCTGACGCAGAGGAGCATCACCGTTTGCAAAGGGCCTCCTTGCCAGGGTAAATTCCAGACATTCCGGCTTAGTGGCGTATTTTCGTTTAGCGGTCTTGTCGCAAAGCCAGGAAAGCTGGGTGCCGGAGAAGACATCAGGCGCCCAGAAACACCATAGAATCGCGTGTCCATCCCGAGAAATCAGTCAATAGATATTTTGCTCAATACATAGAACTAATACAAGTCAAAAAACAACCTTCTCGTTTCAAAATCTAGGAATGCATAGTTTCATCCACCAAAGTAGCTCTAGAGCCCCTAGAGCCCGTGTTCTCTTGATGGGTTATGATCCGCTGCAGTGCATGGGCTGCCTCCTGTATGTGTGAGCCCCACGATCCGAGTTCATTCATATAGTCAAGTATCCAATCTTGGTAGACGCCATCTGTTGACTCAATTCCTGCAATATATAGAGGAAGCGGCCAGATAGTCGAGCGGGGGGAGCGAAGATATTTGGTTTGCCGAAGGAGTCTGGCAATGCGTACAATATCGGCGACTGCGTCTTGACAATCAGGGCCTGTCCGAGACTCGGGATCTGTCGCTCTCCTGAACATGATTGTGGCACAGGAGCGAAGAGTTCGCACGGTGAGGGTGTGAAAGGTGATGCTGTCAATGGTCTGATTGCTGGCGGGTAATGTTTTGGTAGAAGGTATTGCCAACTCACACTCCTAAAGCGGTGTTAGTGCTTGCTATCGAAGATTCAAACTTGGGAAAGAGTCCTACAGCCTGTAGCCTGCGTAGATCCGCGTGCAGGGCTTGGACTTTGGCATCGCGCAGCTCATTTAGCAAGGCAGTATCTATGTTCGCGCGTTGGCTGTTCATTTTATCCCACGCCATAAAACGCCGCAAATTTGCTAGATAGCACATGATATCGTCAAACCGAGCACGGCAGCGTTCCTTGCGTAGGTCCTCTTCGTCCTCTTCCTGTGGCAGGCCGTCTGGAAAAACCTTGCTCAGTGTCGACTTTTTGGTGCGCGATTGACGAAGTGCGGAGAGAGCCTTGGTTTCTTCAAGGAGGGTCATAAGATCGGTTTGGCCATCGGCGGCGGCATATCGCTCGCCGCCAAGAAAGAAGAAGCGCAGCTCCAAAAAAGCGAGCCATATTAGCACGCGCGATTCGACGGGGCCGGGAAGCGTTCGATCTACCCAGAGACGTCGGAAGAGAGACTTGGTGTCGCTGATGCGCGTGATGAAGGAGGAGAAGTTTCCCTCCATGAGATCATACTGGCAGACGAAAAATGTGGCCGACAGATATGACGATAGCTGCTCCGATATGTTTGTGGGCTTCCAAATTTCATGAGCCGCGGCCGGAGTAGTGAGCTCTGCGACCAGGCAGCTAATTCCATCGGACGCAGCAGTATAGTGCTCGTCCCGGGAGGATGCCTGACCTGCACTGAGACGGGCAAGGTATGCGTATACCCAGCTGAGTATGGCATAGCAAAGTGGTGAATTGGGGAGGGCGCGAGCAGAATTTACAATGTAGTGAAAGCAAGTGTATATAGATTGCTTTGTTGATAGGAACTCTGGTACGCGAGACATAGCCTGCGCCTGGCTAGTCGAAGGGTCTAGTGGGAGGGCTTGACTAACCATGGCCGAAGCAGCCATTTGCTCAGTCGAAATGCGCGTTGCCCCTGTGGAGGAGATGGTGTTGGTACTATGAGCCATAGCATAACTAGATGAAGCACTATCCTCCATCTCATAGGAACCTGCTGCAGTAGTCCGCTGATCCGGCCAGTCGGGGTTGACGTAGGCATACGGGTTGCCCGGTGTGGTGAAATCGACAATGGTCATTTCATGGGCGAGATCCGCAAATATAAAGTCAAGGATGTTGAACGGATCTTCTGAAGACGTATTCACTGACTCCAGGTCTTTTGGGGCTCTGTCATCTTGCGTCGCATCAATACGAGACGCTCCTGTCCCTATGGTTGGTTCAGAAAGGAGACTGACTGTCGCGGCAGGGGCAGTCCTCCTACGCCTTCGGTCATCATTCAGTTTTGGGTTGGTCCTAATTTGCCTCTGGCCTGTATCAGAAAATTCACCCTGGCCGCTGTCTGATGCCCATGACTTAAAATTTTGAGGAAAGGATGGATCGCACGATAAGTTGAGGCGGCGACATGGCTCGCATGGCGTGACTCGAGATGTGCATTTCACCTTGCGCCGTCGACAGGTAAGACATCCAGCAACAGACCGGCTTGATCTGGGCTGCCGTGTGTTGGACGTTGGATTAGACGAAACCTTGGACATCCTGGAAGGGTCGAACAATGCATCTCACCGGTTGATGAATGAGGAAGACGCGGGTCTCGAGGCTCCGTGCCACAGTGGAGCTACACGTCCCGCGCCATCAACGATAGCCTGACTGCGCTGCCAGTTGGTCGGGAAGGGGAAAAAATAAAATTCGTCTATTAGTTTGTAAATGAATGTATTTACGAGTTGGAGGTGTGGCAAACTTTGATGGCTAACGAACGGATAACATTGGTGTCAAGTTGATATAGCTAATGCTAGACGTTTCCGTTCTCAGCCGAGGAGTGCAACCAAAAACGGTCCCTCTACGCAGGGCTATTGTATTAGACTCCGAGTTGTATTTGTTCAGCAGCTAGTATTTTTAGCGCTTACCAATAGACTGTAACTTTGTATTAAACGGCCCTGTGTTAGAAGGACTGCGCGAGAGGTTTGTTATCATTCTCCTCAAGAAGAAGACGTAACCATCTACCAGCCTTTAGGCCATTAGCGTTTCACCATCACGGCCCACTTAGAAGTCCATGAACAGTTGCAATATTATTTAAGAGGCCAGACTGTTCTCATGATCGCAAAGGGAAGTCAGGGCTCGTCAATCATCTAGGCATTGTTCAAAAGTCTCGAGATATATGTAATTTTACGACGTTAACAATCAAGACTAATACAACTTGACGATGTTGCACTATTATAATATTATAATTTACTATACAGAGAGATAGATCATAAAATGAAACAAATTAACACGGTCAAGACAACTTTGCTTAATATCCGCAATGCGTGAGATATTTGTCTAAGTTTGCCGCTGCCTCTTTCCTCAGCTCCTCGTCCCAGCCGTGTACAAAGCCGCCTCGGCCAGAGGACCGGGGTCTGCCAATACGGCTGGCAGAGTTCTTGACTGAACCACCGGATATTCGAAATAAGCTCTGCTTTTGGCACCTGCGACGGACGAATGACATTTTTGGCCGTCAAGGCTTCCTCACATGCGCGGCCAATAGCAGAGTCAACATCGCCCCCTTTGTCTTTATCCGCGCTGACTGGGCAAACCCGGAGCGTACAAGCCCACGCTCTTTTTTTTTTGGAGCAAGCTAGATCCTCTAGAAATCCGTGGAAGTGCACAAAAGAAAACACGGACTGGGAGAACGGGCTGGAGATGTGTCCCAAAGTCGAAATCTAAAATGCTGGTGAGGCGCCAGGTGGCTATGCCAAAATGACTAATAAATAGGTGGCGCTAGGAAAAAAGAAGATCAGATTTGGCTTTGATTTCCAAGTCAAAGAAGTCTAGAATTTTAAAAAGGGAGTATAAAAAGGCTAACTGAAGTCTCGGTGAGCTATTGAAAGTTTCTGCTTCGGCACTTGAGCGAGGAACTCGTCCAGGCCACCATCAATGAAATCTTCAATTCTCTCACGAAGTTGCTTCTTACCATCCGTCGCAGACGCATCTTCTCCGTCTCGCCAGCCCTTGAGCCAAGAGGCAGTGTCGCTCTGTGTCAGCTGCCACACAATTATGACCCTAAGAAATTCTTTACAGGAGGCAAATGGTCCGCCAATGCGAACGACGCCCGTTGTGTTTGCGATAGTCCCCGTAACGTCGCCAAAGGTGACACCACCGAAGCCAGAGACACCCTCGGGGATTGTGACGCCCTGAAACACCTTGATGATCCGCGCGAGCTGCGCAAAGAAGGAAGCCCGTCGCGCCCCGTCAAAGGCCATGATGCCGTCCCATCGGCACTTCGCCGCCTATGAACTCCTCGATAATGTAGCTTGGGCTAGCATCGGCCCTGGCATCTTGCGGTGCAATGGCTGATTCGTGCCAGCCGAAGACGTGCGCGACGAGAGACGGATCTACATTGGCGAGAGCGTCACGGGTGAGGGCTAAGAGGGATACTTCATTGCGGATACGAATCGAGTCCTCAAGGTTGGACTCGGCGCGGGGGATACAAAACACGAGACGCGATGTGCCAATGGGCTTGGAGTGTGTAAACGGCTTCAACTTCATAGTATCTGTATTAGTACCATTGTTGCTACCGAATGGTTTTGATAGAGCCACCACATAAACATGATTGTTCGAGCCAACGTTGTGCCTCTTGGCGGTACTCTTGTCAAGAGGAGTATTGAACTCGGCCAAGAGTGTATTCTTGGTAAAGTTTTCGTGGGAGGAGATTGGGTTCGACATAATTGCCGTTATGGGTTTGTTGAGCGCAGGAGATGGGAAAATCAAGAGAAGTTTTAAAGCTTCAAAGGCTCAATTGATTTGAAAGGATCTAAATTCGAGGGCAAGGCAAAACTCTTCCTTTATATTCATATTTCTAGAGCTCTTCAAAGACCATTTATACGGCCGGGAAATGAAGGAGCTTATTTGTTTGCAAGGGATTGGTGTTGCGCTCACAACGAGGCTATCTTTCTATCCTGTGTAGCTATGCGTGGAGTCACGATGGTACATGCAACTTACATCGGTGTCGATGCGCATGCATTAAAAGTCTGGTAGAAGGGCAAAAAAGAAAATCATTGAAAGATATATGTCTCTGTATATGCAATTAGTTTTGTACAATATTCCCTAGAGACTGTTGCTCGGGAGTTGATGGTGCGTAGGTTGCTTTGGCGTAAGCTTGTACCTCCGAGAAGCAATTCACTCATCCCCACCGCCCAACACGGGCCCGAGATATTGATAATGGGAAAGACAAAGATGTGACAAAAAATACTCTACAGGCTTCGTTTGTTCATTTCTGTATTGCCGAATTACTCCACGTAGCTGCAGTGAATGCAAGAGCTGTGCTAGGTATAAGTGAAACTACGAGTCGAAATTCTGTTGATTATCTTACTGATTTACAGCGGTAATTATTTGTACCGGGCAGTATTTATTGACAATGATTTTTGCCTAGCCCAATTCATTATACCTATACACATTGCAGCGTGTCCCCAAATGTAATAAGCAAAATCCACCCCGTCATTCTAATCCAAGTCGCCAATACACGCCGGGTATCGCTGAAAACCAAAAATTCCTACAAGGGTGAAGGGGGATATATTTGCTCCCATCAAAACCTCATGTTGCTTGATTCACTGCCTAGACAAACAACTTCCGTTTGATCGGCCGAGGGGCGACCTTGCCTTGCGTGTCTACGGGTCCATGAGCACCTGCGCCAACTTGCTTTAGCTTATCCAACAGGTGACTGCAATGGTCTGGTTAGCGGCTGTACTAAATAAAATAAAATAAAAGCAGATTGAAGAGTGCTTTCAGTTTGCACTTACTTAATGGGGAGGTGTCCCCGACTCTCTACAACGGCAAGTTTCATCTTGTCGACAAGTTGCTCGTGTTCCTGTAAATGTGCCGAGATACGAGCATCCAACTCGTCGTGATCGCCTCCGCGTGCAATAAACCCGCAGTCCTGTTGCTCACATACCCAGGTACCTTGGTAGCCTACCGGCATCGAATCGGGCAATTTCTCCGCCAGAATAGTCAGCTGGTGAGCGTGTTCTTCATTATCCAGGATTTCATCTTCGCTCGACGAGTCAGATGATATATTGGTAGGGAATTCGTCATAGAATTCTCCCTCATCGTCACCAGCGTCTGCCATGGCCTCGTCGCCGTCGTTGTGGGACGAAAATTGGTGCTTCTTGGCAACAGACTCAGTCTCCGACTCATCATCATCAACTATGTTACGCCGTCTCTTCTTAGTAGATTTCACGGGGCGCAAGCTGGATTTGCTCCCTACTGGTCGACCAGGTCGCTTGCCTACCCTGGGCGTAACTGGGCTAGGCGTTCGTTGCAGGTTTTCTTCACGCGTTGGTATAGACGCGGGCCTCTTATCAGCCTTGCGAGCCATAAATGGGCGCTGTACGCGGAGGACAAGACGGTACGGAAAAGCATCTTGCTTCATGGCAACTGGAACGAATTTCTTCGCAGCGAGTTGCCGTAGCCAATCATAGACTTCTCCATTTTGATATTTTTCGACGTCAATAGCGTCAAGGAGAGCAGCAGCATTATAGTGTAATACCTCTTCGACTGGTCTCTTATGCGAGCCACTGGTATTATCTTTGTATGTTGGGAATCGATACTGGAAATAAAACTTGTTAAGCAATCCGGAAACTTTGACGCCCGACTTAGATGGAAGTAAGGCATTAAAGCAATCCTCCAGTGCGGCGAGAACAGATTCAAAGGGTAAGTCTTCAACTGTGGGAAGCTCTGCTGGAGTTGCGCCGGGGTCAGCTTTTACGGGCGTCTGGTCGGCTCGTCTCGGGTGGAGGGGTATTGTCGTCTTTTGCGTGACAGCGCTGCTGGAACGATGAGCGCGCGTGTTGTTGAAAGCAATCTCGTCGATTTCCTCAATGCTAGCACTTTTCCGCGAGCCGCTTGTGCCTGCTCGAAGGAGCGGTTCAACAAAGGACGGTGAGCGAGTGCGCTGGCGAGGGTTTTGACGAGCGGTCTGGACTTTTTGGAAGATATTCTGCAGGACTGTTAGCAAAATTCAGTGACTCAAGTCACATCACGTAATGCTGGATATTATGACATACACTATAACGGGACTTCATCCATTTGTAAAACCCCGTCGTTGTCCAATCAAAGGGTGCATCATCTTGTATAAACTGGGAAATGAGGAAAATTGCGTGCGTATTGCATCTTTCCACAATATCTTCGTGTGTTGAGCCGTCGCCCAAGCTGGCAGAGTACTTTGGACAAGAGTTAGATTGCTAAATGAAACAGCAATGTAGCTGGGGCGCATTCACACCTTGTGGAAAATAGTTGCCAGGGCATCCGCTGAAGAGGGAGACTTTGGCTTTTTGCCGCGCTTTGGGAGCCGCTCTATCTCTTCTATAGTGTCCATGATGCTATAGTACAATGTCGTTGCCTGGCACATGATGTCGTAGGTAGATTGGTAGGCCGGGGAAGGACTGATCTCGAACCAGCCGGCACGGCCAGAGACCCAAATCTGAGGACTCCCATCTTCGGTTTCGCCGACGGAATACAACAGACAGTGGCGGATTTCGACGGGTATAGGAGAGCGCTCACGGATCATTACTGGCCGAGGAAGTGATTAGCAAGACAGGAGACAGAAGTGGCCGAACAGGGCAGGGAAGGACGGATGATGGCAGAGTAGACGTCAGAGGGTGAGTTACCAAGTCTTTTTTCCTCACTCGTGTAGTATAAATTTCCGCGCACAATGAAGGGGCCATTAGGCACGATGTTGAGTGCATTCTCGAGCGTGGTACCATCTCGATTGAGCACAATGGCATCGCGCAGCTGGAAGATGGGCCAGTTGTCGCTTGGCTCGGTTTTGGCGACGGAGCGTAGCACTGAAGCCTCTTGGCGCCAATGACGGGGGCCATTGTCTACCGTCTCGATGCTGGACGTAGAGGCACGACGAGTGCGCCCAGTCATGATGCCGGTATAGATGGTCGCATGAGCCGGGGCCAGGGCCGGGAGAGGGGTAAATGGTAGACACCGGCGGAAGCCCGTTTTCTTGGGTGAGGGGCGAGATTGCGATCCGTTGAAGAGTCGCAGTGTCGGAGAAGTCTGCTAAGTGGCAGGCGCTGGAGTCGATGTATTGAATAATTTCTTTGAAAATACTGGCGTCAGTTTTTTTGGTACGATTCAATGGCCTGCGATGTAGACGAGCTACGTAGCGTTGGTGCGGATGAGGGCAGAGTTCGCGGTAGCTTCGAATGTTAGCACGCGAGAGACGCGGAGTGACGTTTTCGGTTCGGGGAGAGAAGCGGCAGGCACGCGTTTGGTGTAAAGTGGTGGGGCAAAGTTTGGGGGAATGCCACTGGCATAGGGCGAAGACTGGCGCTTCGGTTACCTATACAGCGCTTGCAGCACGCTGTACTGGATGGCTGTCCAGCAGCCCAGCAGCCCTGGCAGTACCTGTAACCTCCCCTGATACAGTGCGCCTGGGGGCCTCAGTATCACCAGTACTTGCAAGAGTCAAGTCATATCTGTTACCAGGCAAGCCCGCACGCAGTTTACTCCACGTAGAGTACCACAATACTTGACCACTCTCAATTCTCCTCACGGAATAATAACTCCAACCAAACAGGTGTCAACGTACCCGTACCTCCGTCTTGTTTCCGCCACTGCCTAGCTCCGTCAACAGCTCGCTCGCCTACCGCCGGTGTGGCTCACGCTACCGCCACAAGGGAACTTGGGCTTCATCGGATCAGATATCGAACGGAGCAAAAGCAATTGCGTTGCGCAAGGAATAACGGGCCTATATCATTGAGCCTTGCTCTGACACCGCCGCTCAAGGGAAGTAACCATCCGATACATTGTTCTTCTTCAGCTCCGTTGACCATTTTCTTTTCTTGTCAAGCCGAAACTTCGCATCCTCCTCCTGTGCTTCATCTGCTTCATCTGCTTCATCCAGTACGTACCTGCTCCTACGCCGCAGCTTAATCAAACCATTCTACAAAAAGGCCCATCACATTTTTTCCCTCCAAAGAGCGAGGTGCAAACCAAATTTCTCTTGTTACTATACTGGCAGTTTTTGTCTCAGCCGCGGTACGTCATGTGTATTGTACGCCTTCATCGGCGTCGCCATCGTCATCATGGGCGGACAACTACCGAGAGAAATCACCGAGTATGACACCACCAGCGCAAAGAAGATAATCAGTGTCATAAAGTAGTGCGACCCTAGCCTTGGGGATGGTGAGTCCATGGGGACAACGTAAGAGCACCATCTGGTCTATGCGGCTCCATGGCCCCACACCCCTTCTAACTTGGCCCTTTTAATCCTCTGGCAGCAGCTAAGATGAGGTCCTAGACATTGTGTCTTTTGTTTGTAGGGCGTCAATACAAAGTTTGCATACATATTATTATGGAATTGTGATGTTTGCTGTTGACTGGACAAGTACAGCGTGGTGGCAACAAGCTTGTGCTTCGAAGACGCCTCATTCTCTGCAGCCGATGCCAATCCTCATATGTAAATAACTACTCCGTATAGCCCCGGTCTACGGAGTATATCTGGGGGATTCACCGATTTGCAGTAGGGCTAGAGTTGGCTGCAACCTCGACAAGTCTCAAAAATGGGCCTATTGTTGCAGGGGGTCGCTTGAAGCATGCTTCTGTCGTCGGTTTTGCCAAGTCCGTACTTTGTTTCCATGCCGTCCTAGCCGGGGTCATCAACTATGTGTCCTATTCCTTTTTCCCGCTACTCTTGTGCTCCGATACAGTATACCTCGTATGTTCGAAATCCTTTGGGTTCACGTTCCGCTTTGTTGGGGCAGCACAACACACTGTTGAATACGGGAGGCACAAAATTCTCCACAATGCTGCAGGTTACAGAGCAAAGCAAATGCACACCAGGTTATATTGCATGCATTCAAATAATCTCGACTAAGAAATGTATGCAACCCTACGGCGTTGTCGTTTGATGCGGGATCCTCTGGCCAGTGTGCCAAAGGCGTGGGTTCACACTTGGCCCCATCTACCCATTCAAGCAGAAAAGAACATCGCTCAAACCTCCCAAGATGGGTATTCTGCAGGGAAATACGCAGGAGAGGGTTCAATCCCATGGCCAGCGCGGATTTTCTATCCTGCTTCCTGCAAGTGTCACCATTTGGCTTACGTTATACGTGGCTGGCTGGGACAGTAATGGACAAAGCACGCAAGACGCTGCGAGCGCCCCTCTCGCCTTTCGTCGGGCGCCTAATAATACAAGCCATACGTGTACTGTAGCTGCAAGAGTCTCGGCGAATGGCCAAAAGCGGCTGGCGGAAATGATAATCAAAAATCCTTCAACGGCCCCGAGACGGCATCCTGCGCAGTTGATGCTCCGCTCCATCCAGCCCTGTATCTATCGGTCAACCCCTTTGCCCATCCAAAAGGCACGGTCGAGAACAAAAAATAATTCAAGACGCCGAGAAGGAGGGCAGCGCCCATCAAAGGCGTGGAAAATGCTTGCCAACAAACGAAACAGAACGGTGGCGGTGGTCCCTCCTGCACAGGTGGACTGAGTTTGACAAGGGCACATTTCTAGGCATCGATATTTATTACCCTAAATTACTACATCAATCGCGCCTCACCGATGATACGTATTGCGGCGCTGCCTCCCGTCATCTGTCATCAGTGATCACAGTACGGAGTACACCACCCACCATTTCCCTGGGTGTTTCACATCGGCCGTTGACCGATCGAAGACAAGTGCTGCTATTCTGAGTACAAGGTATCAGCTATCACATGCCTCAGTAAGGGTCGCCGGAAATTGGGATTCATGAAGAGAACATTTGTCGCGGAATTTCCGGCCTCGTCTTGGCAGCTTCATCAGAGTCCGACTTCTTGTTTTTCAGCGTTGCTCCCTCGCGCCACTTTCTTGAGGCTCCTCTTTTTATGTCGAGAACAAAACAGCCACTGCCCAGCGGACATTGTGGTGCAAAAGAGCTGAGCGGGGTGGACGGGGGCCAAGATTGCGATGAAAGGAGTTCCTCTTTTTCTTTATTAATCCTTGGTTGCCTCGGTCCTTTCTCCTATCAGTATGGTTCACGTCCCCGGTCGAGAACAATCGAATAATCCAGTCCCGTTTATTAGCTGCCCCCAACTTTGTCCGCCTTCCCACCGCCACACGCAACGGCCCGATGGAGCACTGTGAAATCTCATGAAAGGGCGAAAAAGGGCGTACATTTTTCGGCTCAATTCTTGAAGCTTCGAATCATTCGTAAGGTTGTTTAGTCGCAAGAGACAGAATTACTCTCTCGAAAAGGGGAGTGGAAACACATAGCAAAAACATGATTTGCCGCACCTCGTAGCCGAGTTCTCAACACGAACAGGTAAAATAGAAGCTCAGTCACGGCGTTTATCTTCTCAAACGCCTCGCTACGTCTCCAAATTCTGGGCGACAACCTCTTCTTTCAGCTTGTTCTGCCCCGACCGGAAAAAAACGACTAGTAATGAAAAGCTGTCTGGAACAGAGAGCATGGTGGCGCTTTATTGCTGCGGCGTCTTGTAAGACGGCGCAGGCAAAAACAAACAAACCGGGGTTGGCCAAGCCACCAACCACTAGCAAATAAGCTACTCCGGTCTTCGCGCCCAGTGTTTTTTGTGAGATAGTTAGCGCTGCGGCGTCTGCAGGCAAGACGGAGAGGGAACATAAAAAAAAGTGTGTGTGGTGCCAGATTGCTCCAACTAATTAGCTCTCTCTGACCAACTTGGAGGGCCGATGGCTGGGATACAGGCTGTAACTGCTACCTAATGAAGATGAAAAGTACTACTAATAAACCGACGGACAATGTAGTTCAACCAGTACCAAGTACTACGTAAGCAATTGGCCAGTTGCCGAGACGCGGACAACCTTTGGCTGATTTACAGTTGCGCCGATCTTGGCCGTGTCTGGCATATTTCGCAAATCATAAGCAAGTAAAATTAACCAAGTTATTAGTCGACTAATTGGGTAGTGCTTTTGGGAGCGGCCCCCGAAATCCGGCTCGGACTAACACTATCGAAGAAACCTCAACCCATCTTCCCATCACTTCAGTTACATCTGACTGCGCTTGTACCAGACTCCCATAATAAGCAGCTTGAAGTTGTTCCCTTCACTTCCCCCCGCTCACACTAAACGGAAACCAATCCACCGGAACTTCCCACACAATCTAGTCCTTTGCACCATGTCACTTCTGCTCTCGGTCTCTGCCCGCGTTGCAAAGTGTAATTGGAATGCTTCGTGGAACATGGCTTCAGAAGTGCCAACTGGTTACCTGTCTGTGCGACCCTCGCTACTTCGCCAAGTGTCCACTACCAACAACCCCCCTCTTCGCAGGCTATCCATGAATCCGTGAATCCAGCGATCCACCAGCTCACACATTGCATATGAGCCATACACCTCATACGCTCACGCCGTCTGATGGTATGCAAGCCTCACCGGCGGCGGGCGACTCACTTATGGCCCAGGTTGTATCAACTCTGGTCCAAAAGTTGCTGCCTGCACGTTTTGGTGTCATTGCTGCGTCCTGCACGCCACCTCCTTGTCACATTGCATTGGGAAACCTGCATTTGCCCTGGTCTTCTTCATGCTCGCCTTATATCTTGGTGAACTAGCTATCAATGCGCTTACTCCACAGTCACGACCAGCTTCTCCGAAGCTTCTCTTATCCCCTTTAAAGCCTGAACACCTGCATGTCTAATTATGCACATCTGCACAGTAACCCTAGTCTAGGTAGTCCCCCCCCCCAATGGGAATTCACTTTCTCTCATCTCCAATATCCAGAGGAGTAGTTACTACTGCATGGCCCACTTGCTTTGCTCGCCTCACCGTCGCCCATTGTATCCCACCCTGCACCTTGGCCCCAATCACACGCCATGTGCTTCCCTTGTCGGCAGATGGGCCAATGTATCCCAGTAGTGCTCGTTTAGGGCCGAGTTTCAGAGTAGCTTAATGAGAAGGCCTGTTCGCGTCAATGACACCCGTTGCAGAGTATTTGGTGTACTTATACATTAGCCACGCCGCCGCTCTGACACCTTGCCATTGCATGAACCAGAACTGTCGGCTGTGCTCAACCTGAATTCCAGATTTTGGTTTCCTTCCTAACGATAATTCTCCACCTTGTCCTTTGATCAATCGAAGCGTTATCTTCTTTAGTACACAGAGGGACTTTTGATTTCTGGATTGTCATATATGCCGTCTTTCACCCATGGCCACCTCAGCGCCTGTCGTGGATGACCTGTTTCCACCCAAAGATCTCAGTCACCACTTCTCCGAAGTGACTAAGAGACGCACACCAAGTTCCATAAAGGATTTTTACAGATTTTTTGCCATTCCAAAAATTGGCAACCTTGGTGGCGGTATGCCCTCTCCTTCCCGTTGTTCGCCAATGTCGCCCTTTTCCGTAGTCACGGGGGTCTTGGAAACATGTCATTCTAACATTGGGCGTTAATCTAGGTCTCCCAAACGATGAATTATTTCCGTTTGATACCCTTGAGGCACAGACGGCGCATCCAGATCGATATCAGTGCACGCCCAATCACCCTGAATCCGCGCGCTCTGGCTCTCAACCCGTGACACAGAAGAGCACGCGTAAGAATGACACAGTCACGGTGTCGTCGCACATTACAATTCCCAAGATGGCGCCTCAGACAGATCCGACGAAGCGAATTGATTTAGCCACCGCTCTCCAGTATGGCACCGCGGGCGGTTATCCCCCTCTTCTTTCTCTCGTCCGCCAGTTTACAAAGGAGCTGCTGCACCCTACAATTCCCTACCGTGGGAGCGCCCAGGTCATTATAACATGTGGCTCTACTGACGGGTTTTCCAAGGCGGTACAGCTCATTTGCAACAACTGGAATCCGCTTCGAGACCCAATTGCCAGCCGTCCTGGCATGCTCTGTGAGCGCTACGTCTACAACAACGCCATTGCGTGTGTCGAGCCGAGAGGTATCCAGGTCGTGCCAGTCGAAATCGACTCCGAGGGGATGATGGCCAAAGGCGCCGGTGGTCTTAAGGATGTTCTAGAAAACTGGGACTATGACAAGGGAATGCTTCCCCATTTCATTTACTCTGTAACGTGAGTCTATTTGATTGACAGCACAAGTAGGAGGTTTTCACCCAACAAGTACTGACCAAATCTCGACAGAATGGGCCACAACCCAAGCGGTACTGTCATTTCTGTACAGCGAAGACGAGAAATCTATGCCGTATGCCAGAAATTCGATATCATTATCATTGAAGATGATCCATATTGGTGCCTGCAATTTGCCTCTGCAGCGGAGCGCGAGGCAGAATCGAGAGGCATAGTGGCCAAGCCGGCCATTCCATATCATCCCCCAAAGTCATCTGGATTCGAGTTTATGGATTCTTTGATTCCTTCGTTTTTAAGCATGGATGTAGACGGAAGAGTCATCAGGCTCGATACATTCTCCAAAACCGTTGCTCCCGGTTGCCGTTTGGGGTGGATAACAGCGCAGCCTGCCTTCATAGAGCGATTGGAAAGGTATGGCGCGAGACTCTTTGTTTTTTGTCTTGCTTCTTCTTTTGTACTCACTGCTGACTTGTCGTTTTTCTCTTCTCTAGAATTACTGAGACAACCACTCAGCAGCCGTCTGGTTTCGTGCAGGCCATGGTTGTTGAGCTGCTCATGGGTCCATCTCAAGAAAGGGCTTTGGGCGCTTTTCAACGGCTAAGTAGCAAGGAAAAGGCTGAGTTCAGCGGGTGGAAGATGGATGGATGGGTTAGATGGCTCGAGGGCCTCCGTGGTGTCTATGAACGAAGAATGATTCGAATGTGCACTCAGCTTGACGAGAGCCTGTTTCAGCTGAAGCAATCCACCCCCATCAACGACTTGGAGTCGGACTGGGGTGTCATTACCAAGACACGCATAATGTCCTATGACTGGCCTCGTGGCGGCATGTTTGTCTGGGTGCGTATTCACCTGGAGAACCATCCGCTCTGGCAAGCGGCGGGGACTGTCCTATCTGTCCTCGACGGGCCGGCACTGGCGCAGGCCCTGCTCATCTTCCTGACACATAAACCTCATCTCGTTATTGCGGCTCCTGGCACTATGTTTGCGGCGACGCCGAAGGTCAGTGAAGAGACGGCGTGGGCGTACTTGCGATTATGCTTCGGAACCGAGACGGAGGAAAATATTGAGCCTTGTTCTCGCAGGTTTGCTGCCGGTCTCCAGAAATTCTGGCGGATTAAGGATGTGTCCCAGATCGAACTTCTCGTCGCTGAGATGAGATCTTCCTCAGAACCCGGCCTTGAAGACATTGCAAATTTGGGGTTGGAAAGCGACGAATAAGGGAGTTTGGATGCATAGGGCGGTTGGGCTCAACAGTCTCAGTACGATAAAAGTGACGGAATTTTACGACGAGCAACGAATATAGACATGGATGGCACATCATAATTCCATTCATTAACGCATCGAACGCAATGCATTGGAAGCAAAGGCACAGGTTGCACAAGTTCGGATACTTAATAAACCAAATCTCATTTAAATGGAGCTCAGCAATCAATCAATCCCGAAGCCTTGACGCCTCAAATTAGCAAAACAAATCATAAAAGAACTAATGTTTCGTTTTCTTTTTGTTGTTATTCCTTTCATGCCTGCTCTAAGACTAGAAATGAATATCCACCATTTTGTCCATACTGCACACCCAGTAAGAACCTTTCAACCAATTTACTGCTGGCTCTTCTGGGACTCCTTGGCGAAGACAGAAGCGTAGGGGTTGAGACGGAGCATGACCTGCTTGTTGCGGAGCGGGTTCTTCTTCTGGACAGAGCCGCGCTTGGTGGTGGCATCGCCCTTGGGGGCGTTGATGGAGCTCTGGATTTCGCTCGAGTTGATCAGGCGAGAGAGATCAGACTGAGAGACAACGTTGGAAGGCAGGAAGAAGTCGCGCTTGTGGCTGGAGGCCTCGGTGGTGGAGCCGTAGATGTCGTCGAGGGCCTTGAAGGCGTCCGAGGTCCAGACAACGAAGCGACCGAGATGGCCACCGGGGGCGAGCTGGAGGAGGTTGAGGGCGTCGACGGGGCAGGTCTCGACACCGGGGATGTTGCGGAAGCCCTGGATCAGGTCCTTACCATCGGTGGACGGGTTGTAGACGACGAGGGGACCGCGACGCTGGCGGTGGCGGCGGCCACGGAGCTTGCCCTTGCCGGCGCGGAGCTTCTTGGAGCCCTTGACCTTGTCGAGATCGGCACCGGCACCGACAGCGCGGAGAAGGGCGGTGGCGGTGGCGGTCTTGACGGCGGCATCAGCGCCAATGACCTCGGAGTCGACAACGAGGGGAACCTCAGCAACGGTCATGATCTGGTGACCGCGAGCCATCAGTAGAGGAGCGACGGCGGAAGCGGCCAGGGCGGAGCAGGTGGCGTAGCGCTTCTGGCCCTGGTTGATCTTGACGTGCCACTTGCGCCAGATCTTGGTAGGGGCGAACATGCGGCCGGAGCGGCACATGTTACCGAAGGCGGCCTGACCAGCACGGTGAGTACCAGAACCAGAGACACGGGGGATACGGGCAACAGCACGACCTATAGTTGTGTGTGTTAGTTTTGGCTTATATGTAACGATTTTCGAGATCTGTGTTTTTTGGGAGCAATTCGAGATACTGGTTTCAATCGTCTAGCCATAGCATCGGCGGAGATATTTATTTCTCGGCAGGTCATTCGTCCCATTCTCGCCGTTTTATGCTTGTGGCTTTTCGTTCGATTCCAGTTCTCCTTTGACCCTTCCTCCCAAAAGTAACATTCGGATTGGACAAGACTAACCGGTTCCCCAAGACTCAGCAGAGGTCTGGTGACCGGCCTTCTCGCTCACGGAGTAGGGCTGGCGCTTGTTCTTGGCCATGCCGGTGTGCACCTTCTGAACGATATCAGGACGGATAGGGCTCGAGAAGACGGCGGGAATGGCGTGGGTAGCTCCGGTGGGAGCACCATCTTTGCCAATGATGGAGACGGTAGGTCGCGAAGCCATTGCGAAATAGTTTAGGACTAGAACCTGAACAAGGACAAATTTTTTGTTAGTATTGAACAGGAGGAATCCTTCTATTGCTCTCCTCTTGCGTGAGTCGGGCGGCCGTACCTTTGCACGTCGAGCGGCTTGAAATTTGGTGATGCAGAACAAGAGACTTTTGACCAACGGGGCACCACAAGATAAATTTACCACACACCAATTTTTTCCCACACACTGCCCATTTTTTTGCTGTTTGGTGGGCCATTGACCCTAATGGTGGGGTTGGAGGTTCGTGATAGTCACGTGCGGTACTTCGCTTCAGTCTACCAGTAGCAGCCCAGATTTGAGATGCTCCACCGTCAGGTAAGTACAGACTGAAAGGAATTGTGTCTGAGAGTGGGTCCCTTGTCTTATAGGCGCAAAGCCGGTGCAAGTGTAACGGTGCTTGTAAACGCCCACGAATACAAGAAATGTGCACTTGGGAGAAAAGGATATAGAGACACTCTCGTCAATGCCTCCGTCAAAGTTTCTAAAATATGCGCATGCAGCAGTCGGACTTTGAAGCGAGGCGACAACTTTATCAGACAGGATTAGGTCAGCACAAAAAGGCGGCCCCGTATCAGTACATTATTACCAGCTCTCTCAACAGAGGGAAAAACCTAGACTGTCCATCCTACTCCTCATCATTACCCGACCAGAAGCAGCGACACATCGTCGCCATCTCTCGCATGCGCAGTGACGCTGCCAGCGTGCCGCAGGGCTCAAACTGTTCTGGACTGTGTCGAGACTTGTACCAGGGAGTCAAATGTGCCCTGTCCTCATGCCTCGTCACTCCGTCCTGTTCAGGCCTGTTGAGCGCATTGTAGTGTGACCGTAGAACTACCCGGACTAAAATTGGGTTGTTTCGGCCATCTTCTTCTATGCCATTCAACTCTCATTCCATCCGAAGACTGAATCTTCCACTGTTCTCTTCTGTGCCCTTCTTCGCGAGGGGGTTTGGTGAGCCCATCACTGTTTTGCCAAGCTATGGTTCATGACGCTGCAGAGGTTCAGACATGTTATTTTCGTATCACATGCAGTAGATTTATTGGTCCAATATTGGAAAGGGGGAGGAGGGCAAACTGCTCTCCTTTTTTTATTGTCTAGTGTGTCGTTCAATTACCTTATATTCGCCGCTAGGCCAATTCCCTTCATTGACACAAGCTGTCAATTTGGAAACCAGTCCACCGAATATTCGCAGGCAGTAACTAATGCCCCTTACCCTTTTTTTCGTTTGTTTTTGTCTTGTTCCTCTCCTAACTCTCACCTCTCTTCCTTCATATCGGGTATTTCGCCTTCATTTTCCCTCCTCCGCAAGCACAAAAGCCAACTACCTTGTCGGCCCATCCACTCTTGCTTCTTCCAGAATACCTTTTGTAAATTTTAGACGACTTGTTCAACAATCCGTCTTCTTTGCCAACTCCCTCATAGCCTATCCGTTAAACGTAAGTGATATCATAAAAAAAAAAGGTACCTTGCCCACGACCGTCCATCCTTTGCCAGCTCACAGCCTCCATAAACCAATGCCAATCCCAAAATCAAGTGTCAGTAACACGCAAGACAAATGTGTTTAGAGTCAAAAAGAAAGAAACCGCCGTTTCAATAAAAAAAGTCTTATAGACTTCAATCCCGGCATAGCCATGCACAAAAGCTCGTCAAATCTGAGCCTGCTGCAATAGGCAATTCTGCTTGTTGCCCACCAACTGCCTGGTTTCTCTCCAGTCGTGTAGCAGCCAAAGGTGCTACCGACAATTGCCCTTTCGTGAGGGCCTATCCACAAAATGTTCGACATCTATTACACAGTGCCAATGAATTAAAGCGCAGTTGTTGTGCAATGTCTTGCGCGCAATGAAATCGCCCCATCTGAGCTGTAATCAGTCGCAGGTTCATAAGCAATGCAGCCCAAGTTCGCCGGTTCCGTCCATTCGCCAAAAGAGATCGTGCCAATATTGTACAATCCAACATGGCCATGTAGTTCTTTCCCGCACCCCAATAAAAGAACATAAACATAAAAAAAATGAGAGCAAAACATGCAAACAACAGCTTGCTGATGCTCCAAATGCAAATCCCTATAAAAAAAGGAGAAGAAGAAAACGCCGGCTCCATTGCCCACTATCAATTATATTTGAGTGGTTGGAGGTTTAGTTTTGAATTTGGGCTGGCGGGCCGCGGCTGCGACCGGGACCACCACTGCCGCCGCCACGGCCACGATAGCCACCTCGACCGCGTCCGCGTCCCCGGTTGTTGTAGTTGCCATTATGCTGGCTCTGCGTTTGCCAGTTACCCTGTTGCTGCTGGGGCTGCTGGGGTGGTAGGGCCTGGCCTGGGTTTTGTGGGAGGTTATTAGGAAGGTTGGAAACAGGTCGAGGAATGCTCTCTGGGTTCTCGTAGACGTAAAGACTCTTGTCAATGCTGGCAGGAATAGGCTGGATTTCGGTGCCAAGATCACGCTCAATGTTGTAGAGGTTAAAGCGGTCTTCCCAATTGATGAGGTTGATAGCAAGACCAAGATGGCCATAACGACCGGATCGACCAATTCTGTGGAGGTATGTTTCGGCATTCTTGGGGAAATCAAAGTTGATGACAACATTGACTGCCTGGATATCGATACCACGGGTCAAAAGGTCAGAGCAAACAAGGTTACGGCAGACGCCGTTGCGGAAATCGTGGAAGACGCGGTTACGAGCCATCTGCTGCATGCGCGCGTGACTGTAAAAGCACGAATAGCCGAGCTCAGTGATTTTCTTGGCAAGTAGCTCGACACGATTGGTAGAGTTGCAGAAGATAATGGACTGGTTGATCTGAAGCTTTGAGAAGAGGGTGTTTAAACAATGAACCTTTTGTTTCTCTTCGACGAAGGCGTAGTACTGCGTGATACCGCGGAGGGTGAGTTCATCCATAAGATTGATTTCGTAAGGGCTGGTCATGTTGCGGTCGGAAAAGTCCTTGACGGATAGAGGAAAGGTGGCGGAGAAGAGCATAACCTGGCGATCTTTAGGGTGGAACTGAAGGAGCTGCTCAATGGTAGGAGTAAACTCGGCAGACAAGAGCTTGTCAGCCTCGTCCATGATGAACATTGGGCATTCGCTCAGATCCGCAACATTCTTTCCTGCCAAATCGAGGATACGGCCGGGGGTTCCTACGACGACATGGACGGGTTCTTGGAGACGAAGAATATCATCGCGAAGGCCGGTACCACCAGTTGTGACCATGACGTTGATGCCCAGATGCTTGCCGAGCGTTTTGCAGACCTGCGAGGTCTGCATTGCAAGTTCTCTGGTGGGGACGAGAATGAGACATTGAATCTTGTTAACTTTGGGGTTGATGCGTTCGAGGGCGGGAATAACAAAGGCAGCCGTCTTGCCGGTGCCATTCTTTGCTCGGGCGAGGACGTCGCGTCCAGTCAAGGCGACAGGGATGGCCTCTTCTTGAATTGGAGATGGCTTCTCGAAGCCGGCTTCAAAAATACCCATGAGAAGGTCTCTCTTCAGCGCAAAGTTTTCAAACTCGAGGCCTTTTGTGTTGGTGACATCCTATACAGTTCCGATTGTTAGTAGAGCTGTTCACGTGCAAGTGGGCAACAGGTTTCATTGTGTTTGCTCGGTGAGGCATCCGCGGAACGAACCTCTGTTTGTTGTCTGTTATCCTTGGCGGGGAGCTTCAAATTCTTCTTCCAGTCTTCACCGGACGCAGGAGAAGAACTGTCGCTGCTGTATCATTGGAGAAGATGTTAGTCGGAGCTGCGGGCGATCGGGCTGCATGGGTCAGGTAGGATCGGACCTGATCTGGGTGCTTCTCAGCTTATCCACTAATTGATCTGTCATCGTGCCGTGTGCTGCCGGCGTGCAGTATATGATATATCAATGGTTATGGGAAGAAAAATCGTGCAGATATGATGGCAAGCCCAAATCGGAATGGATTCGGCCCTCGTACGTGGATACGGTTGTCTGGAGCGCGCGTGTTTGAAGGGAGGTTGATGTAATTTTTTTTGGCTTTCCCACTTCGAATGTGGGAAAAAAGGGCAAGCGCGAGCGTCCTTCAAAAGAGAGGGAAATTGTCTAATTGAGGAAAGAAGATGATCGGAAGCGATTCTTCTTTGCGAGGTCGGCGGCGCAGGTGCAGGAAAGCCGTGTGTTGGTGCGAGAATTGGTCCTAGATGAAGTGTGGTGAAGGGGAGGTTGTGGTAAGATGTTTGCTCTGGAGGAAGGTTCCAGGCGTAACGCTAGTTGGAACGACTATTGGAACCGATGGCCTGACAGGCCTGGCAGCACCTAGCAAGTAATTCGGCCAATTGGTCACGTGAACGCGGGGTTGACGCTCGTCGGAAGGTGAAGACGCAGCCTGGCCATTAACAATTTACAAGCGAAAGAAAATTCTTTTAATTAGACTTTTTCTCGTGGAATGTTCCCAATAGTCCCATGGTTAATCTAGGTTTCCATGTGGTTACTGTTGATGAATTTATCTGGAGGGTGGTCAGCTCACAACCTTGTCGTCAGCATCGCATGGACCCAGGTGCCAGGTCGAATGACTGTCTTATTATATTCCTGTGCAAAATCTATCAATTCCATCGGGAATAGGCAACATCAAAGGGGAAAAAAAATCTGAAAATTGCTTGCCCCAAATAGATACATGTTAATCATACATACTCGACAATTATCTTTGTCACAATGCCGCCAATTCTATACGCCTAATTGTTGACTGTCCGAGGTCTTTATAACCATAGTAAAAAGAAGAATAATCATGATATAAAAACTTTTTCGTCTCGCATCATTTACAGCTTCATGCCCATGGCCTTGGCCACACGCATGCTCTGCCTCATGCTTAGATCCAGCATAATCTCCTCGCTGCCGCCGGGAATGGCATACGCGCGCACATCACGGTACAGGCGCTCGACCTTCGCGCCCTGGCCGCCCCGGGAGTACGACAGGCCGCCAAAGATCTGGCTGGCCTCACGGGCGCAAAACTCAAAGGTGAGGGTGGACTGAGCTTTGAGACCGGCAATTGGCCCACCGAGACGCAGCATGGCCTCGGTATCGGGCATCTTCTCGCATTGGTAGACAACATTCTCGAGCCAGTTGTACGAGGCCTCAATCTGGCGCGCCATGTGGGCGAGCTTCATGCGGATGACGGGGTGGTCAATGAGCTTCTTACCAAACGTGCGGCGCTTGTTGGCGTACTTGACTGACTCCTCGAAGAGAACGCGGGAGAAGCGCAGGGACTGGATGATGATGCCGATGCGCTCGTGGTTGAAGTTGGACATGATGACTGCAATTGAGTTAGTCTTACAACACTGGCAAGGGGATGTGCATCTGGGAATACATATAGCATGACATACCTCGAAACCCCTGGTTCTTCTTGCCAAGCAAGTTCTCAACGGGGACCTTGACATCCTCAAAAGTGATATAGGTGGTACCAGAAGACCATACACCCTGGCAGTCCATGCGGCGGGTGCTAACACCCTCGCCGCGCTCAATGAGCAGCAGACTGACGCCGTTCATGCCGGGGCCACCAGTGCGGACGGCGGTAGTGAAGTAGTCGGCCCAGATACCATTTGTGATCCACTTCTTCTCGCCGTTGACGATGAAGTGCTTGCCGTCCTCGCTAAGTTTAGCCTCGCAGGTCAGGTTGGCAACATCGGAGCCGGCATCTGGCTCCGTAATGGCCAGGCAGATGCGCTTGTCGCCACTTAGTAAACCGGGCAGGACGCGATCCTTGAGGGCCTGGCTGCCAAACTTCATCACGGGCGGCGCGCCGATGCCGTAGCCTCCAATCAGATTCCAGATGAAACCGCCAGAGCCCGTGCGGCAGAGCTCGTCGGTAAGGAGCATCTCGTGGAAGAGATCCCACTTCTCGGGGGCGACCGACCCGATACCGCTGGCGTACTCAGTCGGGTATTTGACACCAAGCAGGCCGGCGAGGTAGCCACGGCGGCCCATCTCCTTGTAAATCTCCTCGGGCACGCGCTTGGCCTCGTCCCACTCGGTGACATAAGGCTCAAGATCCTTGTCCACCCACTCGCGGATCTCGGCGCGGAGGGCGGCGTGCGTCTCGTTGAAGTAGGGGGAGTGCTGGCTCTGATACCAGCCGGGGTCGCCAAAGGGGATCTGGGCGCCAAAGGGCTCGAGGGCCTCGGCATTGTCCTCTTCATCCGAGTTTGCGCTCGTCACCTCCCGCTGGGTGGCAGCAACCGTCTTGGGGGACGGCTCCGGGACGGGTTCGGGCGCGGCGGCCGGCTTGGGCTTGGTGTCGAGGGAGCCGACGTGCAGGCGGTCGTGCCACTTCTTGAGGATGCCCTCGTTGTGATACTTCCAGAACTGCTTTGAGGCATCTTTGCCGCCAACACGCTGGAGAATCTTCTTGCCACCGGGGTGGTCTTCTTGGAACTTGGTCACGTCATAGACGTCGCCATCGACAATGATGTAGAGGTTGTCGGCCTTGTTATGCGTGGCGACGTCGCTGACGGTAAATGTCTTTGACATGATTGTCGGTTGGCTGTGTATGAGAGAGAAAGCCACGGGTATAGAGAGAAAGGGTGATGAGAATCAAGAAAGAGAAAGGAGGGATGGAAGGGAGACGGGAAGGTTTTGTAGAACAATCGATGGAAGAAAAGCCGTGGCTTGTGAAGAGGGCAATGCGGAGGTTTAAAACCTGGGGTACGGAGAAGGCAAGACGCAAAGACTCGGCGCAAGCACCACGGGGCCAGCTTACACTCCAGGATGGTCAGATAAACCGATACTCGGCTTGTTACCAAAGTTGGTTGCTTTTAGCTGGCGGGCTGCTGCTTGTGTCAATCACATGCAACTACTAATGACGGCGGCGGCCGCGCGCAGTGGGCGGGTATCTAGCGTGGCAAGTAAATCGGACTTTAACTGACGGCTAGCCCATTTCGATGAATGGACTTGGGGGATTTAATGACGACTGGCCTATCCGTAGTTGTTCTTGCTATTCGCAGCTGAGACAGTGCCAGTAAAAACAGCCTCGAAACCAGAGGGGGCATCATCGAGTCCTTGGTCTAGCTGAACAGCGTCCGTGCTGCTTTTGTAAGCTTTCTTTATCCCGTGAGCAACGCATTCCTGGCTTGCTCTCTGGTGATGCAAATCCCATTCCCTGCTCACTGTTTGTGGCAGTGGCAGTGCGAATTGTAACATGGTTACTGTGAGTGGCCAGAAGCACTTGTCCTGCTGCGCGACACCCGCCCGGAAACGGCGTTGCTCCCCCACCATGGGGCTCTTCTGGTACAGAGAATGAAAGAAGCTACTTCAGGCATGTGAAAGATGCACCGTCCACTGCCTGGAATCATTAGCGTCCCTCTCATCAGCTAATGGGGGGGCTTGCATCTGGGCTTGTTAGGATTAGTGTACCCGCGTCATTCTTCCCATGAGTGGGTTCCATTCAAACATGACACATGGCGCAAGCCGAGGCTCGTTCGAGAACCACGAGAACAGAACAAAGCGAAGAAAGAAAAAAAAAAATGGGCTCGCGCGGCGCCAGGGCTAGAGTGCAATTAAAGACAGTACATCCCATATAATGTGTACAATAGTATTACTGGCTGGCCGGGACCTTTTTAATTTCAAGGCGTCTGACAGGCGGTCAAGGGCCTGTTTAGGAAGCACGTCCGGTAAATCCACCTCGGATCCGGGCCTGCTGACCATCACGCAGCTTGCGGTAGGATAATCCATGTGCAGTACGGGGTGGCATGGCTCAAGAGTCTCGGCTACTGGGATTTAGTTAATGGTGGTATACAGAGATATTTGGGTTTATTTAGCATAGACCAAGTTTGCCGAAACACACCACAGTAGTATCGTCCCAAAACGAGCGACGGTGCAATAAATGTCGTCCATAACAAAGACAACACGCGAATGCTCTCATAGACCAAAACACATAGCATGCAAGGCTACAATACAGGAAAAGTAACAATTCAATGTAGTTTCTCTACAAACATAATATTCCCTCAGTTATCCCCTCAGATGCCTGACCCTTTTTGCGCCACGTAATAGTAATAGCAAATCCCAACAAAACAAAATCCACACCCGTTATGTTTGCTGCTCAACTTCTTTATGCTCCCCTGGGCCTGCCCTTGTTCGCCGCCTTATCCTTCTTCTCCTGCTTCTGCTTCTTCTTCTTCTCCTCATTCTTCACATCCAGCTTCCGTTTCAGCGCCGCCTTTTCCTCGTCCGTCTTGGGCATCACCTTGAAGAAGCCCTCCAAGCGCGCCTGCTGGGAACTCTTTAGGTTCTTCTCCAGACGCGCGCCGCCACTGCGCACACGATCCTCCGAAAATCCCTTCTCTGTCACCAGAAACTGCACCAGCCCCTCCATGTCGGGCTTCTCCCACTTGAAATCGCAGAGCGGGTCGTCCGCCGGTCGTACATCAGGCTTGAAGAAGAGCTCGCGCGCATCCTCGTAAGGCCAGTCTTCGGGTATGATATACTTCTTCTTGGGGTCCTTCTCCATGGCCTCAACGACCTTTTCCAGGCTGCCGTATTCGCGAATCAGTTTCAGGGCCGTAGTAGGGCCAACTTTGGGAATGGGATCGAGATAATCGCAGCCGAGCAGGATACAGAGATCAACAAACTATATCCAGAAAAAAAGAAAAGAAAAAAAGGTGTTAGCATAAAACGCTAGCAGCTGAGCCTGGAGAGGTGGTGGGGAGGGCCATCGTATGCAGACCTGTTTTCTCTCCATGTTCAGTCCCTCGAGAACCTTGTCAAGATGAATCGCCTGGATGGGCTCCTTGCGCTGCTCGCTAAACGTCAGATGACGCAACAGAACCGGCGAGTCAAAGCATAGGGTGTCCATGTCCTCGCTCGCCGCGGCGTATACTTTCTCTGCCTTGGCCAGCACGGCGCACTGCGCCTCCGCTTCGGTCGGTGCGATAATGTAGGGGATGCCCATGAGCTTGAGCAGACGCTGGCACTCGGCATTGTGCTCGCGCGTCACTCGGACGGTGCGTCGCGAAAACTTCTCAATTTCCTCGGCGGTGCCCGTCTCCTTGGCCTCCTCGAGCCCTTCCTGCGCCGTCTGCTTGCGCTGGAAACGCTTGGCGAGCTCCCCCGACTTGAGCTTCGGCGGTGCACCGTCAAAGACATAGAGTGGCTTGATACCATTGTCCACTATTCGCAGCGTGCGGTAGAACATGCCCATGAGATGTGATGTCGTCTCGCCCGTATCGTTCATTAGCTGCTGGCCGTCAGATCGCACCGCAATGAGGAAGCTATAGATGCTCATTGATGCATCCTGCAAGTGAGTTTTCTTCGAGTTAGCTTCATTGCCCTGTGCACAAGGCTTTCGTGTGTAGATTGAAAAAATTGCACGTACAATGGCAACTTTGCGACCAAAATGCTGCTTAATCTCGCCTTCTTTGATTGCATCGGGAGCTTCATCTTTGATGATCTGGAATAGCTGTTTAATACCCATGGCTATAGACGAGTAGCTGGAGCTCCCTCCACTGCTTCACTATGGGTGCAATTCGATGTGAGGATAAAGGAATGAGCTTGATTGTAAAGTGGCAAATACAAGAAGAAAATGCAGCCGCTGGTTTTCCTGGGACAGAACTTGTACAAACGCGTAGGGCGCGTGTCGTGGGGAGGCTCCTTTAAGTGGTTCCACTCTTTTCGCGCCTCCCGTCAATGGCCACTTTGGGAGCAACGAGCAACGAACAATCGCCATCACATTGAGTCTTGATAAATATTGTCATGTATTGTGAAAATACGTCAGGGTTAATATACAGAAATGTATCACTGGGGAATTGCCAAAGCCAGCATCAAGAAATAGGCCCTGCTGTACCGAAGCTCTGCCATATGCTAACTGAAATGGCTTCATAGCTTCGGACTGCAAGTTGCTACTGCCAAGCATATATTTCGAGCTTCTACTTTCCACTACCTCAACCCACCGCGTAGAAAGCTCGACATCCAGTGACGGGGAAATTATTGATATACCGCTCGGAATACAGAGTCGTCAAGGATTGATCTCGCCTTGCGCTCCACCTTGCCGTGCGGAAAGTGTTGAGTCTATACTAGTCAATGTACTGCAAATCCGTCACATCGTGTTCCACTCAGCAACATCGTTCTTTTTTGGGAGCTCTCTTTTACACTGTTCCTCGTCGGAAAGGGGTATCGTACAGTTTTCATTCGCCTAACCCAGTCAATAATGTAGCGTCTACACAAAAGTGTGCTTTTCCAAGATTGTTGCGCTGCAAGTGCTTTGGTCCCTTCTAACTATCCTCAAAAAATACTCTCTTCCGCCCAGCATTTTGCGTTCCATGCATCGAATCTAATGCTTGGTCAATTTCCATAATTCCAAGCATTTCTGCTTCCACATCTCGTGAAACGTCCGCGCTCTCATCCGCAGCGGCGTTGAGCATACTGGCAAAGTCGAAGCCAACCTGTGGCCGCGATGCCGCTGCTTGAGCCTGCCCATTCATGTCGTCCTCGGTGTCCAAAGATAACGACTTGAGTCGCAGAGTTCCAGCTTTGGCGGTGCTAAGGTTGAATGACAGTTTCGGCACCGGCTTGTCGTTTTCGCCGTGCACGATAATGGCATTCGGTCGTTCCTTGGAGAAGAGTCGCCTCGGCCGGTAGAGCGCGAGCTTCTTGTTGCTGCTTTCATCGCTGTCGCGGGCAATGACAAGTCTGGACTCGCCACGGATAACCACCTCAACAGCCATGCCCCCATCCAGCGCCGGCCTCGAGCTCTTTGAGGCAATGAGGTCAACTCCACAACAAGGCTCTCCGAGTAGGCCAGTAGCCAGATCGGAGAGCTTGATCATTCTGCTCATCTGACCACCAGTAAAGAGATTGACTCCACTACTCGAACCCTTATTCAGCTGACACTCCCAGAATCTTGATACGACGGGAACTACACAGACGTGTTCCATGCTTCCCACCCAGAGAACCAGGGCCTCTTCGTACGAACTCTTCTTGGCCGAAGCAATTGCCACTGTTCGCACACTCCCGTGGACTGTAGCCAGTCTGTCCAGTGTATTCGTTGAGATTAGTGAGGCGGTAGCCTGCTTACGGGTGTGCGGTGTCATTGGTGCGAATTCACCGTGTTGGTTTTCCTTTTGTTGACTAGCGATACTGCGCAATGAGCTGGTGCCTTCGATATATCCGGATACGCTAAAGGCCGTCAGAGCCGCGCCACGGACGCCAGACTTTAGTTTGGAGGACATGGTCGCACCAGCCGACAATGGGCTCACGCCGTCTATGTCCCAGATACCCCACATGCCATCAGCCAGCAGGACAAATATTGCCTGACCTCTTGATATCCAGGCTGCGTCCAGGATAGGCTTCCTCGCCGAAGACGGCTTGGCAAATGGTTGATATAATGAGAGCAGCCACGAGCCTTGGCTTGGGAAGGGCCCTGTGGCCTCGGGGTCATTCGCTATGGAAGGCGCGGCATAGTCGTAGATGCGGGCCGCGTGGGTAGAGGATACGGTGAGGAGTTGCGTTCCGTGCGTGGGGTTAAATGAGATGCTTGTGAGAACAGACGGTAGGTATTCCGTCTGGAAAGGCTCGACTGGGCGGTCGGGCTTTGCGTCCAGTGCCACATCCCACATCTGGAGAATGCCGGAAGCTTGCGACGAGTGTGCTGCCACAATAAGACGCAGTGGTGTCGCCGGCTGGGCAGACGATGGTGCATGCGCGAGAGCAACGGCGAGGCCGTCGCTGCGGCGTGTCAGGCCGCCAAGTGCAATGAGAGACTCACCCCAGGCGCCGGAGCCTGCCCGTCCAGCTAGCAGGTCTATTTTGAGCTCTGGTCGGACTTTGCTCTCCGGCGATGGTGGCGTACTCGGTAGTGTAATAACATACACATCGCTGGTAGCGCACGAGATTGCAAACGCGAGCTTGTCTCCCAGTAGAGCCGCGCCTGTGGCCTTGCCATCCGCCGTGTTCGGGCTGCTGGGCAGTACCGCCACGTGTAGTACAGAAGTGCCGAGCGCGAGATCGAGAGTCTGCGTGATTTCGGGGTGTGGCGCCTCCTCACTAGAGTCTTCAAACTCGGGTTTATCAACGAAGGCAGCGGCACTCGTTGTCTTGGTTGTAGTTTCTTCATCGTCCGAGTCGATCACCATGACACCGGCATCTGCAGACCCTCCATTCTGGTGCTCCCTGGCCAGCTCTGGCTTCTTTGACGGCTTGAATCGGCGGCCGCCCCGCCAGATGATTGTTACTCCGGTTTCGTGCGCATAGATCAAGATAGTAGCTCCTTGCGGCGACTTTATAGGATAGGTCTTGACATCGTGTATGCGTCGAGAGAGGTTGTATCTATATTTTATGGTTAGTTGAGGTATTAACTTCTGGGCGGTCTTGGCTACTAATTGGCGAGCGGGTACATACGTGAGAAGTGTGTTTTGTGTCGTGTGGCGTATGCGAGGGTTTGTAGAGGATGTCATGTTCGAGGCAATCTGCGTGGGCGCAGGCCCAGCACCCAAAGCTTCCAGAAAGTTCACTTAGTCAGTGTATGAAGTTCAGCTGCTCAAGGCTAAGCTCGAAACTAGGTTGTATATGGTGAAGCACAGAGAATTCCTTTATTTGATATGTTGTGCATTGACAATTGTTGGATGTCTTGTTTGAATTATCAGTTATCGCAACCTAGCTCGGTTTTGTTCAACGTGTTGCTGCAACAGCTTCGCACAGTGCATCACGTGATGACCTCAAGACCCTACCCTGCAAGGAAGCAATTGAAAGGGCTGCCATGTTAGTTCCGCTTGCTCGCATGTTTTCGAGTTGTTTGGTGGTTGCTGTTGTCCTTTTCTGAATCTATATGCTGGAGTCTACTGCTCTGCGAATTTCGGTTGCAAGTTGTTGATGAACACGTCGCTACCCTAAAAAAGCGTGAATAGAGTGAGCAGGAAGTGAACACCTGTGAATCCCATTCACGGGTGCCTAGGCAGGAGGAGAACTATACAAAGGGAACGTCTCCCCAGGAAAGCTAACTTAGATCTTTAATCATACATATTTCCTTTAGACCTTCAACTCAAGTGGTGGGATGTTGTAGCAGTTCCAGGCACACATGAACCGTTGTTTCTGCTTGATTGCCCACCAAATTCGAGCTTGCACTTCCACAAATCTCAGTATGCACGAGAAACAACAGGTCAAATATGCAGCCGAGTAAAGGAGAAGGTTCTAGAAAAGTGCTCAAAATGACCGTACTAGTTCTGTCTTCCTCCAGTTAAGCTGGAGAGGTTCTGACCTCCGACGTGAGTGTGCGTTGAGGCTGCATCCAATTAAAGGCACATGCAAAGGTCCAAAAGAAGAAGGAAAACCGACCATAAAAGACCCCAAATAATAATCAATATTAACAAGCGCAGATTGTCCCAGGCTCGTCACCACACCATAATCAAGTAGACATGTAACCCTCAGTGGTCATATTAGCAATCCTGCCGCTTGTTGTTCAAGTCAAGCTCACCCCGAAACCTATCTATCCCATTACCGTCATGTATCGACGCTACTCCTGGACTGACCCCCGCAAAAGAAAGATTTCAAGGGTCCTCATCATTTCCCTTTTCGTTAACTGTCTTGGGACTCGTCGCATCCATGGCCGCCTGAATCTTGTGCCTCGCCACCCACATAGGGTATGGCAGCCCCTCGACACGCGCATCCTTCTGCCGGAGACTAAAGGATTGGAGCTCATAGTGGTTGAGCCGCTCGCATATGGTCCAGCCGTGGGCCACCTCTCGCCCGATGCGCAGTCCGTTGAGGTGGACGTAGCCCGTGGCCCCGTATCCGCACTCGCGGTCGAGGTGCTCGTTGGCCTCGTTCCAGAGGCCGATGCTGCAGACGCGCTGGCCCTTGTAGGAGCACATGTAAATAGTCGAGGTGTCGGCTGTCGACGCGTATAGCCCCCCGGCGTTGACACCGTAGCGGTTGCAGAAGTGCTGGAGATGCTTCGCAGCGCGGCGCACGTCAGCGAGGTCGACGTAGCGGCCAGTACATTCGACGTCGGTGAATCCAGCCGTCGTAGGGTCCGTGACGGGCGGCCGCTGCAGAAGAACTGGCCACTTCCACTCGTAAGGCCTGAGACCACTGAGCAGCGTCGTCAAGCCCTCCAGGCCGAAAGCGTTGCCGTTCGGGGCGTCGTCCTCGTCGTCCTCGTCGTCCTCTTCGTCTTCCTCGTCCACGCCAACTGGGATGGCGGGACCCTTTACAATGGCCTGTTTTTTAGCAGTAACCTTGCCAGTTTCTCCAATGTTGGAATTGCTGTCAGTGGCTGCAACTTGGTCGCGGCTGAAAGTATGTCCCCTCGTTTCGCTGCTGAGCAGCCTGGTACCAACTGCATTGTCCAAGACACGATTGATTCCTGCATAATTGTCACCAACTGGATTCATACTTCTCGCACGGCCACCACCGCTGCCTGAACCATTAGCCGGGTAGACATAATTTGTGTGGTCTCCTTTCGTTGTGGTTGCCAAGCCTAACAAGAAGGCAGCAACGACAAGATATTTCATGCTGCCGCTTTGCAGTCGGTGCGGTGTTGTTCAAGTGCGGCAGAAAAGAGAGAAATTAAATACCACAATTGAAGAATGACTAGATATTAAGCAACAGGATTGTGAAATGTGTGCGGGTTCCTAAAGTTTAAAAAACGCCATCGTCAGGTCGATACCACAGCCGAACAGATTGTAAAATGACAGGGCAAGCGCCATGATAATCGTCTTTTTATTTCTGTCGCGTAGTTGCTAGACACATCTATCCCACAGGTTCCCATTGCCCCATGCCAGAAAACAGAACAAAAAGTAATTTAAAGTCAAGCCTGAGAAAAATAATATTGAAATGGCATGTAGAAGTACCAAATCGCAAATGTGCTAAACGTCCACACTTCCGACTTTTTGATATATCCCAAAGTGTCAACCTTGGTGACACTATTCTGCAATCGCCCCATCCAGGCAATCGACTGTCTATGCACAAATAATCACGGAGGGCGGAGCAGAAGGAGGGGAGGCCGCACGAGTACACATTGAAATACCGTAGTGCCCATAACCCTTACTGTCCCACCAGTACCCGCTTGTGGTTGTTCAAATCAAACAAACATGTAAGGAACGAATGATGCGAGGCGAAATGATAGCATGAGCTCACAGGGTGAGTCAGATATATCGCTTCCACCATTGTACAGAGCACACCCCACGCCTGCAGTGGAAAGTGGCGGAGAGTTAAAAAAGATAAGCAAAATTGTAAGGAGTGACGAAACGCCGCCTAATCATTGACAATTGGATCCACCAACGGCCATAAGCAGCAAAACCATAAAACGCCATGAATGCCAGTGACAAAAATTGAAAAGAGAGATTGAGGTATTATATCGGAGGCATCTGCTCGTGGTGACGTTACAAGGTTGAGCTTATGCGTTGGTGACCTGTGCATGATGGTTAGCAGAAGATTGCCTGATAGGTTGAAAAGTTGAACGTACCCTGAGGATCTTGCGAGAATAGTCCTGGTTGTCAGCAATGCTGCCATCGCTGAGACGACGGTGAGCCATGACAGGGTCGAGGCGGGAGTCGGTTATAGAGATGCCACCGCTGGTGCTTGGGGGCTTGGATCCGCTGATGAAAGCATTGACAGCGGCGTTCCTGCGATGCTCCTCCTCAATCTCTGCATTTCGTTTACGGCGCATGAAGAAGACGATGCCACCAATGATGGCAGCAGCAACGACGACTCCAACTACAACACCGGCGGCGATAGCGGCAGTATTCGGACCACTTGATTTCTCCGGGGTTGATGTCTCTTTGCTCTGTGTTTGTGTCGGGGTGGCAGTAGCGGCTGCAGTAGTCGAGGAACTAGCCTTAGTGCTCGTTGCTGAGGCTGAGGACGAGGATGGATCAACGTAGGTGTCTGGGGAAAGATCGATGCCCAGATTGAAAATGGAGAATGCGTCCTTGATACCGCCACAGGCCTCTTGATCAAAACCATTACATGGGTAGTTGCACTTTGCAAGGTCGATTGACTTATCCTCTGGTGGGTATGTGTTTCCGCAGAAGCAGCTTTGGGGTGTGAGGGCGGAGACCAAGTATTTCTTTGCTAAACAAGCCCCGTTGCAACTGCCACTGGAGAGGTATTGCGAGTCGAGATGAAGGTCGGTCATGTTGGGCGCAGCTGAATAACAACCCTGAGGAGTGTAAGAACCGCTCTTGGGCATCTGTGGAGCAGCACCGGTAACAGTACCACGAACCAAATGCATGTTCGTGTGGGCGTTAGCGAGGGCACCGACAGCAACCATGACGGGCATGGCAACAGCAAATGTGGACTTCATCTTGGCAGAACAACGCAAAACGATATGTGAGAGAGGGACGGCCGCTCAGCGAAAGAGGGCAAATAGACGAGGTACCACGCTGAACGCAGACAAAGTGTCGAGATTAGTTTCGCGAATGGACAATACGAGAGACGCTTCTATCGATTTCTATCGACGCGCGAGGGGCTGTGACTGTGAGGACTGCCTGATCACCAAGTCCAAGCTGGAAGTGTATGATGCACGAAGTGCTCTACAGAGGCTTCGTGTTTGCTCTGCTGCCTTTTGCTTAATCAAGTGGCAAGAGCCGTCGCCGTCGTGGAACAAGGAACGAAAAAGGGGGCGACAGGGACTGTTGTATTTGTCGACAAGAAGGCAGCTAAAAAGGGCGTGATGGTAAGAAAGGAAGAAACCAGACAAAGATCCAAGTCGAAGAAGCAGTGATGGATCAAAGAGAAAGAAGTGAGTGACAATGAACAACGGGCAAGTCGGGCGTTGGAACGGAGAATGAGTGAGTGACCTGAGGGCGTCGCTTGTTTTGTTGAAAGGGGAAAAGGTGAGCAAGCAACGAACAATGGGGGTGGGCGAATGCGGGTGCAGGCGTGGCAGGACAATTTTTCGAGGGGGGTGGGTACCTGGCACTAGGCGTGGTTCGGTTTAGGCAAGGACCAGGGCCAGGGGAGGATTTGGTGTGTGTGTGTGGAAGCAGTGGAAATGGGACAGTGCAGGGCGGTAGTTGAATTGGCACTGTGCAACCTGGCGTCCTGGTGCCTGGACTCGGGGGAGCTTGGTACTAAGTAATAATATATGGCTAGCACCATGTTGCCATGTTGGCAGCGGCTTCTCTTGGGTACTACTGGTAGGTGCAGGTACATACATAGTACAGAGCACCAGTCAGAGACACAATGTATTCAATACAACAGTGGACAAGTGTGGATTGCAACAGGCTCCAGCAGAAATCTGCACTGTATCTCAACCAGATAAAGCCCCCTCAATAGCAAATAGGTACCTGTGTGTACATTGGTGTGTTGTTGCTGTTTCGTTTGCAGGTGAAACTGCAGGAGATGGTGGGCTCCAGTGGTTCCCTGCCGCCCTGTGCCTTGGAAAATGTCTCCAGCTAGTGGCTTGACGCGGACGTTTGGTGTTCGCTATGGGGGCTCCGTGTGGTCGTGTAAAACTCGCCAGCCAATGTTTGTCACTGACGCTGGAATGTTACGTGCCTATTGGCCGTGCTAGAGGCTGGGATAGTTGAGCCTTGGCCGCCAGGAAGCTTAGGTGGTTGGTCCGTTGTGTACCTGTATTGTATAGTGTACTAGCATACAACGCAACTTTTAGCGTCCACACCAAGGTACAAGCTTTTTAAGGTACATTACCTAGCTAGGTCGATGGCGCATGCAGGAACAGAGTAAGCCATTTTTTTTTTTTTTTTATATTGCTCATTTGTGGTGGAGAAGGCCGCGTTGGACATCAGCTTGCGTGTTTACGTTACCCAGTGCTGCCACCGAGTATGTACAACATGCTTGAAGTCTAAATTCACCACGATGCACCTCTAAAATCTCTCAAAAATACACAGAAAGGCTGACCCATGATAATGTGTAGCACCTTAATTTTTTTTCCGCGCTCTCCATTTGACTTTTATCAAAACTTATTCATGTTATTGATTGGAAATTCCTTTGCACTTTCACTGCCTACCTACAGAGGGCCATCAGTCGTTCTCCACATGGCGCTGCTCAGTAATTATACCGCCAGTGATGCACATATAACCACTGTTGATCACCTCCAGCATGTATCAGGGTACCTGGCCAGCCTGACTTACACTGTGCTAATTCTTGGTCCGTCTACCTTATCAAGACAAACTAGATCAGTCGAGTCCTCAATTAGCTTCTTGACGGCGCGCGAGCGAAGCAGGGAAAAGAAAAAAAAAACACCTTCTTGTGAACCAAAAAACCACCCGGTACATTCAACTGCAGTATCAGTTTTGCCTGCTGTTTGTTTCCGACCTCCCGGTGCCTGCTGCTGACCTCTTATGTAGATCTGTTGCAGTTGCATCTCAACTCAGTGCTACCAGTACCTGTTCCCAGTATTGCCAGTACGGATACCAGTAACTACTAGGTAGGTACTATTATAATTAATACCTTGCTTCGGGAATCATGGCGCCAAGCCATTTCCACCCGCCCCACCGCAATTTAAAGCAGCCAACGCTTCGCCGCCCTCGCATTCTAATAATATCGCATACGTACAACATAACGTCGGTAAAAGCCTCAATAAAAAAAAGAAAAAAGAAAAAGAAAGCCAAGCGACAATGGAGCTGATAGGCGTGCTAGTATCTGTTCTCTTCCTTCTGTTGGCTTGTATATCACTCACCCCATTCTCCCCGAAATAGTCGTACGGTGGCGCTCGCAGTCGCTTTCGTTCCCTGAACTGAACATTTGCTTGGTTGCTGGGGCCGGCTCGCTAGGCACAGCTGCGTCTCCCGGGCTTGGATCGATCTGCATGTTTGTTGCTGGACTGTGTTGACTGTGTCACAGAACCGAACAGCCAGCGCGTCGTACCTTGTGGCTATTCGTCCAGGGTTACAACAGTCAAGAATCCGTGACAAACATGCGAGGGCAATGCAATAATGCTTTAGCTATTTTCCGGCATGCGCTGGACGTTTTGCCGCCGCATGGTTAGTAACCGGGGACTTTTCAATGTCTCAATGGAGGAGATTGCCAGCAGTCGACAGGTGCTCAATGCTACTGGTATGTATCTACAGATATGCTTCTGCAATCTTACTGTATGGATATGTACCAGTAACTAGTTAGCCCTGGCAATCCTGGCCCAAAGCCTCTGCCCAATCTCCTGCGCTTTCTGAAACGCACTAGATCCTGATAGACGGTGATTCCTCTCGTTCTGGCACAAACCAGCAAACTCTCCAGACCAAGATTCGTGCTATGTACCACACGTCGACAATTGTGCACTGGACATGTGCAAGGCGTTCTTGCATGAGGCAACCTCATCATTGCCAGCTCTACGTCTTCCTCATAATAATACTGGGACTGCTTTAATAAGTAACTACCTAGTAATTACAACCCAGTACATTCCATCCACTAGTTACCGGGCCTTGCGTGTGTATCTTTACTTACGATCGACATTAATCTTATGCAACTTGGCTCTTGTTGTGCACGTTCATGGCGCCTTAATCTGACTCAAAGTGATACGCGCACAACTGCAATACACATCGCGTCGCGCACAGTGTACTCTTAAAGTCTATGCTACATGCTGCCCAGTCCTATGCAATAGTGCATCTCGCTTGCGCGAAACAGCCTTCAGCAGCACCAATGTCGCAGACCTGAGACAGCTTACTCGCTTTACCGACCCCATGGCGTCCTTCCCACATCCTATTTAGTGTAACTACTCCGTACGGCATTTGCATCTACAAGTCCGCAATAGAGGTGGGCGACTTGCTCTTCCTTGCCTCTTGGCAGCTATTAGAAGCATTAGGAGAGAAAGAGCACTGCCTCGCGCAATATATCAGCCCAGAGACAGGGCAACCTTGTAATATCATCAAGGAGTTGACAAGTAGAGCCGAAGCCGATTCAATTACAAGGCATCCCTTAATTTCCGTTGGAAAAAAAGGCAGTATCCGAAAATTCTGTCAAGGCGGCTGACACCAACGGTGGGCGAAGACAAACCGCGAAGCAGCTTGTGGACGCCATTCTCGTTTCCAGCTAGTTACTACAAAAAGCTCATCGGTCCACGCATGGCTCTGCAAAAAGTCGAGCCATGCAATTACTGTCGAGATTTATTGTCGGCATTGAAGACCGCCATTTGGTTAAATCATTTAAACTTCATTCTGCCCACGGTACTAGGTGAACCGTTCACTGCCGCGTAAGCTTGATCTCTTGTTTGCCGTGATAACAGTTCTTAAGACAGACATACTCCGACAGATATACTCATACACCTGAGGCCTGCCGATGTGGTTTTACCAACATCAGGGTGAATGATTCAATACACGATCATTACTAGTACACCGATCTGATCACGTCGCCCTCAGCTCTTACTCGTGCGCTAAGATATGTTCCGGTCGACTCAGCTCGACCAATATAAGAAACACGCACGGCAAAAGAAAGTGGTCAGATGAGCCACCGCTGCCGTCTCACACAAGAGAGCGAGACCATTTGTTACTTTTTGTTGCAGAATTGGTTGACGGGATGGTTGGATGCTAAATGTTTGACCCTCCCTGACGAGTCACAGCGGTAACTGTCTGCCCACAGGTCACAAATCCCATCATGCATGATACAAAGCTGCTACAGGCATGTTGCAGTCTGGAAACCTTTGCTTATGCTGCCTTTAAAAAAAGAATACACGTATAAATTAGCATACCATGTATGCGATTCAGATGATCTTGTTGAAGACACTGCTGTAGCTGTCCGCTCCAGAGGCTGATATACTGGGTACTCATGGCGTAGTTGTTTATTGGATGCGCTGTATTGCCCTTGATTGTCGCTTCCTCCAACATATAAAATTTAAATCTGCGGTGGGTTCCTGGGCTCCAGATCTGCTTGTATCGCTAACAGTCTTGATGAGATTCAAGCTTAAGCTTTGCCAACAACAACTAACTGTCAACGCCCGTCCTAATGGCGGCACGGGTTAGACACCAGATTCAGTGCGTTGTCTCCGCAGTAGCCCGCAGTAGCCTGCTTGCTATACCTACAGTCCGCAGGAATAAGCCTCTGTGCGAACAGCGCATCTTTCAACGGCAAGAGTACGCCAGGTTTGGCTGCAGGACATGACGGCTCGGAACAACAGCCTCGATCTTCGGGATTGGTCAAGGAAAAATCCAGTTTAGTGCATAGCATATGTAATTTGTAGTCAAGGCCTCATGTTCTAGGCGGTAAAAACGAAGCCTACTCAGGAACTACGCCACACCTTTTCGCGGTACCTGGGCATGGTACCCGAACACGGTGGTAGTCGTGAGGGGAAACTCGGCGTTGTGGCGACTGCTTACTGGGTGTGATGGGTAAG
>FWCC01000633.1:0-26461 GCA_900169235.1 Zarea fungicola | reverse complement strand
GCTTTTAGCCACTTATCTATCCTAGCAACGAGTTTTCTACTTCTAAATATAAAGGTTATAGTGAGAAATAAAGCAATCAACCTAGTTCTTTCTAATAGTTAGATTTTCAGTACTACCTTTAGGAAGCCAGCGCTTTATAATTCAGCAGGCAGCGGAAATAATATAATTCTTTTATATAGAAAAATTAAGGTCATTAAGGCGCTTAATTATAGCCAAAAGCCCGGCTTCTTCACCTTCTAAAAGGTTGGCATTAAGGTGATGTTTACCGCCAGGCGCTAAAATTCCCTTCATACGGCGTCAGAGCTTTGATCGGTCAACGCCATATTCCTTTATAACCGTGCTAATTGGCAGGTCAGGATTTTCCTTAAGTTCTTACAGGCATGAGGCGATTAAAATTTCATCACTTATGTCGTCGTTTTCCATGATTTGCGGTGGCAATTACGCGTCGAAGTCAGAAGGTCGCGACAAGGTGGTCACGGAGGTGGGGTGGTCACGAAGGTGGTGAGCACCCACTACAGAATGTGGTGGGTATCACGCGTAAGCGTGGAGATGACAACACAGAAATTTAAGCCACTGAGTGACGATTTCATAAACAAGTCAATCCACTGATTTGGCACCGTACACGTTCCATATATGTATATATATATTTCTATGTCGGCTAATTCGATGCGACGACATTGAACATGGCAATAATTGCTAGTTTCATCGCGCTTTCCGGTGAAAGGGTAGCAATGCAGTTGGTGGGCCAGTCAATGGGCTTGGCTGAGTTCGTGGTTATTAACATCACTGCAAGCGCCCTACATGTGTCTCGTCCCACTGGGCCATTATTTGGCGTGAAAGAGATAACCTTTCCATGGCCGAGATTGAGCTTATGTTGTCCACTTCTAACAAAGCCTTCGAGCTTTAGATCACAAGTAATATGGTCTGTTGCTCTGGGTCAGGCTAGATCTTGTAATTCACCTACCTAGGTCCCAAGATAGGGGCAGACATACGCACCCTAGAAATTCCCAGACAATGCCGGGTGCACTGAAAGCCGCAATCAAGCCCGCCTACGAGAATACAATTATTGATTTATTTAATAGCAACGAATATCAAACACTATTTAGCAAGCCACGGTTGAATCGGTGTTCTGAAAGCGAGGATTTTTCGCGGCCGACGAACCACCAAGTCAGACCGACTACGTCGACAGGTTGAATGGTACCCCATCGCCACAAGTCCGCAGAGGGTGACTTGTCATTTGTCTGGGGGCTAGCTAGTCGGTCCTACAGTTCCCCGTTGGCGCCCAGATCTAACCGTCTCTAGCAACCAAGTGATTACTGGCGAAAGGGCGCATTTGCTGTGGAGAAGGGGGAGGCGCTGGCTAGAGCCGATCGATGGCCGCCGCCTCCTCCTGTCTTTATTCCCACAACTTCATCTATGAAGACGAAGGCTAGTTACAGTACAAAGCACGTACTGTCAGATCCCATCGAGGCGCGGCTACTAAATGGAACTTACCAAGATTGATTTCAGGTCTTGCCCAAGGTATCGCGCTCCCCAAGAACAGGCACGCACGCACCCTTGCGCGCGCAGCCTGATTTTATTCCTCCAATGTAACGCTATGTTGGGTTGGCCGCCAAGATGACCAAACGCATCCATGCGCCCCTCTTTATTATGCAGCGTGAAAGACAAGAAAAAAACGCCACCAACAATGAACGAGCGATTCTCTGCGCGACTCGGCCGCCCGCCACCCGTGGGGAAAGCAAAAGGTCCTCGGAAACGTTCGCCAATGGCCAATGGAACTTTGATAAGGGCTTTTTGGGCTTGAAATTGTCCTCCCCTGTCTGTTACTATGCAGTGAGCTGCAGCTTGCATTGCAACCTACAGCCATGGCATGTTTGCTGAGGAGTATATGTACTGGGATGGAGAACTGAGGCTTGCATTTGCATATATCCGTCGCTATTTACCCAAATATTCCCAATAAAACCTGACCTTCCCCGCTCTCTCTTTCAAATGGTAGTTTGAGCTTCCCTAATTGTTTCTTGAGTAAAAGTGCTCTGGAATTAGAAGCCTTGCCATTGAGCAACACCCTGTGCTTGCCTGAAAACGACACCCACTTGCGTTTTGCCAAGTAGCCATGTACGCCCACGCCAGTCTTTGGCGAGGGTTGGTGAGTCCCAGGGCAACCATGGCAACTCTGCAGGCGGATCGGAAGTTTTGGCCTCCAATCCACTCCATTTTTGACTTTACCCTGACGTTTGAAGATGTCGTCATGGGAATTGTGCCATGTTGTCTCGCCCTCCTTCTTCTGCCTATACTCATACGTTACAACCTGCGAAAGCTGCGCTGCATTCGCACCAGTTTCTTGCTATGGGCAAAAATGGTAAAGTTTACTCCAAGCCTTCTGCTCTTGTAAAAAGAAACAAAAATGAACAGAAATGATTAACTGACGGTACGGTTAGACCATTGCGATAGCCATTGTTGGCGTTGACATTGCAAACATTGCCCTCCGGCAATCACAATCTGAGTCCAGGACACCAGCCTCAATGGCCGCCACCGTTCTCGCAGCCATGACATCTATAGCAATTGGCATAGCCATCTACGTCGTTCATCTACACAATCTACAAGCATCTTCTATAACCGGCATGTATCTCTCAATCACCATGCTTCTTGACGCCACCAAGAGCCGGTCGTTCTTCATCCGCGCGGAAGGTGGCAGCAATGCCCTCTTCTCCCACCTCGGCGCCGTAGCCGCCCTCACCGCGGGTCTTAAACTCGCCCTCATCGCTGTTGAAGAAGTTCCCAAGACGCGACATATCCTTCACCCATCGCCCTTTATCGGTCCAGAATCAACGACCGGCTTCTTGGGCAGACTGCTTTTTGTGTGGCTTAACCCTCTCTTTGCTCATGGCTACCGTCACAAGATCACGCTCAATGATATTGGAGCTCTGGGGCCAGAGTTTGCTGCCAAGCTGTTGCATGGGAAATTCAACCAAGCGTGGCGGGCCAACAAGTCCACCGCTGCATTTTCACTGGCCAAGGTGTGCTTTGGCTGCTTGCCAATGGAGTTTTTGGCCATTATTCTGCCCGAGCTTTGCGCCACGGGGTTTCAATATTCGCAGCCGTTTATCATGCAGCGAGTGATTGAGCGTCTGGATAATCAAGCCACTACGTCAGCGCCGTCGTTGTCGGACCAAATGGGCAACTCACTCATTGGCGCGACGGTGCTGGGCTTCATCGGCTTCACGCTGACGCACAACTACTCTTTGCACATGACCGACCGCCTGCTCGCGCAGATCCGCGGCGCGCTCATCACGGAGCTCTACGCCAAGTGCACGCGCCTGTCCCTGCGCGAGGCCCAAAAGGGCTCCGTCATGACGCTCATGACGGCAGACATCCAGGCCATTGCCCTCGGCCTCTCGTCGCTGTACGTCATCCCCTTTAGCGTCTTCCAGTCCGCCCTCGGCATGTACCTGCTCTCCCGCCTCGTCGGTACCTCCTTTGTCCTGGTCCTCGGCCCGCTCCTCATCACCTTCACGTCCGGCCTCACTCTCGGCCGCGCGACGTCGGCTGCGTTCGCCGAGTGGAACAAGGCCATTGACGCGCGCGTCGCCGACACGTCCAATGTGCTCGCCCAGCTGCCCTCCATCAAGATGCACGGCTTGGGCCCCGTTATGGTGGAGCACCTCGAAGCGCAACGCGTCGCGGAGATGGAACGGTCAAAGAAGTACCGGTCCCTGCAATCGGTCACCAACCTCTGCCTCCTCTTCGTGGACATTTCCACACCCGCGGTGGTGATTGCGGGAGCGCTCTTCTGGACGGGGCTGGATGACCATCAGGTGAATGCGAAGCAAGTCTTCCCTGCGCTGGCGATTGTGGCTCTCCTACAGGATCCGCTGGTGGACACGATCAAGGCGTTTACGACTGTCATGACCATGATGCGGGGTCTTCTGCGGATCCAGGAGTTTTTCCAATCGCCCGAGAATGAGGACCAGAGAATTGTGGGAGAGGATCATCAGAGTGGCGGCAGTGTGGGAAGTGACCTTTCGGAAAAGGCGCAAGACGGGGGGCAGCGGGATACCGATAGGGATACTGACACCGAAAAGAAGCAAGAGCGTGATGATTTGGCTGCCGGGGCTGACGTTGTCCCTGTGATACGCTTTGTGGATGCGACAATTGCTCCCAGTGGTCACCCTACGTCTGTTCTCCAGCATGTCAACTTTGAAGCCGCGGAAGGATCCCTTACCGCTGTTGTGGGAGCGATTGGTTCTGGGAAGTCGACATTTTTGCATTCGATCCTCGGCGAGGCGGATATTCAACAAGGTTCCGTCTCCATTGACAAAGCTGGCCCGATTGGGTACTGCGATCAACATGTTTGGCTGCGAAATGTATCGATTCGGGATAATGTCATCGGGCCAGCTACATTTGATCAAGCACGCTATGATCGTGTCATGAGAGTCTGTCGCTTGGAGGAGGATGTGGCGCAATTTTCGGAACGCGATGCATATATTGTTGGCAGCAATGGCTCAAGTCTGAGTGGTGGGCAGCGACAGAGATTGGTACGTGCACATTCTTTCCGGTGATTATGATGTTTACTAATGTGCTGCCATTGATATAAAGGCATTGGCTCGGGCACTCTATCTTGAAGCGCGCATCATGGTCCTGGACGATATTTTTAGTGCGCTTGACCATCCAACCGCAACCGCCATTTTCTCTGATCTTTTTGGTAACAATGGACTCTTGAAGCAATCCGGCTGCACAGTCGTTCTCTCGACACACCTTCGTGAGTTTTCAGACACCGTTTCTACGTGCGATTCATCCTTTCGATATTGACTAATAATGAACCAGCCGAATGTCTCGACGAGGCTAATCAAACCCTTGTATTCGACGGTAAGGGAAACGTGACCCTTGAAAATAAACTCCAAAATGATTCAACGACCCGCGAAAAGATTCTGGACCTGCTCAAAGAGACAGCAGGTGATGATAAAGACGGCGAGCTACAATCAGTCAAGGTTCCACCCGCTGGAGCACCTGTGCCCGCGTTTGAAGGAGACAATGCGCGGGTTATAAGTAAAGTTGGCCTCTACGTAATGTTCGTCCGGACCATGGGGTATTGGCTCTTTTCTGCATTTGTGGTGATGCAAATTTTCTTTTCCGCTCTTGAGATTATTCCAGGTATGTTCTTGCAACGAAATGATGACTTGTGTCAGAGTGAAGAAAGTAACATTTTGTAGATCTTTACATGCGAGTCTGGATCGAGGTTGATGCCAGGAATAATCTCTACTATATTGGCTACGCAGGTCTTACAATTGCTTGTTGTATTATTGGCAGTCTGACCACGTTGTAAGTCAAGCCCTGCGACTCTCAGCTTACAAATTGCATTTTATGCTAATTTTTGATCAGGCTTTTCTTTACGGTTAATGTCCCGCGCTCGTCGGTTGCTTTGCACAGGTCACTTTCGGTGACTGTCATGCGGTATGAGTTTTGAATCCCTGGCCACAATTCTGGTCAAGAACAAGTAGTTTGGAGCTTACTAATGAAATGGATCAGATCAACACTTGGATTTCTGAGCAAAACTGACATGGGCTCAATCTTGAACAAGTATGTACGATTCAACTCAGTTGACCACGGCCTTGATCTAACTCTACTTGTAGATATAGCCAGGATTTGACCATGGTTGCCCGAAATCTCCCGGCCTCACTTCACTTCACTCTATATGGTACGACAAATGCACAAAAAATAAACCACATCACGGAATTTTCTTGTTTTTAACACAATCTTCGTTTTTAGTCTTCTTTGGCGTGTGTACTCAGATCGGTGTCATTCTATCCACCTCAAAATGGATCAGCACTGTTCTCATCGCTTTCCTTATTGGCACATTCCCACTTCAGCGGTACTATCTCCGCACGTCAAGCCAGATGCGGCATCTCGAGCTCGAAACACATACCCCGCTCTACACGCAATTCCTCGAGACATCGAGCGGACTGCGCCACATTCGAGCGTTTGGCTGGGAGGAGAGCTTCATGATGGAGAACTTCCAGCTTGTGGATGACTCCCAAAAGCCATTCTACATCATGTACAGCCTGCAGAAGTGGCTTGGATTCGTACTCGATTCCATGTCGAGCACAGTGTGTATTGCCTTGGTGGCTATTGCGGTTCATTTGCCTTCATCCTTTACGCAGGCAGGTCTCGGTGTAGCGTTTTTGCAGCTCATTAGAACTGGAACGTCGATGAACCGGCTGATTTCCACCTGGACTATGATGGAGGTCTCGTTGGGGTCGCTGCTGCGTATTCATCTGTTTAACATTGAGACACCAGTCGAGCGGCATGAGTCATTTGTGAAGCTTGATCCGGAGTGGCCGCATGACGGCAAGATTGAGTTTGAGGGTGTCACGGCACGATACAAGTATGATATGCTCATGGAATAACTGCACTCGGAATGCGATTTTGCTAACAATCTGGCTTAGCACTGATGATGCAGAAAAAGTCGCACTGCGAGATGTGTCATTCGTCATTGCTCCCGGGCAAAAAGTCGGACTGAGGGGACGTACTGGCAGGTAAGTTTCATGACAGAGGAGTAAAGCTTTATTCTATTTGGAGCCATGCTAATACGGCTAATAGTGGCAAGTCTTCTGTTCTTCTCACACTCCTAGGCTTTCTGGAGTATACTGGCACGGTTCGCATCGACGGTGTTGACATTTCCACCATTGCCCCAGACGAGCTCCGATCCCGCATTGTGACCATCTCGCAGCACTCTGTAAAATTCGGAGGCACAGTACGGGACAATCTCCTCCCATTCCAAATCAACGAAAGCGACGCTACAAAGCTCCACGCACGAGATGCAGAATTGCAAAAGGAGCTGGTTCATCTGGGTCTATGGGAGACGATCCATGAAAAGGGAGGGGGGCTGGACGCCAAGTTTGCCGATATTGGGTTATCAGCGGGCCAAATGCAATTGTTCTGCATTGCACGGGCGATTTTGCGGAACAGGGAGCTGGGGGGCACAGGCGTCGTGCTTGTAGATGAGGGTACGAGCAGTATTGACTACAAGACGGACGCCAAAGTGCAAAAGGCGCTGAGGGAATCTTTTCATAAGTGTACAGTGATTACGATTGCGCATCGGACAAATACGATTGAGGACTGCGATGTGCAGATTGAGTTGGCAAAGGGGGAAATTGTGAAGAATGAGTGATGAGGCGGAGCGAGAGTTGGGCATGAGGTTATTATGTATTTACAGTGTTTATCTAGTTATATACAGCGAGTTGTTACGTACATATGATTGCAATCGTCTAGTCTCTTACTTTTGCAACAAGGACAACCGGGCCTTGATATACATGCCGGGCACGAAAATAATACCACATGGCGGCAAGGCCCATGAGACCGACAAAGAGCACGCACGCCCAGTTGAAGTTTGTGGCGTTAACGTGATTACTATTCGGCCAGAAGCTCCAGAAAAACGACCAGCACGCATAAACCAGTGCAGCGAGGTTGACAGGCAAACCCCATCGGCCTAGAGACCAGCGGGATCGAGGCAAGGCTTCACCGCGAAGACGACGGAGGGCGATGCACCCAACGCAGATGCAGTAGGTAGCCATGAGGGCAACGGTGGAGAGAGATAACATGGCGTTGAAAGCAACGGTAGAGCCAATGTTGATGAGTGAGAGGATCATGCTGAAGAGACATGTGAATGTGACGGCGTTGACAGGGACGTGCCAAGTTGGATGGACCTAGCCGAGCCAATGTTAGTCAAGTGAGATTCAGGAGGTTTAGACGAATGACGCGTATGGTGTCAACGGAAAGGGCAACTTACTGTACCAAGCCACTTGGAAAATGGAAAGCCGTTATCGCGCGCAAACGCAAACGTTTGTCTGGATGTCGATGCCAAGCTCGAAATGGTAACCATGATGAGCAGCACAAGCACCACAATCGTCAACCCGGACGCGCCAGCAACACTCCCCGTCGCCCTCTGAAAGACGTAGATGAAGGGGAACCCGGTCTTGTCGCTCAGCGCCTCCTGCACGTCCCCAATGCAGAATAAATACGTCAAGAGCAGACCAAACGTAAACGGCACGTTGAGAAGAAACGACCACACCATGGCACGCGGGACAATGACGCCCGCATCCTCGATTTCCTCCGACATGTGTGCGACCGAGTCGGATCCGAGCACGACAAACATGGACGAGACCTGGCCGACCATGACAGCCAGGGAGAGCGACGGCCACGTGCTGCCCGGCACATTATTATCGGTAAAGTTGGTAAAGACATCCACGGCAGCCTGTTTTGGTGCCAGAACAAGCAGCGTGATGATGACGGGGAAAAACGCAAAGAGGTGAATCGTGACAAAGATGCCCTCGGCGAGCGGCAAATGCTTGGCGGCAAACACGTTGAAGAGGGCGATGAAGAGCACAGACGCCATGACGAGGAGCGTGCCCTGGTACCGGGCCGGGTTGTACGTGGCCGAATGGAGCACAATCAGGGCCTGGATGATGGAGCCGATGAGGAAGGCGTCGAGCGCGACAATGGACTGCCACGACACGGCCGAGAGCCAGCCCGAGAGGTAGCTGAGGAGCTTCTGGTGGCGCGGGCTGGCAAACTCGGAGACCCAGTGGTACTGGCCGCCCGCCGTGGGCGCCATCGAGGCCATCTCCGCGAGGGAGAGGACGATGAGGAACTGGCCGACGTGGGACCAGACGAGGGACCAGAAGAGGCCCGGCATCCCGCCGGCCGTCAGGCCCTGCGTGTTGGAGGTGAGGAGGATCTCCCAGGTGCCCATGACGCAGGTGGTGAAGCCAATGGTGGACATGAGGCGGAAGTTGCGCCGGAACTGCTGCTTCTTGCCCATGCGCCGCATATCGAGGCGGTCGTGGCTGGTGAAGCCCGAATGGAGGTCCTTGGCCGTGAGCGTGTCGCTGTAGAGGGATTCGTTGCCTGCTTGCGTCGCGGCGTCCATGTCGGGCTGCGACTCGGCCTCGGCAGGCGTCGCGGGATGGGCTGTCTGCTTTTCCATCATTTGATGTACCTTTATCTCTGAAGTTTTGAGAGGATATTTCGAGGTCGCGGCGGCTGTCGCTCTTGGTTGAGCAATACAAGGATTAACGGGCAACGACCTTGCGCGTCTACTTTTCTCCTGTCGTGGCACTTTTTCGCTTCACAGAAAGGGAGAGCGGTTGTGGGTGTCTTGAGGCAATGTTTCTGCTACTGCGAATAGCCGCTAAATTCTATGTGGAAGGGGACCGTTTGGACATTTTCCGACTTCTTTTAGTAGGGATGAAGAGGGGTTACAACTTGAGGAGTAGCAAGACGAAAAAGAAAGCCATGCGGCATCCCTGGCAATTGAACGGATTCGGCCCGTGTCCTTCGTATGGCGTACCAAGCACCCTTAAAAGCGCTCTCCACAGAATTAAAGATTGGCTCGTAGAAAGGATCTACCAAGGCATTTCCACCAAGTAGTTTAGCACTTGCAATGAAGGGCACTGGCGCGGACGGAACTCTCAGTTACACCGTTTAACTCACTTTATCCAGTTCTGCTAAAGGTAAACGCGAAACGTACAGAAAGGACAACTGTTTGCTTCTGTCACATTGCCATGTTTACCAATTAAACTAGTAGCCTGTGATAATCCACTTGAAACTTTGTGAGTTGTGAGCGTTTCCTCCCTCGCAAGCCATTTTCTACTCTCGGCAAAGTTGGTGTGGAGGGAATATCCATTTTTAAAATTATGTGTGTCTCGATTTTCCCCGCGGGCCGTGCTTATCCAACTAGCGGCTATATCTGGCATTGGCCTCCCTGTGATGATCCTGTTGCCACAACGATCATCCGCTGAGCTGTACGTGCTTGGGAGTATTTCGCAGCGATGAGTTGTTCCCAGCACACCGCATAAATGTCATGGGGTCTCCCCATGGCCAGGTGATTGCGTAAATGGGAGGGGGATACCACAGGGAGCGATTGGATATCAGTTGTCAAGTTGGCGCTGGCCGGGTGAGACATCCGAGTCAAGCCACCACCATCGAGATACGTGCCCCTAGCCCGATTTGCTGCGCTAGCAGCATTGCCCAGGCGGCCAAGGCGCGAGGCAAGAAAAAAGCATGGCGAGTTTTTCTCTCCTTCCTCTTACGTAGTTGGCTCTTGGTATCTAAGTGGAGGTCCTTGCAGGATTTCCAAGAAAGAGGAGGGGAGATGAACTATTATGTAACTGGACAAAATACATACATGCTTTTGATACCATCAGCGAAGAATTCCGGAGCCAGGAACTGACGTGGGAGTAGACCTCTTGTGCGAGGACAGGGTTTGGGATGCGAAAGGGGGGAATCAAAGCTCGAACGGTCTCGGCTTCTCGTATCTCACATAGCCTATTTCCAGCGTCAGATTCAAAAAGGCAACTACTAGATTGAGAGCTGCCTGTTTAGAAATTACCTTTTTGCATAAGCAAGCGCACACTTTTACCCAATCACTTAGATCCACCACGTCAGTGCAGAGATTTACCACTCACCCTCTATTGCTGCAGAGACTGGTTCCTGTCAATCGGTTCCTTGATTATTTGGGCCTACTGCAGCGCTGTTGAACTCCATTGCGCACGAGCACGGCCAAAATTCACATTTTGGTGCTATTTTGCGCTTTACCATTCTCCATCCACGTTGTTACCTCGACAGAGGTGGAGCAAAAGGTTTAAAAATACCCTTCAGAGTACATGTAATCCGGTGTGGTGGTATTTGAATTACTTTGATACCATGCCTGTGAGACAAGACCTAAGGTTTCTCCTGCACAGGCTAGTCTGCCCACCTTGTTGGCCCAGTATTCTGCGATCTGCAACTTTCTCCATCTCATCATTCGGAGCCCGGCAGAGTGCCCTGCGCGTCTCGGTAAATCAATCTTGGCTTTTTTCCTTCACTCTTTTCGTTTTTTTCTCTCCATTCTCCTTGTGTACCCATTTTTTGGTCTGCATCTCCAGCAGATCCCCCTGCATAGTATACCTCTAGTGACAATGTTGAAGAAGTGGCCCAGCGCATCTCTTTAAATTCAACTTGCCCTTTGCAGTCGTGGGCTGGAGCTGGCTTCGCGTCCACGTTGTCCATCTATCCCTTCTCACTTTAATGGCTGGCGTCGGCGTCCAGGACCACATGGTCGTTGGCCCCGACGACCACAGAGCATACATCGTCATTGCCGCAACTGTTGGCCTCACATGGAGCATTCTGGTCCTTCTCATCCGACTATTCATTCGGCTTCGACTCGCGGGTCCCTTTGGCTGGGATGATACTTTTGCGGTGATTGCCACTGTAAGCCTGCACCACCGACAAAGAAGAATCAAATTGGATCCTTCATGTGATGCCTTGTCGACTATCCGATGCTGACGTCCGATTTTTTGTACTAGGTTATTGGTTCATGCCAGACTGCTGTCGTACTCTATGCTGTCCGTGAAGGCCTTGGCGTGCGACATAATGATGCCTATCTGAATGGTGTGGAATCGGCTCTCAAGGTACGCAAGCAACTGAGGTTGACGCGAAACCCCGTCCTAACACGGATTTCTTTTTTTTTCAGGCATATTTTGCAAGCACTTTAATGTACATTGCGGCCATCTGCCCGGCAAAGGCATCCATGTCGCTACTGATATCCCGCGTCAGCCGCCAGGCCGCCGGCCGACATTCGATTGCGACGAATACCGTTACCGGTCTTATTTTCGCGTGGGGGATATCATCCATCTTCACCGTTGCGTTTCAATGCGGGAGCAGCCGGCCATGGGACATAATAAACGGGCACTGCACAGGCGTTGTACGAAAACTCTCACCTCCCCGCTCATACTCTTCCTTTCCACTAACATGGCGTACCTTTCCGTTAGTTTCAGCGTTGGATCACCATCGAGTCTCTCAGCGTAGTGCTCGAAGTCCTAATCTCTGCTCTGGCCTTTTCCCTCGTCCTCGGTTTCGACATGGCCTTTCGCACCAAATTCATCGTCGTCGCGGCCTTTTCCGCACAGCTCCTCGTCGCCATCCCCGTCAGCTTCCGACTCATCTACCTGCGCGACGCCCTGCGCGCAGAGCCGACGACCACGACGGCAAACAATACAATCGACGGAAGTGCTGGTGGTGGTGATGATGCCGCGATTCTGTTCACGGTCTCGAAGCTCACGATTGCGACTCAGGCTGTTATGCACTTTTCCATCATGGCCGCCACGTTTCCCTGCTTTCGCCAGTTCTTGCAAGCCTTTAATAATAATTTCGGCGCCACGACAAAGATGGGCACGGATGAGGCGTGGGGCGGCAGTCGGAGCCAGGGGATTACAAGTAACAACAGCTATGCCATGTCGACGCTGCGGGCGCAGAGTGAGCGGAGATTCGGCGGCAGCGCGCAGACGACGCGCAATCACGATTCGGATACAGACGTGGAAGCCATGTATCGCCCCATTACGACAGGTCAAGGGGGGCGGCCATCAACACAAGTAGATGATGAGAGGAGCCGCGAATAGCCTGGCCAGCAAGCAAGGAATGATGAAGAGTAGCCAAGCGAGGGCCAAAGTTTGACGGCCACTTGAAAGATTTGTTTTGAGATTTTATATACCCCGATTGTGTTCATTGACAGGTTGGTTGCAGCTGGTATTGGGTGGCGTTTTTTGGGAAAGGTATTCTAGGCGTTTTTGGGACAATTCCAGATGGAATCAATTTTTTTAATACGTGTACGTAAAACTAAATACTACTCTCCATCAAACTATACACATGTGACTCGGAAAGCTTGTGCGGTAAATGTATGTACAATAACCGAATGTTGGCAGGCAAGTATGTACCAAGAACCTTCACCTTATACTTATATACACACCATTCATATAAAATCCCCCCCAATATGGCTGCGCGTTCCATTTAAGCGCATCGGCCCTGGGGAGGCGCAGTCTTCCTGGAGACGTTGCTCACATCCGGGCCTAGTCTGGGGAACAGCACATCCGACCCTTCCAGCGTCGAGCAGCCGTTGCCCACGTTGGCGATGAAGTTGGCCGGGCGCGAGTTGAACGGATCCGTGGGAGCCCGCGCCTCCAACTCACCACCCTCCTCACGCTTGCTGCCGCGGGCCCTGATGGTCACATGCGCGCAGTTCATGTACATCTCGCGGTTGCCAATGTTGTTAAACCAGGTCCACGCAAAGACGGCCTCGCCGGCGGGGGTGTCGTTGGGCAGCGTAAACGGCCACGTCGTCTGCAGCGGGCAGTTGCCAATGTACGAGTGCAGCACCTTGAAGGTGCGCCCGCCGTCGTACGAGAGGGACGCCTGGCAGCTGCCGCCGTTGTGCGTGGCGCTGCCCTCGACGCTGAAGCTGTAGGCGCCGCCCGCGGTCCAGGTGACGACGGAGCGGCCCTGCGGGGTGTTGAGGAGGTTGTGGTACCCCTTGCACGGGTAGTTGGAGCCGCTGGCCGAGAGCGGGTTGTTCATGTCGTAGTCAATGTCGGTGGTGTAGGGGTTGTGCCTGGAGCGGAAGGGGGGCGGGCTGGACATTTGCATGTGTGCGGTGGTGAGGGAGGCAAGGCCCAACAGGGTAGAGAGGGATGCGGTGAGCTGCATTGTTCGAGCTGGTGGCTTTGGGGAGACTTTGTTTGTTGGTGTTGTGGGTTTTGTGTATAAAAGTAGGGTTGATGAGTAGATGTCGACTTCAAGCTGCGGTAGTGACTTGGAACGATGGGATTGTTAATGGTATAAAGCGGGATATCAACTCTCTTTATGTATTTGTCTTGTAAATATAGTATATATGTTTCTTACTCACGTTTCTGTTCAACTCTGCTCCAGATACTAGCCCTCCTCCAACTAGACTTCATGGTTGCATCACAGCAGGAACTTGGGATGCGCACCGAGTTTCCAATTTTTGGGCTAAACCACAACTGACAACTGGTTCATTACTACTATTTCCTTGAGGAATACTGAGAAATACTACATTAATATAAAATTTGTCGTAATGTAACACTCGACTAGCTCAACAAGTTGATCATCGTGTCGCTCAATGACTCCAATGCGACGAGCATGCGGGTCTTGAAGCATCGAAAAGGCGAAATGGGGCCGAAACACATAAACTTAATCGGGAAGCTAGTTTAAATCCTTCCCTGTTACTGGCAGTGATTTCTTAGAATTCCTGATAGCATGCAGTGAGACGCGGTCTGCAAGCGGAGCCTCGTGAGCATTGGCAAAGGGTAATGTGATGAGAGTTGAGATAATGAACAGCGTTTTGTGCCTGAATATGAGGAAAAGGGTTACTTTGCCAAGGATCTAAGCAACTTGGCCAATGGCCATGTGCAACCATGCGAAGCCCACACACACAGAGATAAGTTACACTACTTACCCCAGCAAGTCAACTTTGTAAGATATCATCAGTGCTAAAAATGAGATCCGCCCGTAACGTTAACTTCAGAGGAGTAAATGCTCCTAAATAGTTCCACATGTAGACTTTGTTCACAGTCTCTAACCCCCACGAAAGGAAATGCCGCTAAGAAATACAACCCCTGGCTTACATGCATATGTTATGTTCATGCACTTGCGTTGCTTGGCGAAAAGGTATATCATCCCCGCATTTTAGGTGCCTCCTCCCATTTTCAGCTCTTACCATGCCCAAAGGTGGTTACAGCATCTGCATCCCCACGTGTGTCTTCATGCAACCACATCAATGGACATGGTATAACGGGAGACCTAGTCTCCTTCTTTCGCTTGTGGCATATTTCCCGTTTATTCGATCGGGTCAGACGAACCTTGTTTTAGGCGACGCCCCTTGTGTGGATTGGTCTTTTTACAGTCCCTACCAAAATGAAGTAAGCCCGCACGCATCCACCACTCACTCTTTCTGCAGCTTGCCAAGCAACCGGCACTTACATACCCCACGGGGGAAATACAAGAAACTCGCAGTTATTAAGAGTATTCACTTAGTAATGCCGCTGCAGCCCTTCAAAGTTGCAGCGGTGTACAATTTGCGGACGGACGGATGAACGGAATGGGGCTGAAATAGTTTATTGGTTAATCATGTACAGATTAGCATGCCTTTTACCTAAAACAAACTACTGGGGCTGCGAGGCTCCTACCTAATCGGGTGAACCTTAAAACCACGCGACCTGAAAATAGATTAAAGACACAGACCTGCAAGTGTTCAAGATGAGCCATGCTACGTATCACCGGGTTTCGGAACTAGCATTTCACACAAGGAGAGTTATGTTTTAGCCTGGAGACGCGTGTGCAGCTGCCTTGGCAAAGCTGGATCTGCCTCTTTCAAAGTTTGGAGTTGGCTGGTTTCGCAAGTAAGTGGCAAGCGGTGGTAACGTCTGCAATATTGCAGTCATATTGATTGACGAGTTGATTTGACGAAATTTTGCAGGTTATTTATATACTATCCATCGCAAAAAGTCTGATATGTACGCTCTTGGAGAATTATTACGGGATGCGGGCAAGTCTAGCCGTGTTGGACATGTCGTCGGCATTGAGGTAGTCGACCCCAAGTGCAGCGAGAGACTCCCACATGTACTCGCCAGGCAGGTTCCCTATTGCAACGGTTTAGATTAGAAATAAGGTCACAAAACATTTCGAAAATGAGACCCAAAGAAAAAGAAGCGTATTCAACTCACAATAGCGGACTTTGAGACCGGCGGCGTTTGCAGCGTCCACCTGCGACTTCACCTTTGCCTTTTGCGCATCTGTAAACGAGGCCGCGCTTCCAGGATTGCCAATCGCGCTCTGAAAGTCGGCCGATGCATAGTACGAGTTGAGGGTGTTGTACTTGGAGTCGAGATTGCTGACATTGGCATCGTAAAAGACGTCCCGGTTCGGCACGCCGTCGCCAGCATTGATGCGATCAAAAGGTGCGCTGCCACTCGCGACTACAGTAATGGGCCGCTGGACAAACTTGCCATTGACGACGCGGCTCAGATAGTTGCCGTCGCGGAGGGGCTGGAGGGCGGCGACGACAGCGTCGAGAGTCTTGGTGTCGGATGTTTTAAAGTCGACCATGAGGACAGCCTTTTGGTTGGGCCGCGCCTTGTAGAGGCCGTTGTCACCAGGCGCGCCGCCATTGTTGTGGTCGAGAATGGCACGCAGCGGCTCCGTGTATTGTAGTCGCAGGGTTCTGCCCGGCGTTGGGAGCACATGGCCGATGATGACGTCGCCGCCCGAGAGGAAGACGTCGGCCTCGACGGCAATGCAGCCGGCACTCAGGGCGGAGAAGAGCGGTATGTCGCGATCGTAGTCGTTGTGGCTGTGGCAGGCGACGGGCTTCACGGCGTTTAACGAGTCAAAAGGCCAGGGGTTGAGAGGAGGGCCGGCGCCCTTATTGGCAGTCTGGGCAGAGATGGCACCGCCTTGGAAGAAGGCATTTACGGCAACTTCCTTGGCAGGCGTCTGGTAACCCAGTGCATGGTACGAGATGCCGTCTGGACCGACCTGCCATGTGCCCCCTTTGGTATCCTTGTTGGTGGCGCCAGAGCATTTGCCTCCGTCGGCGCTGAGAGCATTGAGATACCTGACGCAGTCGTCTTTGCTAATGGTATGGTCCGACTTGATTTTGTTGTGTACCTCAAAGTTTACAAAGCCCAGAATTCCATACTGCGAGGGGCTCTTACCACCATTTAGGAACACTTCAGTGGCAAGAGAAAGAAAGCCACCAGCCTTGACCGTCTTGCCATTGGCAGCTGAGCAAAATGTTTGAACAGCCGAGGCGTAGCCTGGTCGCTTGTCGGTGCCCTGTCCAATTGTGACATCATCCCTAGGCATCCAAGACGGACCGCAGCTGGAAATACCGTCTGTTGTTTGGACCTCGGCCGGGGCGGCATCTGTGAGAGGAAGCTATTAAAAACGCTCATTAGTCGCAACTTCAATTAGGCTGCGAAACTGAGTTTTGGCAGCGTGCGTGCGCTAACAAGTTTGAAACCGTACCAAAGCTCCAGCCGCAGCCACTGTCAAGCTTGTGAGATGCATGGCGGACAATATTGCAAGACTGAGAGACTTGAAAAGGCCAAGGTCCGTCCACTCCATCTATATACTAAATACGATTTCTTTGGTGAAATGACGTTGCAGTCCCCCAGCAGCTCCCGACCCCCTCATGTTGCTGCATAATACTGGGTAAGTAAGCACTTGATTGACATGGCGCACATCTGAAAAGCAAAGGCGGCTGACTGGGCGAGCTCGGGGGTATGGCCAAATCAAGATGATCAGGAGGGCCGATCAACGCCTAGTGCAGGACGCCAATGCAAGGCGATGCACTAAAGAAATGGCTAATTTGACCCCTGGCCAATAGTTCATGCACATGGTTGCCGGAATTACAGGTGCATGCGGCGGATATCAGGGCTGTGGTGCTGCATGCTAATACCGGCGCATGGCAACTTCATTCGCAGATGATGAAAGGTTCAAGAGCGGTGTTGGATAGAGTAAGTGGCATGTAGATCTGCCGAAAGGTTAATTGGTGGCCAGGTACGAGTCGGCGCCTCGTTGCTGTAAAGTGGCGACAGTGGAGTGAGGGATCTCAGGGCTGAGTTTGGTAGATTGCCGTGATGAGCAGATTGCAGGACTCGACATTTTTAGACTGGCATCAGTGGAATTAAAAGGGGAGTTTACAATGAAGCCGGTATCGCATGTCTCGCGGCACTCGGGGTGGTTCATCATAAGCGGCGCTTGCATTACGCGCCGAGTAGTTGCATGTGATGGATGTGATGGGAAAGGATCACGCAGTACACGTTATGAGCAAGTTGAAATTTTATCCAGTCGCTCGGAATGAGCACAGACTTTGATGGCCCGTCCGCCATTGCTGGGGCAGATAACGGTGTAGCTCGGCTCGTGTCGACGTAGCTGGTGATAAGCGACCAGACCGCTACTACACGGACAGCCTGTGGCCAGCCTTGTTGGCAAGAACTCGGGTGGTGGAATTTCCGGTTGCGCTGCAGCAGTTTGTTCTTTTATAAAATACTCATCAAATAGCCCAACATGATTGGTTGCCGACTGAGAAGCCACGGTATGGACTCGGCATGAATCAGCGAAAAGAGCAGCAAGGTTCATGCTTCAGATTGGCTCTCCACGGTGGTACATTTGCGCCTTCTCGTCGACCCAACATTGATGACACCGTCCGTGCTGTGACCATCATTTGAGTGACTGTGGACCGCGGCCCAGTCCTACACATTTCTGACACTCGTGATTGACTTCCCCATTTGGGGCGGATCTCGGCAGAGACTCATAATGAGTTGGCAATATGGAAAGTCTGGTCCGAACCGAATGCTCGGTGGTGTGGATAGGTGCACCTGTCTGGTGGAGCGAAGCCACGTGGATGGGGACCGGCAAAAAGGGTTGATTGAAGGCGTAGATAACAGAGACCGTTGCTATCTCCAAGTGGTTCTGTTGTTTTGCTTACCGCGGGGCGGCCGAAAGCAGCATGCTGGTATGTATGAATCAAGACGAAGCTGTCGGGGAAGTCATGGTCTTGTGGACGATGCGTTTGTCGAGGTATGGTGAAGGGCAGCGGAGGCTGTTGATTGCTGTGGATTTGAGCAAGGTTGGTTTCTGAAGATGAGCAAGCAAAAGACCAGGTGCGCAGACAAGACGGAAATGGCAAATGCAATAACCAAGCAAATTCAATTCAAGACAAAGGGTCCGGGCTCTGGGGAACTAGGTGGGAGAGTGGGTGTCGTTTGTGGGCTGGTAATCTTTGTACGGAGTAAAACGGAGTTGCGGCCAAGTGATTCATGTTGTCTCTACTAGTTACCGGTAGGCGAAGCGAGTCAAGGTGAGACAGGAAGACGAGAAGAGTACAACTAGGTTCCTCAGGTATCGATGCAGACCATGTTGACTCGGGCAGCTATCAATCTACTTGCATTAACCAGCTGCGCAAATTTTTGACTGCTCTACTCAGTAGGTAGCTGGCATATTCCGTGCAATAAATATCTTGCTAGTGCTGCAACCAGCTTGCCAGCCAAGAAACAGTCGGTCGCCTCCGCCTGCGCCACCACCATCCACCAAACCAGCCAAACCCGCCATACTGCTAGTGGAAGTTAGCGGGTACTTTGGCGGTGGCAACGTCTCGGCCGTATGGTCAAGATGCGATGAAGAGTGCTGCAGATGTACCAACAGCAAGTTTGTGCTAGGTAAAGAGTACTAGTAGGCCCTAATAAATTAAGCAACTACCTAGTGCTGATAATGTGCTGAGATAAGGACCGTGGCATTTACTGCACGGCTTGCCTCTTTGGCACTGCACCACCTCTGTGGCTGTACTGAGTAACTAGGACTGTGTGCTCCGGCACTTCCCCAGGTCCGTATCCCGCTTCCAGGCCAGGTACCGAATAAACGACGCCGGGAAAAGAGAGACGCCAAATCATCATCAGCCCCTCTGCCGCTAAACCCCCTCCACTAATTACTGTTAGCAAATAGCCACCCACAACTTTTCTGCAGCCACCACGCTTGCACAATCCAGCTTGCAAATGCCAAAATGTATTCCCACATTCACAAAGTGGATGCCCTAACTTGCCCAACTACTGGTAGCAAACTAGTCACCACCACCAGTACGGACCAAGGTAGTAGCTGTTGACCGACAATGACCCTGCCGCACCGACTAACCAGCCGCAGTCACTGGTCCTGGTCCAGTGTGGTGCTATCGTGCTACAGATGCCTTCCTTGCTTCCTGGCCCCCTCCACCCCTCCTTCAATACTACCCCAGACACGCAGCCAGAGCTGAAATGTGCCCTTCTTTACAGCTCCCGCCTTGTCGACGTTGTAGCAACCTGAATACACGTCCGGAATCTGCATGTGCTTGTGCTACCGAGTAGTTGGTTATCGCATCCTAGCCTCTCTTCACTCCTCCAGATCAGTTGTCGACCAACCTTGCAGCGGCCCTGACTCGGTATTCGCCAGTCGCTCGTCCACCTCGGCTAGATACCCCGTCCCAGATGCTCCTTTCTGTTTTGCTGCTCATTTGCCACTCCGTGTAGGGCTGAGCAACAACCGAGTCCTGGTTTGCGGGGGAGCAACCGTCATCGTATGGCCAGTCCGACAACCCGCCAACATACCTTGGCCGCGTCTCTTTGACTCGGCTTGCGATACGACTCTGCGGAACATCGAATTGCCCTCCCGACACCAAACATGTCCGACAGCCAGGAGTCGCAGGAGTTGCTTCTCCCCAGTCCTCCCAGCTCCAGCAGCCCCGGCGACAATGGCCCCGGCGACAATGGCTCAGTTGTCCCTCGACGGAAACGATGGGCGCCCAAGGTCAAGACGGGATGTGTGACTTGCCGGTGAGTTGCCACCCAGCTTTGGCCTGTCTGCTGGCTTGTCGGCGCGAGCCAAGCGGTTACACTGCCGCCTGCAGCAACGCGCCACGAACCCTTTGCCGATATTGTACATGGAACCAAATACCAAATACTGATCCAACGCCACAATAGTGTCCGCCGAGTAAAATGCGACGAGGGGAAACCACAATGCGTGCGATGCACCGCGTATGGCTACGTATGCGACGGTTATGTCACCCCGACTCCGCCGGGCGCCGCAAAAACGGTAACAGCGCGTGTGGTACGAAAATCTAGTGAGACGCCCAGTGAAGCGAGCTCGCCAGACCATCTTGATAATGTCTTGGCCCGACGCATGGTCCCCCCGGATTGGGAGTTTATGGAGTCTTGCAGATTTTGTAAGATTCACCGACACTAACCTCCTGCTTACATGTCCGATGCCGTACTAATACCCAACAACGTAGATATTGAAGCCGTTCTGCCCCTCCGCCAGCAGGAGCTCGACTACAATCATCGCGGACCTCTAAACCTGGAAACTCGATATCGTCCAGGATTTCTTCTCGCCATGACGGCGCAACATATATCTCTCCTTGGCATTGCCACCGACACTCTACCCCATCCTACACATCTGACCTCCATCAGCCAACTGTGGGCCAAATTTCATGCCTACATGGTACACAATATTCAAGACATCAACAACTATCTCCAGGGCCACAGCCCGTACAATAGGGTCCTGGCTCTCCTTCGCATCACCGACGTTACAAGTGTCGAGCTCAGTCTCTTGGGCACTACCTGGCGTGCCCACAATTCGGGATTCCTTGCCCTCTTAAAATTGGACGACGCCGTTGGCCGGGAGCTGCCTCCCTCCAAAGGCTTAGAAGGCGCAAAGCAATTTCAAGTCATGTAAGAAGCCGTGGTGCGGCTGCCAACGTATGCAATTCCATACTAACTCGTACACTGTAGTACGGCCGTTGTCGCCAACACGACAAGTCCGGCATCAAATCAAATAGAAGAGATTTACAAGTACACCGAGGACGAGCTCGCGTCCATGTTCTCCTCGCAACTATATGGCGAAATGCCATGCCCGACGGTACTCTTCTTGGAAATCAGTCGAATAACAAGTCTGCGTCGGCTCGTTTTGTCCGGCGCCGCATACGACACGGAGATCCTGCCGGCGCTGGAGGAAATCGCGGCGCGAATAGACGCGTTTGACCCCACCACGTGGGATGAGCCCTATGGGGTGCCGAAACAGCCGGAATTCGAGCTCATGGCGCGTATCTTCCAATCGTCCATCAAACTGTACGGGGTCCTGTCGCTGCCGCCCCCGCCGTTCCAGTCCAGCGCCGAGATGCTGGAAACATGGGCGCTGCGCCGGACGGAGCTCCGGGCCGAGCTGATGCGGCAGATGCGCGAAGCGTACACGATGTTGCGGTCCAAGGCGGCGCTGAGCTGGCCCGTTGCTGTAGCGGGAGTGGCCGTGGCAGACAGCACACCAGAAGATCGGGCCTTTGTGCTTCGCGTCTTTACCGTGAACAAGGGGGCCGCGGGCGACTCATTTTATGTGCCCAAGTTTTATCGAGAAAAGCTGACCAAGTTTTGGGAGTCGGGAAAGCTGGGGTGGGAAGCGTGCTATGACGAACCGTTTGCGCCCATGGCATAGCATGCGAGGGTCTGTGAAAGTGAAAACTGCATGTCTTGTGGAAAGACTTTTTTTTATTATGACTGCTTGCCTTTTTTTTATTTTTTTGGGGCATGGTTTTCTTCGTTATTATTTTCCTTGTTGGGCCAAGGATACCACGACCTGGCATTTTGGATGGGGGATGGGATGGGAGAAGGGGAATTGGCGGCATTGGAAAGAAGAATGGCAATTATTCATTATTCATTTGGAGTTTGTGCTTGGCCGATCTTTCTTGGTTTTTTTTTTAGCTACCTGCATATTGCAGCGGACAACAGCCACTGCGCACACTGTACAATTTCAAAATACAACGCATTCATGTACGGCCGTTTCAGACCCTTTACTTACCGTCGACTCTCTGACCTGGTAGATTGCCCTCTCTCTTTTTCTCGCTCTCCCTCGTCTCCTCGTCTCCTCGTCTCCTCGTCTCCTCGTCTCCTCATCTCCTCATCTCCCTCTTTCTCTCTCCTTCCGTCTGTGTAACATCAAGTCCTGCGCCAAGTAGATATACGCAAGCTTGATGAGATTTTTGCCCAATCGGAGACTATTTTTGTGAGCAAATTAGTGATAACTCGAGCCGTTATATGTAGTACAAAAATTAATTCAAAACTCCAAATGACATGCTTCTCTGCTCTTCTGTGGAGTTTTCTGCGCAACTTTCCGTCCTGCCTTGGTCTCGAACGGGCGGCGTCCCCGCCTGGGCCGCCACCAACCAAGAACCAACTGTACCAGCAATTGTTACTAACAATTGCCCCGCCTTTTTCCATTGGACGAACGAGTCGCTGCAGAAGACGGAGGACTACCACAAGTACCAGAAGCAACTTCATTTCTCAACGATTGCTGCGGGCGCAAAATACACCAGAGCTGAGAAGACATAACAGGGAATCCTGGATACTATTTTATCCAGGGTTTCCCTCGCCTTATTTCCCTTGGTCTTCCTTCTTCCTTCTCAGAGAACATGTAAAGTGGTTGAGCAGACCAAGGCGTCTGCCAAGCCGAGACAGCAACGAAAAATCGACCACTCACGAGACTAGACGTCCAAGAGACTAGACAATGCTGCTATACATTAAACGGGCGCCGCCCAAGGTTCCCAAGACGCGTTCGAGAGCTGGTGAGTTTGCTAGGATGCCAGTTGTCATACATGTCATGATTGGCTGACGATTTCCTCTTTTCGTTGATGCTAGGCTGTGAGCATTGGTAAGTCTCCCTCTCACTCTCACTCATCAACTCATCTCATCTCAATTTTACTAATGCACAAACCAACAGCAGAATCAAGGTTCGCTAATTCTTTTATGGCCCAAGAAGAATAATGTTACTAACCTTGCTTTGTTTAACAGAAGAAGAAATGTGACGAGGCCCGTCCTGACTGCACACGATGCAAAGACCTGGGCCAAGAATGCATCTACGGCCAGCCCAGGCCACGCGTGCGCAGAGGCAGTACCTTGCTGCCGCCGGTTGACTTGGGCATGGACCATCCCCTGTCTGTGCTTCCGGTGCGGCAGATGAGTCCCAGTCCACATTGTACGCCAGCGCCCCTACCATCCCTACCAGCTGCACCAGTCGAAGGGCCCTCGTCGAGTATCGACGATGGACATGAGCTTTCCGCTGCAGCGGGTGGTGGTGGTGAGCTATTGTTCCCCATTCACGCCGACGATGAGGTGTTGTTTGCAGATATACTGGACGACGAGTCGTTCCAAATCCCACTACCACTACCACCACAAGAAGAAGAAGAAGAGGAGGACCTCGTTCAGGCTGCAACGTCGCCGTCGCGCACCACCACCATGTCCTCCTCCTCCTCCTCCTCCTCCTCCTCCTCGCGCGTCCTGGCCAAACGAGCCTCGCTGCCGCCGTCCCCACGCCGCAACAGCATGGCCTTTTACGCCACGCCGCACCTGGAGCTCAACATGCCGCTGTTTTCCGAGTACACCAACATCAAGGGCCGTCGGGCGCTGCTCGACCACTTTGCCAATGTCATTTCGCATCTGATTGTGCTCCGCGAGGACCAGGGGGACAACCCGTTCCAGCAGCTGGTGCTGCCAATGTCAAGGCAGAGCCCCGCCGTGGCCAGTGCCATTTACGCGCTGTCGAGCGCCCATCTTGAGTTTCGCGGCGTCGGTGGCGGCGGGGGCAGCTGGGAGCAGAGGAAGAGCATACTGTTCCATACAGAGGCGGCGAGGAATCTGGCCAATTTGATTGAAAAGGGTGCGCAGGGGAACCAGAATGAGTTGCTGGCGGCTGTGATGTTGTTGATATACTATGAAGTGGTGCGTCTCCTTCCTTCTGTTACTTTCTTTTTTTTTTCAAGAAAGGAGAGAGAGACAGAATCATGGTTGTATATTTTTTTTGACTGACTTTTATCTTTATAGCTTGTTCATCGGGAGCGTTCGCACATTGTCACTGTGCATTTAAAGGGTGCCATGGCTATTCTCAACAGTGCGCCTGGAATCTCAGATCCAACTCGAGCCTTTCTCGAACGGGTAAGCTTTTTTTTTTTTTGTATTTTTCCAAAAAAGAAAACACGTCGGCCAAGATGCTAATGGGAAACTAGGCCTTTCGATTCTACGACGTCATTGCCGCGCTGTCATTTCGATCCGCCACGCTCTCCGACGCACCAGTGTCGGGCTGCGTCGGCCCCTTTCTCCCCGTCGACAGCCGCGGCGCATCGCGTCCCCTGGGCAGCGCCGACGCCCTCCTCGGCATGGCCACCTCCCTCTGGCCCATTGTCCACCGCCTCTCCAACCTCGGCGCGCTCAAGGACGAGCTCATTGCCGCCGAAAAAGCCGGCGACGACAACGCGCCGCTTCTGCGTGCCGAGCTCAAAACGGCGGCCGTTGCCATTGAAGCGTCCCTCACGGCGTGGGAGCCAGAATTCCCCCTTGACCAGGATAATGGCACTGGTACTGGCGGTGGGTATGAGATGACGGGTGCTTTCCGGGGGATCCTGCACAATGCGCTGGCATATCGCCACTCAGCCCTGGTGCATCTGTACCGGAGCATCTACGGCGCCAAGAGGCAGCATCCAATGGTGCAGGAGCACACGCGCGCGAGCCTCAAGTTTTGCCTGGGCACGGTGGACAGCGCCGGCCCCATGGGCGCGCTGCTGTGGCCGCTGTTTGTGGCGGCGTGCGAGGCGCAGGCGGGCCCGGACCGGGAGACGGCGACGATGGCGTTTAGGGGCATCGAGAGGCATCAGGGGATGGCGAATATTGCGCACTCGTGGATGATTGTGGAGGAGGTGTGGCGGAGGGCGGACGAGGCGGATACCCTGGACCAGTTCTTGGTTGCGGATAGTGACGAGGAGGGTGATGGGGACGGTGGGAGTGGGGGCAGCATTGTCTTAGGGAATCGGAGTCGCACGGATAGATTAAAGGACATGGAGTTTAATCTTGAAGAGGAGGATCTCTGGCGGCAGGTTTGCAGGGACATGGGACTCTCTGTTGTCTTTGGGTGATACAGTACCGTGTCTGTCTCATGAACGGGTTTGGCGTCTATGGAATGGGACCAGGAATGTTTTACTTATTTTTGATTTGTTTGCATCTAGGTATTTCTGTGGGTTTTACTTTTTATTTATTTATTGTGATACCAATTAGAATACATGCAGTATTCTGGCACTGGTGGTTGCTTTGTGGTGTGAGCGGCTTATCGGGCATACAAATCTGCCAATCACAGGCTTTTGCTGGGACCTAAAATTTTTATTTTTTTTTAAAAAAAGGAAGGTTTTAAAATATTTAAATGCGAAAAATAAGATATCGGAACATATCCTGGACACTATATCTCAGAGATGGCGCTGGGTAAAGACCACTTGTGGGATTCGTTTTATTTGATGATATGAATACTTTGTTGGTGGCGAGAAGCCAGCTAGCGGAACCGATAGACGGGGGATTGTTATTTTGCCAGTAGTGAAATTGAAGTTGATGAGAAAATTATGCAATGCAGTAAATAAAATACAGATATAAATACTGTTGAGCGGGCCTCTAGTTGGGGGCCTGTCAGCGTGGGGTGAGGCTTTGCGGGGGCCGGGATTTGCAGAGAGTCTGGGGTAAATTGTCGATTCATGCCTCCGTGAGATGCCGAACGATTATGACTTGATGATGCGCTGGTATATAGTACTGTAGATTTAGTACAGTTTAAACAATGAAAGACATGGTTTACTTTCTACAACTATACCTTTCCCGTTGTTGCATAAACGTACTGGTACACAGACAAGGATATGGGTAATAACTAGAGCGGTATTTTCCGTCCAACTAGCTAATACCCATGAAGGGAATATATTAATTTGTTGCCAACACACCAAAGCGCAACCAGCCCGAACCGCGGAGGTGCTGAAAGCCGATGAGAGCGACGGGCAGGCTAACAGGCCACGAACAAGCCACAAATGCGAAAAAGCCAGCATGCAGCAATGGGAGCGAGGGGACAAGGCGGGCGGGCCAGGCAGGGGTAGGAAATCTCACGAAATCAAGGCAATTATTAAGAAATAGGAATAAAAAGAGGAGAAGGCTGGTGCTGGCTGGCGCTGGCTCTCCCTCAACAATCTCCATCTCCTTCCCTGACGGCTAATCTGGGACCGGCCCTGTTTTTATCCTCTACTTGTGCCACGCCCCCA
>FWCC01000299.1:0-143575 GCA_900169235.1 Zarea fungicola | reverse complement strand
TTTTTTTGTCACCCACATGAGTGGGTAGTGGCGGTCCGACACACGTGGTTGTCCACCGACTAATTACTAGTTACCCGTCCGCCACATATCTCTGCCCCGAAGGTCCAGCATCCTCCAGGCGGTATCGAAAGACATACCTGAATCAAAACGAGAAGCAAACTACATGGTGGCTTAGATAAGTAGTTGCTTCTCTGTCGAGAAGTGAACTCGCCCGTATTAGGGATTTTCAGAGCTCACCGAAGTCTATCGGCAATGACACCAAAAAAAAAGCAAACACAACGAGCTAACTGATAGATGATACAACCCCAGCAAGCCTGGCGCTCCCACGATATTGACGACAGAAGCACCTTCGACGGCAGCATATCACAGTTGGTATTCACTCTTAATCAGCTCATTCAACGTTGCGTCAAAGATTTGGACTTGATAGTCCCAAGCGGCTATTACCACAAAGGTAGGCACCGATACTGTCAAGAAAAAGCGACCCACGCGCCTGGCTACGTATTCGGTGAATAGAACGACAGGGTATTGTATTTGAGATTACAGTCTTTGATTTCGGACGGTGATGGGCATTAACGCATGGAACCGGAGCGAGGATAGAGACGCTGTCTCTATGTTGGTAGAGTCACCAACTGACTGGCTTCTAGAGGACGGTCTAGAAGCCTCATCTTTGCGCTAACAACTAGCCGAGTGGGCCTGCACCGAAGGAACGTGGCTCAAGAGGAAGGAGTATTGACTAAAAAGTCGTGGTGGCGTGGGTTCAGTGTGCGGGCTACGCCTGGCCTCCCTCATGGACTGGCTTCTGCATGTCCGCAGTGCTTCGGATGGTTTCCAGAGTCGCGTTTTGGCCCCCTACATGAAAGGAAAAGGAAAACAAAAGGTGAGGCGTCGACGTTAGTGCGTTAGTACGTGTGTGCGGGAGAGTGTTGACAGATAGCCAGACGATGGCTCTATGTATGCATGCATGCCATATGCCATGTGTACCCCAGCAGCAGAAAAAGAAAAAACTGCTCGAAGCAGAAACAGTCCATTGTCTTGATAGTTAGTATGCCTCCTTTTGCGACTCCATTCACGCTACCCCGGCAAGTGCCGTTCACATTCAAAGATGGCATTACTGCGAGAGGGTGCTGTTTCTTGTTCTTCTTGTTCTTCTTATTATTTTTGGCTTGTTCCTCGTAGAAATTTTGTCCATCTTTGGACAATGTACTACAATATCTCAGCATAATTCCAGTCTTTCGTTACTGACTTGTAAAGGGCAAATAGCCGGAGCCTACCCTCCGGGTTGTGGCACGCATCATATCCCGTGGACAGCCTTGCTCCGGATGAGCCAGCCACCGGCGGGACGCCCGCAGCACAGACCAGCACCTCAAAACAGCAAAGTTGAGGCTCACTGTCAAGTGTTTGTGCGTACTCCATGGTATTTGCTATACACAATTTCGCTCCTTTGTCTGTTCCGATGCTGACTTCAATGTCAACCACTGTCTATTCTTCACTAAAATTAAGTTAATAAGTCTATCACTTATTAAGGCGATCCCCCTTACAGGCCACAGACGTCAATTAGCGTAACAGCTAGAGTGACCATATACCTTGTTTCTCCGTCGTCGCTGCCTGTAACTCTTTTCTTTTACTTCTTCTGCTTTTCTCTTTGCTTTTTTTTAAATGCAACTCAGGATGCTATTTAATATAGTTGTTGCTCAATTAAGCAACTGAAGCTGTCCGGAGGCCTTGTAGTTGATAAAGTCGATGTCTCATTAGGCTGAATTTGTACCTGTACCTTTGATGCCTATTTGCTTTTCCCTTCTTTATTAGTCCTCCCTACAGCACAACCCAGCCACTTCGCGATTCGAGGCAATACACTGCACTTCATTCACAAGCGGAGGCAAATGATCCAACCCCATGCAATAGCCCCTGCATTCCATTTAATGAGTTGGCAGATGCGACATTCTGTCAGTTATGACTTGGCGATGTGATGGCATGATTTGCAAGGTATAATAGAACCACGTATCCATATTATAGTGCTATGGCTGGCACCCGTCTGCCGTCTGCCGCTCCCGCACATCCGACATAATATCGCATCCTTTAATTAGTAACTTCTCACATCTCAATCAGCATGGTTCCATGTACACTGTATCTGGTTTCCGATGTCTTCATTTGTGGAAAAAGTAAATTGAGTCCCGGTCCAAATCGCACTAGCATGCAGCATGCAGCATCTCTATCAAACACCAATTCATATAATTAACTGCACTTCATCAGCGATCATCAAAGGGCTACTTTAAGTGTCCCCAAAAGACTCAAAGCCAGAGCAGTTTTGTCCTGGAGTCCACTAGCAGCGTTACCACAATGGGCGCCACACACTCACACATATGAAGTGGGCCAGGCGCAAAAGGTATCGCAACGACCTATCTAGGTATAGGGAGGCGGAGTAATAGCAAAAGAGAGATCTTCATTCATGTACTTTGTGCCACAGAGGGCACCTCACAGCTGTGGCGATACCAAGCCTTGCTACCATCATGATCCATTCGGGAAATGACGGGAGAGCCAAGACGACACAAACACAGTTTTAAGATCAGGTGGCTTTCGTCTTACCAACCAGGTTTGCAAAAGCGCAATCAATCCGCTACAGTACAAAAAGAAAGCGGCGTTCACGGTATTTTCCAACCTTTTCCTATTGAATCAAGATTAGAAAAATGGCTTAATTCAACTTGCCATACAAAATCCATGCATACATTTACAAATCGGCCTGGCCAAAAAAGTAGACAGGACAGGGGAGAGGAGAAGGCACACAGTATTGTAAAACCGGGATAACCCTAAAATAAAAGACCACGCTTGGAGGTGGGGGCGCCACAACCGCAGGACCAACGATGGCGTTCTACAAAGGGGCATAATTATACTCGATTTATTATTACGATGCAAAGGCCTCTAACTTTAAGTGACGATTAGGAGCGGGTGCGGAACCAAAAATATTTACCCAAGACAAAGCACGAGATTGCCAACGAGGAGCTTTGCTTCATCCAGCAAGCAACACACGCTAGGCAATTTTTTTCTAGTGCACGCAGGAGGGCTATAATACAAGGTGCACACATCATCCATCAGCTCAGAGGTAATTGCATTTCACCACCCAAAGCCGAGCCAAACACAACGCTTCCCACCACAAGCCACCCTTGTGGACGGGGCAGCCCCATCTTGCTCTGCACACCCCATAGCCCCTTGTTATCAAGCCGCAACTGTCGTCTGATGCATCTCTCTCTCAGTGGTCACCTCTAATGTATCATTTACTTTCCTTTCCGACATGATCGAGTCGTCGTTGTTTGTTCTTCCAGCTTAGTCTCCCTGAAATCCCCCCCCCCCCCCCCCCCCAGTTCTCTCTCTGTTTGGCCAAGCGGGCGGCCATCCAATTTGGGAGTCGGCACTGACCGGATCTGCGGCCACTTTTGCCATTTTATTAATACTCAGTACTCGTGCTTGAATTAGGTTGTGAAAAGTGCCTGTTCAGCTGGCCTCTTCACCTCTTCACGCCTCAACCATGCCAGCCACCAAAAAAACTACTCTTGTTGAATCTACTTCCCACCCTTAGAATAACGAGGGCCAAAAAAAAAAATTCGTATGCTGGACTGGGGACGGAAAGTGCGAAAAAGAGCATCGAGATCATCGCAACAATTCAGTTCAATTTAAATAGGTTGCTGGCATCCATTTCAAGATGGGCTGATAGGGAGGGCCGGGAAAAGACATGCACAATGGGCTAATAGGCCATTATGAACCCCCACTGCCTTGTACAGGAAAGCCTCTGCGAAACGAAAACGATGGTAGGATGCTAACTGCATGCATTCGGGGGCCGGCGGACCAGCACATGGCGAGCAGGGGTACCCATGGAGTGGACGAAGAGGGGCGTGTGGAAGAAAAGGTCGGCGTAGCCCAAATTTGGTGGCTTGCAGCTTTGTTCGCCTACTTGGCAGATTTGCGTGGCTTGCAAGCCCTGCTGCTTTGGGAGACGACGACAAAGATGATTTCTGACACCACCCCTTCAGCCCAGAGGAAGCCGCATGACAAATTTCAAGACAGTACTTACTGCACGAGGCTAGCTGGCCTCGTATGAACTGGATTCAATTGACTGGCTGATGGCTGAGATGCAATCTTCACGGCTGACAGCCTGGGCCAGAATCCTGGGACTAAATAGGTGGAGAGCGAGAGAGTCTCATTCGCCAGGTCATTTCATATGGCGCGTTTTTCTTTTCTTCTAGATTGTTTTCCTTCTAGACTGTAGTTCTTGTGTGTCAGTCTTTTTAGGAGATGAATTCTAGCTAGGGAGTTCCGTTGCCACTTGATTCATCTACCCTACTTACTCATGGATGGCTTTCCATTCTCATGGCCTGGAGAGTTCTAACCAAGTTTCCTTTTATCACGTAGATCTATAACATAAGTATATAGGCCTGATATATAGGGAGAAAAGCAAGCTCAGCAATTGCTTAATCTATCGTCCATTGTTACAGTATTATTTTTGTTGTCACAACTTTTTTCAACTCACTGCTTGCATGTCAGGAAGCAGGACATGTTCTTCAATATGACAGGTTATTAGTCTGTCGGCGGAGAGAGGCGTGCAGTTAACTAGCTTCTTCTCCCACCTTCCGGGCAATGGTGGCGCTATCCTTGGTTGGTTTAGCTAAAAGTGGAGACACCACCCAAACACAAACAGCCGCTCCCCACCAATCTCGACTAATAAATCGGACGGACATTTTGGTTGACAAAATCGGGGGCAGGTTCCAGGAAAAGGCCCAGGCTCTTCCTATCCGCTAGCTCTCTACATATCCCTTCCAGCAGCCTCGACCAGTATCTCTGCTAGCCTTTAAAGTGGCGTAGAGCTTGTAACATAACGCTTCTATGTATATCCGAAGCTTCATATCTTCCCTCCCAATTTTAACGAAGGAACAACGAATGTGCCTGGGGCGCCCACATCCCTCAAGACCGGTTTGTCGCCCACGAGTCAATCCCAGGCGTAACAGGAAATGCCATCGTCCATATCCGATAAAATTCGGACCGTTGATTCTGCGCATTTCTGGCGGCGTTTCTGTCAAGTCTAGCGGCAGTTTCGCCAGCATCCCAACGTCTTTCTTCAGGAGGGTTTCAACTTCACTCAACTACCATGCCAGGACTTGTCGCCAGTGGCGGACCCGAGAACTGGACCTAGGGCGGACCATATTTCAAAAACTTTTTCTGGCCATTACTAGAACCATCAACATTAGCAAATCACCTACGATTCGCTCCACCCGTCACAGCACACGAATTAATAGTATGCAATTATGTACTCCTTCCAAGATCCCTTGTGGGTCGTGGGGAACTCAAGAAGCTGGTTTCGTCCACCATGTGGCAGTATGGGTCAGCGTCGACAGCCTTCATCTCCCAGTCTATTAATAAAGCACTAACTAGCAACAAGTAAATCGGTTAGTCAGATATACATATTCCTCAGTGTAGGACAAGACATTACAAGTCTCAAAACTCCAAAATAGAACACTAGCATCGAGAACATAGTAATAGTTTAAAATCGCAACCAAGTCAACTAAACTAGCCCGCTCAGGGATGATCAAGGCAAATTGCGTGGCTAGTGGTGATATGCGCGGTGTTGTGTATTTCCATATGTAGAATTGCCGTAGGCTTGTTTGTGCCCGTGACAAGTGCTGGATTTTTACTGGACTGTTATTAATAATCAACAAATGGGTCCACTGTATCCCAAGGAATTTGCAGTATTCGGAGGGGTGGGTGCAGTATGCCTGGCGAAGGCGTGGTCAATACATGTCCATGGAGAGGTGAAACGTGCTTCTGGAGCAGGTGGTGTGGCCCACAGGTATGTATGTATCAGATGTTGGTAGGCATGTAGTGAGTTAGATTGGTATACTGGATTTGGAACGAATGGTTTGGCTATCAACCAAAGTTAGCTTTGTCCTCTATAATGAATTAATCCCGATGGAAAGAAGGCTTTTACAAACTTTATTAGCCATGGGCCGAGTCGATCATGCGCTGCTTGGTGAATGTTACTGAGAGCCATATGCCGAAGGTGTGAGAGATGAGCAAAATAGGCAATTCGGTGTTTGCGTCTCGTAACAGGGCCGAATCACAGGACGCGGGGAGACTGGCGGGGAATATTTCGAAGAGGGCTTAGCTGAATCAAGCAAGCCACGGTGCGCGAGAGAAAACTAGAGCCAGCGTGTGTCCTTTTCAAAGAGTGAAGTAACTAAGTCAGTTGGTCCTGTGGCAAGCGAGGCGCAATGGGTGGCGGGGGCCATTTCGGAATGGGAGTGGTGCTACGGGGAGAAAGTTAGCGAGACACGGAAGGAGCCTGATGACAGCCTGACAGGCGAGCACCGCGGCAACTAGCCCGAGAAGGGGGCCATGCCAAAACGGGAGCTTGCTCCGGCGCAGTTGACGGCCTAGAACTCCAAATGTACAGGGCATTAGGACAGAGCATTGATGTGCCGATGCACTGCTGCACTGCCCTATTCCCTCTGGCACCAGCCAACAGAGTGGCTGTCGCACTAAACAGTGCTAATTGGCGCCGAAAGCTCTTCTGCGAGACACACACTAACCGCCTTGGCATCTCTGCCAGAACTATACAGGTGCAAGTCCCTGGCAGAAAAAAATCGGTACCTCGCTTCCAGTTAGTCCGAAGGAGCCAACGATCCGTAAACTTGCGAATGGTTTCTCGTTATTTTGTGTCGCGTTTTTTGTTTCCATCTAATACCTTCTCTTCTCAATTTTCAACCTATTCCTAGCCATTGTACGAGTCGTGTGTCTAAGTATTAACCGTCTATGGGGATGGTGTAACGCAGGACATGGTCATCCAGAGAGTCCAAAGCTCAAAGTACTTTGGCAGGCCGTAGCCTAATAGTATGTATCATCCAGGGGTTATCTGGGCCAGGAAAGAACCATATAAGGGACAATCGTAACAACGCGCGGGATATGCTCGTCTACAGCCGTGAAAATCCGTCTTGCTTTGCGCAACGAGATGTGGATGCTACTGGTGCATAAACCACAGATACCAGGCCTTTAGTACTACTATTCATTGCACTGTCAATGTAAAACATTCGTCGCCAGACTCACGCAGTCGCTTTGAGTAATTTACTGTCTTCTCTTAATCCTACATGGCCTTATTCTCGTCGGACAAGACGAACCCAGAACGTTCCCATCTTACCTAACTTGGGAGGAGTATCTACTTAGATCCCTGGGATGCTAGTAGACATATGAGCTAGCTAGAAGCATTATTAAGTTGCTCACAGACAGCCGTACATACATAGTCGCCGTTACTGTAATAATGCGTGATACCTACGTACTGAGTAGCTCACAAAGCGCTGCACCTCGGTCCGGTCCTCGACTAAAACGGCCCTGGTGCCCGCCAGTTGGCGAGGTCGGAACCCCACAGAGCCTCATGTAGACCCCCCAGACTTACTAGCTGGACGCCCTACATTCCAAAACCGCCGCGGGCTACCAAGCGTCTTCTAGTGAGATTCAGCGACGGAATTACCAAAAGACGATGACCGCCTAACTGTGTGAATAAGGTCGCTCATAAAACTACAATAAGTCAAATAAGTAGTTACAAGACGTTAAGGCAGATAGTAAGCACAATCTGCGGGTTATGCTATATACTATCCATCATTCGGTCTTACTTTCTCCCGAGAGGTTAACCAGTTAGTTTGTTTTTCCCCCAAATGCAAGCACAGTTGGTGAAAGGAGCTATAACTTACTATTATTAGACCCTCAAACAACATCAACAGAAGATAATACTAACCAACTAACATCAAGGAAGTTCAGACGACGCAACCCCAGCGGTACAGCGGCGGGGTCGGCCACCTAAAAGGGGTAATGGTGATAGAAGCAACTGGGGGCCTCGAGATGGAGCTCTTTGCAAAGCACCTTCTGCAGTTACATTCCTAGGAGCTGCATTACTGGTAGACCCGTGAGAAGTGTAATGGAGCCGATGGACAGCCCCAATCTCTCATTACTTAGTTTGCGCCAAACAGCAGCTCCTGTGCCATTACCATGCACGATGTTTGGTGAAAGCGGTGTCCAATTACAGGTGCCTACCTATTCAAGGGCCCACCGCGGACCAAACCTAGCTCCTTACAACGCTGCAGCCAAGTGTAACAAGTTAGGTTGGTAGGTTGATGGCTCGCTGTAACTACTGGTAATTCCCCTGGAGGTGCATATTTGTGATGCTGCACCAAAGAGATACTAACGCGACGGGGCTACTCTTGGCCAAATGAGAGAGCGCACAGAATAAGCCCGCTTACCGGTATGGTTGAACGTACATTGTGAGATAAATTAGGCATCTCTTCTACTCTATTGCAGCAACACCAGCGCGTCCCCCCCAACTCTGCTGGCTTACACTGACCAGCTGGCCCCAGTGTAGTCTATCTACGGAAGGGTAAGTTGGTTGGCAAGGTTCTTGTGGCGGTCGATGATGGCGATCAATCGATGACACCAATGGGATTTCCTCGGTGTCTTCAAATGGAATCTGCAGTAGTGACAAGGTACATCGTTTGCCTGCAAGCCTCCTGATGCAGGTTGGTGAAGGTTGGTGCAGAGAAAGTGACCACTCGGCTGCAATGGCCGTAGTGCATATCACCATCATACAGGCAGGATGATGATTTGTAGGTTGCTTGTCGTACATATGTCATTTTTTGTCCCGTTCATTGCATGTATGCATGCTGGGTATGTATACACCCGATGGTGACATTTAGCAGCTGAAAAGGTTCAAGCGCCCCTCGCCGCTGTTCTTCCTGGGAATGAAGACTGTAGATAGTTTGGGCAATTCTGCTCCCTTTATTGGTGATAATAGAATGAATGACCGGGCCGTCTACATTAAAATAGCCAAGGAGGATGACATCAAGAATTGGTGTCAAAACCATTGACGACTCCCTCACACCCTTTGTTTAGGCTGTACCCTTTCTCTGATGGGGCTCTATCCGTAGCGGAGCATTTTAGGTACTAGGTAGACGGAGCAGATAACTACTAATTTAGGCAGTTGTATATCTTGAGCAAGTGTTTCCTGGCGTATCTGCCCTGTGCAGGCGGCGGCGCGTATTCGTGCTGTAGATTTTTGGGGGTCGCAATCTAATAAAGGGCAAACGAAGGGGGTCGCAAGCACCTGGGAGAGTGCTGGAGGAGGCGCTTGTAGACACTAGGTACCTACTCGGTTAAGTAAGGTTATCGAGCGCTGGCCGCTGTATCGGGAAGTGTCGACAGGTGGGTTGCCTTTGGGCAACGGGCGGGGGTTCAGTGAATCGCCCCGGTTGCACTACCCACTGCCCCCTAATAATTGAGGGAGGCCAGCAGGCGCTGTGAAATGACCAGGTACGCTACTGGTAGAGACGGAGCAGGCAGAGCAGAGCCATCCTGGCTGGTCTCCGCGTTACAGCAGTGTCTGTCAACAGAAAAGTACCTGGAAGAGCTCCAGCACCTGAACTGAAAACTGGAACCCACCCACACCAAACTTGCGTACAGCAGCCCACCACCGGTGAAAGAAGCCAGCCAGCCAACCCCGACGCCAAACCCTTGGACGTCGTTGCTCACAGGCGGGCTCGTTTGGGCCATCTCCTGTTTGCTGGTACCCGTAGCAGTATGTATGTTTTTTTTTTTTTGCGTCTAGACCATCGCAGGCCTGCGGGAATCGCAACATAGAGTGCTTGCCTGCCCTTGTTACCCTGGCCGCCGTGGTGGCGCAACACTGCTCTCACAACTGCTGAATCCCCGAACGATTTCACTCCAGTGTCCGTCAAGGGCAAGTGTTATACCTGTTGTGACCCTCCGCACTTGCCTTGGTGCCTTGGTACCAGTTACATACAGGTAGTACCTACTGGTTGGCCTTCTACTTCTGCATCACTCAACCGCTACTGGTAGCAATGCCATCTGTCCCTGAAAAACGCTGCTCGCCGCGGCTTGGCAAAATTAGTTTGGGCCACCGACACCTCCATCGTCGTAGCTTGCACTCCCCCCTTCAGCCTTTCCCCATAACTTCACTCGCTTCTTTCGGGGAGCAGGGGGGGCGTCCCTTGGACACTTCCGAGTGGAGGCGTGTAGCCAAAGCTACCTTGTCGCCAAAAAAAAAAAAAAAAAAGGTCTGAGCTGATCTCGGTCACCATGGGGAGAGCAGCAAGTCCAACGCCGCACCGTAAAAGCCCACACCACATTCACCTTCCCTGGCCCAGGGCCTCCTCGTCTGCTCCTTTTTGGCCCTCCGTTAAGGACGTTAGGCCTGCCATGCATACATGCGTCCATACCCGCACAAAGGGCACGCCACCACCGGGTTGCCAGGGGTCAGATTGCTCGCTCTTCCGGGTACCCCGTCCTCACATCACACTAGAGCCTACTCACCCTCACCCCTTCACACCTCCACGCCTAAAAAGTACGCGCAGGCGGACGCTCACACCACCATGCAGCGCACGCACACTCTCCCATCTAGCACCCTGGCCCGGCGATGAATGGATGTCGACTTTGGTGGATGCGGATGTGGATGGCCCAGCCGACCAGGGACCTTCGCCTCTCTCACGCCTCCTCCCCTCGGCGCCAATGCCGGACTACAGAATACATTGTCTTGCCCTTCTTCTACCTCGTATGCCCCTCTCTTCCTCTTGCCCTGTCCCACCATGCTATTCCTTCTCGTCAAGAAGATCTTCCCCCTTCGCCAAACTCGTCCTACGAGGGCAGAGTCCAAGAACTAAGTGAGCTCTCTTGTCTCACTTCTTGTACCCTTCTCGCTTCCTACCACCGCCGCAACAACCCATACAACCGTCTTGTTTAATAAATTCGTCGATATCCGCCAACCTTTTGTTGTCGATTCTGTCCATCGCCAGACCTGTGTGCTCCAGCAAGTCTCCGTTCAACCATCACTTGTACGGCAACTTGCTTCTTGTTTCCTCAAGAACTTAGCGCTCCTTATTGTACACTTGCACCACGGCCAAGCTGACTTTCACTCGTTCCTATTCTGCCTCCTACTTCACGTCGCTTCTCGTTTTACACCACCCGCCACATCAGCAACTCTCATTTGGTCTCAGTTACATACCACGCTCCAAGTCAACAGGTACTAAGTCTTCAAGTGCGAAACAACATACTGGGAATCATCAAACAGCAATCTCCATCATGGGTCCCTTTGCTCAGAACAACTGGGCCGGCTGGCCCTATACCTCGATGGCTGATACTTTTAACGCCGCCGCCTACTCACAGCTCTCCAGCGCCAACTACACTGCGTATCTAGCTGAGTCCATGGATGCCTACCAGGCTCACCAGCGGGGTCTGCTAAACCAGCAAATGCCCCGCGCAACAGAATCTAAGCCTCGACTCTCCAAGGAAGAGGTTGAGATTCTGGAAAACGAGTTCAAAAAAAACCACAAGCCCAACAGCACAACTAAAAAGGCCCTCGCCGAGTCTATGCGAGTAGACAACGCCCGTATTAACGTGAGTCTTTTTGATTTCTTCCCAGACGACAAGCCATTTGTCAAGCCATCATAGACTAACTCCACGCAGAATTGGTTCCAAAACCGTCGTGCCAGGGAAAAGAAGGAAAAGAATATCAGGGACTATGAGGAGAAGCAGAAACAAAACAAGGACAAAGCCGCCGCAGACGGAAGCATCATGATTCCCGACCGCAGGCGTGAACTTGTTGCATCCAGTGCACCATTCCCTGGCTCGCAACCTGCGGCTCACTCCTGTGATGCTTCCGATTCTCCGGAAAGTTGCTTCGGCGATGCGGCCCTTGATGTGATCAAGACGGAGGACAGCGCAGTTCCCTCTATGGAGACCACTCCGGATCTAGTCTGTGATGCGACAACGTTTGTCAGAGCTGCTGCTGATCAGGACAGTGAAGTCAAGTCCCCTGAAGATATACATGACTATCTCTCCATTTCCGATGCCAGTGCAGATGGCCTTGCCATGAGTGATACTGAGCTGCATATGCCCATGGCAAATCGCAGCCCAAGCCAACTTCTCGGCCCGGAGTTCCAGGGCATGAATTCTAGTGCTACCAAGGCTAGCCAGTTCTTTTCTTCTTCTATGTTCCTCGGCAGCTTACAGACAGATCAGTCATCCTTTGACCGTGATCTTTCCATCAGCCCAACTTGCCAATTCCCCAACGGTCTGCATCTCAAATCCCCTCCTTCCATCGACATAGCCTCCCGCCGCAACAGACGCCCCACTCAACTCTCCATCAATGCAGTTCGAAGCGGCGTTTCAGGCTCTGGCGTTCCCAAAACAGCCGTGGATCTTGGCAAAATGGCCGAAAGTGCCAAATTCATGCGCAGAACTTCGTCAACATCGAGCTCAGGCCGGATCGCCAAGCCTACTACCACCACCCCCCGCAACTTGTTCAGTATGCACCGATCCCCCTCTTCCACTGGTGCCACCAGCTCCATGGCTCCTCCGACACCCGATACTCCCATTGTTGCCAACGGTCAAAGTATTGATGACCTATCTCTCTCTGGTAACTTCTCAATAGATACCAAGACGTCTGGCTTCGTTAACCACGACCGTACCCTGTCGACGCCACCCAGCACCCCTGGAATCACGGGGAGCGTCTTCCACATCCACTCGGCATATGGCGTTGGGTTCTCGGATGACTATCTAGTCAACACTGGCCTCTCCAACCTTCCTCCGTCATTTGATATGTCAGTCATGACAATCCCTGGTTATGTCAACAGTACTGGCCTCGGGGCTCAGCAGCCTTCAGTATACAATCAGCAAAGCAGCCCGACATACTTAGGCTTTTACGGCAGTGCCGACTGGTCTCACTCTTAGATGTGGTGCCGGGGGGGAAAGAGAGGCAAATTCGTTCACAATCAGAATGCGACAGCGCACGTATCTTTCGATGACAGCTGTCGATGTTTATACCTATATCTCGGCTACATCTTTGCGACGTCGGCTATTCAATCTGAGGGACTGTATACTACTATATTCGCACAGTAGCCATCACAGCAGTTTCCAGTCTGGAACTGAAGCCCCTGCTCTCACGGCTGGCTCACCAGGCTGACCTACTGGCCATCAGTGCGACGACCATTATTAATATTTGTGAAACCAGGGTGCTACCTGCCTTTTGGTCTCTCATCTTTTACTTCTTTTTATTTTATTTTCTCTACATATACCTCTTTTTTGTAAAGGAACGCTTTCCATGGATTTTTGTTTGTTTCGTTTTTGGCGCCAGGACTGGGATTGATTTTGGAGCTAGGAAAAGAGTTCATTGCCATCTGGAGTTTTTGCGGTATTGCATTGGACTTTGGACAGCAATTGTAGGCAAAGGCATTACTGGGGAAATTGGGCATCGATTGATGAATAAGACTAGCAAAATCCAAATATTTTCAAGGACTTTTCGCCCCTCTTTATCTTGGATGCAGTTCCTTCTTTTTAGTGAAAATGAGTCAGTGCACTGGTGTATTTCAAATGTTCTAGCTTCACGAATTGTCAAGTCATGGTGTTGGTTCTGGAAATAGTAGCGTGGAAACACCACAACTACTAATTATGACCGAATAATTGTCGATCTGCATAGTATCCCGATCTTAGCATCCATCTTCTTCGAAATACAGACTTACCTTGCGTCTCTTTTCCCGCTTCAAAGAGGGGCGTGTTTACATTGTGTTTGGATCAGGACTTGACTCTGAGCCGGGAACCACGTGGCGACGTCGGCTAACCCTCTCCGATCATGAAAGGGTGTGTATCAAATATGTATGTTGCGCCTTGAATAATAGATCGAAATATAGACTTTACCGTTTTGGGGAAGGATCTGCATTTGTGGGGAAGATATGCGGGTGGCTTTTGCTACCACAGATGGGAGATCGCGGTCTCTTACTTTTGGTGTTCAATAAAAAGAGTGGCAGGTGGGTTATGCTTTTGGAGAGAAATAGAAAACATTTGCGTCATTCCTTTTCACTTTTTTTGAAATATACAAATCACTTTCTCTGTGAGTTGACAGGGAACATGATTGTCTTGTTGGGTAAATCAAAGAAGCTTTTCGTCTCACTTAAATGCGAGGTGGTAATCTAGTGACATCTGCTTACCCTGTAGCGAAGTCCCATAAACTCTTTCGTTCATAGGTGGCCGGGTCTATAGTTTATATGTGATTAGAACAAATCGGCTTTCGTTTTTATTTTATTTTATTTCTCTATGATTGGGTTTTCAAGTATTGGGTCTTGTATCGTGCTGATATTCGTGCCGCGCCGCAACAAAAAATCTGCTCTGGAGGAACTGTGCCTATTTCCAGTGCAAACGTGAGGCTATATACTAGATATCAATGGCAGGAGTCGCGGATTGACAGCGCACACCACTGCGTGGTATTGCCTAGTAAAAAGTGCTAAACTTCAAAAGAAAGCTACCAGTTTATCAATGTTTCAAGTATACTCGCACAGTCTGATGCATCATGTATGCAGCTAATTGAGCACGAAGTGCTAAGATCTCTCAATCTAGTGCTGCTAGGTAGAAGTCTATTGGCAGCTCGGAAGATACGCCACAGTGTTACAACCATATCGCGAAAAGAAGAAAAAGAAAAAACAAGAGACGCAACAAATTGATCGTCATTTAAACTGCACGATTTCATTAGAATTCCGAATTGTCAAATTGCCGCCTTAGTTGTCGCGGACCGAAACGGGCAGTGTTATTGGCAAAGAAGCCCCGCAGCTGGCTGATATAGTAACGCGTCCTACCGCGAACCACTAAAAGCTGTCCCCACCAAAAATAACTTCCTCAAGAACAGGCAACAGACCTCTCCCGCAATCGTATACGCAGTCTATACACATTTTACTAAAGCACATTATAGAGTACCCTACACCAGCAGAAAAAAAAGACCGACACAAGTACCATAAACGTCATGGTTGATGAATGAATTTATACACACGCGCCCATGTCCTCCTCCCTCGGCCCGGACGAGAGAGGCGCGTCTCACCCTCGCTCCGGTATCCTCACGCCAACTTCCGACAGAGGCTTGAATCATGCTACGAACAGCGCTACGAACAGCGCGGCAGCCTCACCAGCGACCCGGGATAAGCAACCTCGCTCCGATCCTGTCATGGAACGGCTCCTGAAAGCATCCATTGTTGTCAAGGTGAGCCCCAGAACATACTTCCCTGAAGTGAGGTCAAGAAGTTGCTAATGTACCAATGCGGTACCTGTATAGCCACATCCCCACGCCCTCCGCATACAACCAAAGACATTATCACCTTTATTTTTACTACGACGACAGCATCTACCGATAGGGTGCATTGATTTCCCGTCGACGACTGCCGAGACTACATATACCCGATTCGTCGAGGGCCGCATCAAGATCCTCGACCTTGAATCCCGCCTGGGCTCTACGCAGAGCGTCCTCATCGCCCGTCACGATGGCTCGGGCACGGTATATGCCCTTGAGCGTGAGGAGGAAGGTCTGTATACAATGTGCAAGCTTGGCGCGTGGGTGAATCTCGAGCGCCTTGCGCAGCACGCCTCAGCCGCCTGCCACGAGCGAGTCTCACACGTCAAGGCAGAGCCGCAGCAGCAGTACGCTCCACTAGCCGAGTTGACACCGCATATGAATAGCAAAGAGAGACAGAAGAGGGCGGCTATTGAAGCAATTCAGTCGCTCGTACGAAAGAAGCCGAAGACAGAGCCCTGGCTATCCAGCGAAGGACCAGTCACTTCTGTGACGGACGCTTCGACACGGAAGCTGGTGTGGGATGCCACGCTGCAGCCTACGTTAGATAATCCGACGCTACAGGCCGAAGAGAGCGCTGGAAAGTCGCCTATGCCGGAGATTATGATTCGCCATCCCAAGATCTATGCTGGAGAGGAGCCAGGGCCTGAAGCTCTCATCTGTCAGCGCAAAATTGACCCTGGCGAGGAACCAAGGCCTGAAATCATGACCCGCCACCACAAAACTTGTCCTGGAGAAGAAACATTGCCAAGAGCACTTACGCCATACCTCAGCCAACCAGGTCATGGAGCCACGGGAGAGCGCACTGTCCTGGTTGAGTATTCAAATACTTGCCCCAGCCATATTCTCCCCAGAGCTACCGATGACGGCCCTCAAGACGTGGCCACCAACATATTCGAGAACATACAATTACAATATTTTGAAGCTTTATACAAGTCCATGGGCTCACTTGCATATTTTGCCAAAGGACCTTTGTCACGAGCTAGATCAGCCTTTCACCTGGACCTTGAAGCGAACCTCGACATGGCAGACCTCATTGAATTCCTCAAGAGCCTCATTCTTACCACGGTACAAATCGACAAGAAGTATCGTGAAACTGCACCGGAAATTATCTCCCAGCTATCAGTATTCGCCGACAGCTCCGATGAGGCACGCTCAAAGAGACGCAAGGCCAAGAAGATGAAAATTGGCAAAAATGGTCTCTATCCCACCGAAGATGACCGAATCCGGCGATGGTGGAATGCCAACAAGCCTGAACTGGACGAAGAGCAGCATACATTTTCCGCCACGCAAATCAAACCACATCTGGCATTACTTCGTACGCGTGAAACCCAGTTGCAAATGATTGTTATTTTGGAAATTTTGGCCCTGGAGCCCCTCAAGGCCAACGATGATGCGATCGACAGCAGTCTTCCAGTGCTTCCTGGCGCTTCGTCGACCGCACAAGTTCATCGGTCGCAAGCTGCTCTCCAGACGAAGAAGAGGAACAAGCACAACCTGCCTGTTCTACTTGACGTTCACGCGGATCGTTTGACTATCTGGCAATCTACTGCCTCTGACGAGCAGCAGCTTGCAGAAGACTCGCAGGTGAACCGCCAGAGTCTCAATGGTCAGCGCGTTCAAAAGTCATCATCTGAGCCTCTAAAAGACTTTTGCACCGACGTGATTGTTCCGTTCTTCTCAGCCCGCATTCCCGAACTGTGCGATTCCATCAATAGGAAGCTTGGAGGGCCGGTAATCATGCCCGTTAGTGGTAGCAAGTCGCAGAAGCGCTCCACAAGCAGGCGAGAGCAGAAACCTGGCTCTGCAATCAAGAGACCCGCCGCACCACGACCGCCAAAGACCCTCCAGCGTGCTCTCTCTACAGACCAACAGAACCGACGCAGCGTCTCGCGTGGCCCGAGCAACATGATTGCCCTCATGCGGTCTGCTACGTCAACAACCGTAGCGACGGTGAAACGCGAAGGAAGTGAGCCTGCGAAGCTGAGACGCGTATCCACAAATGATATTGAAAGCCAGAGAAGACCAGCGCTCTCGCGCAGCAGTAGCGTGGTTGGTCAAGATGGGAGTAAGGCGAGTAGGAAGGCCTTGGTCGACGCACAAGTCAGGGACGCCATTGCCGCTTTGCGAAAACCAAACAGAGATATTGTTGGGCAAGCCATGGAAGAGGCTGACAGTCAGAGAGCTCTGGCTGCCAGAAGTAAGGCCCCCCAAAAATGACCGAGTTGATTGTATGGTAAGCTAATGATTAAACAGAAGCACGTAAGATGCAGCGAGCCCATGGCAACTCTGTTCAAGTCCAGGCGACCCCTGCAAATAACCGATTCAAAGATGTGTTTGCACAGACTGATGGCGTCCCTGATACGCTTATGCAGTTCATGGACGACGTGATCCCGCCGTCGAGCATTGGGCAATTTATCCCATCAACAGGCCACCGAACTCGAAATCCAATGAGTTTGAATACTTCGCCAGCTATTGATACAGTGGGAAACACGCCTACGAAACGAATGAAAGCACATTCTTTTTTCATTCCTTGTCCCGACGATGGGCCATTTGTTCCGCCGTCGCCTGTAGCTCAAACGACACGACCGCCAACCACAAATCCGACGAGAGAGAATCGACTGCAGCCTCCCAAGGTGCAAGGAGAAAATGTGCGAAAGTCTGATTATAATGACCAAATTTTTGCCACACCGGCCAAGAAGCAACAGCAAATGTTGACTGCGAGTCCTGCTGGACAGCTGCAGCTGAAGGAGAGGGATCAAAACAAGCCGCAACAGTCAATTTATGACAAACTTGGTTGGGATGACGATTATGATATTTAATCAATTGTTTTGTTTTTGTTTTGCATCAGCCGTAAACAACTGGATACATGCTTGAGAGCATCTTGGTAAGACGCCATTTTCAGAGGGAGCATTTTATCCGGAGTTATCATTTTATTTGGAGGTCATCTGACAGGCTCATGGGCATTGGCGTCTATTTTATTCTCGCATGATATACTTACTTTGCATTTATACATTCATACGTGGCCGATCAAGCCTCCTTATGGAGAATTTTACAACCATAGATCTAGTCACAAGCGATGACTGCTTCAAAAGAGATATCACTGGCTAACATTATTTTAAAAGCCCGGTATGCCATGATGCATGATACATGATGCATGATTATACAAGTTTTATTTTTATTCGATTTTTTTTATGTTTCTTGCGCTGCTTCCTTTTGTGTGTTCTTCATTTGAAGCAATACTATTTTTATGCACCCAGTGGCTCTATTAAAGTTGTCGGGAGGTCTCTGATATCAACGTGCTCCTGCGAACCCAAGTCGATCACACGAATGGCCTCGATGCCCGCAACGCCCGGCCGCAGCGCGAGAAACTGCAGCTCCACGACATGACACGCGCCTGGGCCGAGCGGTCCTACGCGCGTGTCGGCACTCAGGCATACGAGGTCCGACCCGTCGAGGGCGGCGCTCTTCTGCAGGGCGTGCAGCACGTTATCGTCCACGACGGCCGCCGAAACCTCCTTTTCGCCGTGGCGTCGCGACGCCGTCGAGGGAGGACGCAACGATGAGGACCGCCCATCCTGTCGCCGGCGTCGGGGAATCGCCACAAGAGCCAGCTTCCGTGGCGGTTTGGCGGTGGCGGGGGGTATAAAAGACGTCGAGCCGCTGCTTTCGTTTGTGCGGTTGAGAACGTAGACGGTCCAAGAAAAGATGTCGCCAGGGTGAATGACAGAGGTTGTGGCGTTGAAGGACATGGTAATGCCCAGGTCGGGGACAGCGGAGGTTTCGTTTTGCGTGGCGGCCGAGGCTTCGAGTACAGGGAGGGAGTCCGGGCGGGTGATGGACGGTGATTGGAGCGGCATGATGGCCGACTGGGAGGCAGCACTGTTACTGCTAGCTATGGACAGCTGTGCAGGTCGATGCGCACGCTGGATTCCTATCTCCGCGGCCTGGCCGAAGCTCGGGTTCAGTGGTATGCTCAGGTCGAGGCTAGCCGTCCACGCCATATTGATGCGCGGCATGCAGACACCAGGCTCAACTTGTATCAACGCTGAGACAGTAATATGGAGGATATTGTTGGCGTCCTTGGCGGCGAGGTCGAGGCGGTGCGGCGTAAGCTCGTACATGAGGGTGAGGTGGTCATGCGAGACGCAGCTAAGCGGTAGCTGCAGGGCATTGACGTCGCTGCTGAGGCTTGCGACGGTGGCTGCAGCCGTCGTCAGCTCAATTTTGTCAACGAGGGCCTCACAGTCGAGTTCTGGGGTGAAGTCGAGTTCGAGTAGGGCGACCAAAGTGTTCGTGGGCGGCGCCGTGTTGGGCCGCATGAACCGTATGCGTGAGTGCGCAAGAGCTGCAATTGGTAGCTGTAGCTGTGGTAACGTGCGAAGACGCGTCAGGAGATGTTGCTGGCGGGTTATAGGTGCGACGCGGGAGATGCGTAGCGCAGAGAGCCGGGGCTTGGTGCCGTGGAGGGCAGGGTCGCCCGCAAATGACTCGAGGAGGTTAAGGCCCGAAGGTACGCCGCTCTGTAGGTAGCCCGGAGTGCGTGCATTGTTCTGCTCCGCAGACTGCTCCGGTTTGACGCCTGCCGACGCGGAGAAGACGACGGTTGGGCGGTGGAGGCGTATCCGTGGGCGAGAAAGCGGGACGGCGAGCGTCCACACGGCATAGAGATACTGTGTTGTTGTCTCAGAGCTGGAATCGCTGTTGAGTTCCTCGTCAACGACGATAAAGGGGTCGCCGATGTCGCCGACGGCACCGACAAAGATGGATTCTGATGCAGGCAGCGCAGCGTCGCGGTTGCTGGCGGTAGGGCTGTTGACGACATGGGCGGCCAGAGAGATCATAAGTCTCTGGAGACTGGACTGCAGTTCCTTTTCCTCCACCCATGGTGTCTTGAGAACGAGCAAGACTTGCACAGTTTCATCTGTGAGAAAAATTGTCAGTAAGGGGAAGGAAGTGAGAGCAGGACCCTGGAAAAGGGAAAGGAAAGTTGGTACCGAAGAAAAGGGTCTTTCGCTGCGGTATTGACTCCAGGATGGATTTGCCTGGCTCCACGATTTTGAAAGCATCGTCTAGGTTAATGTTCGTTTGTGATGGCACAAGGTAGGTGAGATATGACTGGTCTGTGAAGCTCCCAGAATTGTCTCCAGGCAAACCTTGGGGTATCGGGGATTCGTCGTCGGACATGATGCGTAACTTTTGTAAATGAAATATAATTATAATTTAACACATTAATGGAACTTGATAAATCTACCATGAGAGGAGGAATAGGGCTAGGAATGTGCCGCCATAAGCTTCAATCGGTCCGCATCAAGGTTCACTGGCTGCATTAAGTGGTGGCAACACCCTCTTTGCTGGCAGTTTATTAGCATCAGCCAGCTAAAACGCGTGGCGTGTGTCGTTCGTTCTTCTGGTACTGGTTCGCGGGACATGTCACGTGCGGAATATGTACCAGTCAGACCAACTGGAGACACCGTCATATTCACACTCTTTCGCATCCCAAAATAAATTGAGATTTTTTTTAATAACACGAGACCGCGACGCTTGTTACTGCAAGAAGATACATCGACAAGTTGACCAAGACGAACGCAGCCATCATCCATCTTGTGCCCTTATCCACCACAACGGCTGCTCTGTTCTCTTCTCTTGTAATTTGACTAAAGCCACAGTACTAAAACAGCCTCCTTTGCTATCAATTTAAGACTTCAATTGTCACACACTGGGCGATATTTCAACAGGAATAATCCCTGTGGCTCAATTTCGGTTTACACAGAATAGAGTGGATTAAGGCTGTAGTCAATGTGCGCCCTTGTCTTCAAAGACCTGCCCATCCTCCAGTAGCCTTGGGTTCTTCATAGTGAAAGAAGTGAAAGAAGTGATCGAAGGGCGAGTAGTGGGAACTCTGTCTCGCCCCCCTCCCCCTTCTTGGTCTGCGCGGAGCTTGAAATTTGGCTTTTCCATTCTGCCTGCATTCTTGCCCTTATGTTTTAATTAACTTTGCCAGTTCAAGTTCAACATATTCGTTGAGGCGACGTTAATCCTGAACGGGTACATCGGTGAAAATGAGTGAAATTAGAGGATGAACAAATCTGATCCATCTACTTGAATACATGATTATTCTTTTGTGGATTCTCCCCTGCTATGAAGAGCGATGTGCTTTGTTGATGATACAGAAACATCATTGGGTCTGCTGGGCTAGGACGACGGCCTAGACTGCTTCCACCAAATCGTCGCTCCCGTCTTGGATGATGATTTGCTGCAACTGAAGCTGCAATCTGCTACGCATTTGTTACATATGTAATCCTCAGTTACAGAAACATTATTTCAGGTTATAGAAAATCATCTGAAATTTTACAACCCGTTGAGCTAAGCCAGCAAACTCAAGCTTTTCATGCCGAATAAGAATGTGTATGCTCTCATTTTACTGAGCACTGAAGATTAAATAGGTTTGCTCCCGAAAGTGGCAGAACGAGGTGTGGCTGGTGAAGGTGGCTGGTGAAGGTGGCTCGTGCGCTATGAGTCGAGACGCAAAAAAATTACCAGGCGTTTGCCAGGCACTTACCAAACTGGTCTTCCGTGTGTCCTCCACGACTACTTAACATTGCTGCCCTCTTATCTTCTTTGTCATCGGCAAAGCGGTCGCAAGGCATATAGGCAGCTATTTGAACCCTATTTTCGCGAAAGGAAGCCCGGTATGAATGGATACGGCGCTCATCACGCGCCTCCGCCATCACTATGGGCAGAGCATCACACGCCTGATGGCCGGGCCTACTACTATAACAGCGCGACGCAGGTTACCCAATGGACCAAGCCCGAGGAAATGATGACACAAGCTGAGGTTAGTATTTACTAAAGGATGCGCATTGATTCGGTCATGTGCCATGCTAATACCACTCATAGCGAGCACTGTCGTCGCAGCCATGGAAAGAGTACACAGCCGAAGGTGGGCGCAAATACTGGTATAATACCGAGACGAAGCAGAGCTCTTGGGAAATGCCTGATGTGTTCAAAGCTGCACTTGGAAATAATGGCGCACCTGCAGCTGCGGCGTTTCATGGCAATGCGCAGTCAGGATTTGAGTCGCACCGAGAAGGTGGCCGTGATGGACGCGACCATCGTGACCACCGTGACCAACGCGAGCAGCGCGATCGCCGAGACCATCGAGATTATCGTGAATACCGTGACCGTGACTCCTACCCCGATTCACGACAGCTCGTTGCTCCTATCGATCCCAAGGTTCAGGCATTTGTGCCTGCCAACAACGACCCGGATTACGCTACGATTGAGGAAGCAGAGGCTGCGTTTGCCAAACTGCTTCGACGCAGTGGTGTACAGCCGGACTGGACCTGGGAGCAGGCTATTCGTGCCTCAGCCAAGGATCCTCAGTTTCGTGCTATTAAAGATCCTAAGGATCGCCGTGCTGCCTTCGAAAAATACTGCCAGGATGTAGTGGCACAGGACAAGGAGCGCGCGGATGAGAGAATGCAGAAACTGCGTACCGATTTCGAGACCATGCTTAAGCGCCACCCCGAAATCATGCACTATACGCGATGGAAGACTGCGCGACCCATGATCGAAGGCGAGACTATTTTTCGATCCACTAGTAACGAGAAGGAGCGTAGACACCTCTTTGAGGAGTATATGCAGGGACTGAGGAAAGCTCACAAAGAAAACCAGTCAACCTTGCGCAAGAGTGCCATGGATGGCCTCCTTGACATCTTGCCAAAGCTTAATCTTGAGGTGTCTGCTCGCTGGGCAGACGGCCAGGATATTATTTCCTCCACAGCTCCATTTCAGAGTGAAGAAAAGTATAAATCTCTTACTCAGTTTGACATATTAACAGCATTCCAAAATCACATGAAGGCGCTAGAGCGCTCTTTCAATGATGCAAAGCAAGATGAGAAGAATCTGCGCCTTCGCAAGGAGCGCAAGGCCCGAGATGCCTTCAAGCTTCTACTTGGCGAACTTCGTAGCGAAGGAAAGATTAAGGCGGGTACGACGTGGTCCCAAATCTTCCCACTCATCGAAAAGGACGAGCGCTATACTGCCATGGCTGGCAATGATGGTTCAACGGCACAGGAGCTCTTCTGGGATGTCCTGGAAGAAGAAGAACGTAGTCTACGTGGGCCAAGAAACGACGTGCTTGACGTTCTCGAAGTAAGTATTTCTCCTCTCTGATCGATATGGAAAAATTGCTAATACGACGCAGGACAAACGTTTTGAAATCACGCCTACAAGCGAATTAGAGGAGTTCATGTCCATTATTAAGGATGATCGACGCACTGCTAACATTGATCCTGATATTCTCAAACTCCTCTTTGACCGAGTACGTGTGTCTCCCGCTCTGGAAGAACTTGAGACTAACACAAAATGCTAGCTCCGCGACAAGCGAACCTCGAAACGCGACGAAGACAAGCAATCTGATCGCCACCACCGCAGAATAATGGACGATCTCCGTGCCCACATGAAGCGCATGGAACCTCCTATTACATTGAATGACACTCTTGATAAGGTACGGCCGCGAATACTGAAGGTTGCAGAATTCCAGTCCCTCCCAGACGATACGCTCCAAAACGCTTTTGACAGACACATGCGCCGCTTGCGCGAGAAGGAGGAAGACCAAGAACAAGGTGTCCGGCGGTCCAGCGAGCACGAAGTCGTACGTCGCGATGTAGAACGAGCAGCAGCCCGCAGCGAACGTCCTTACCGTGGCGCACGTGGGGGAAGCCGACGCAGTCGCACACCGGAGCTTGATCCGTATGAGGCGGATCGACGCAAGGCCATTGCTGAGCGTGAGCGCAACCATCGTAAGTCCACCATGGCCGAGAATCTACTGGCCAGTGAGCGAGGCGGTGGCGGCAGTGGCCGACCGTCGCCGCCGCCGCCAGTGTTATCGCGCCGAGACAGGGACCGCGACAGGGACCGTGGTGACCGAGAGCGAGAGCGCGACCGTGAGTTTCGCGATTTGGATCGCCCTAGTCGCTCACGAAGGGACGACGATCGCGATTTTGATCGTGAACGACGAGACAGAGAGGAGGACCGGGAGCGGTACCGCCGCCGCGGTGCAGACCGAGGTTCGTATGACGAGCTCCCCTATGGTGATGAACGGCCAGCTGGCGCTCGGCGCCGGCGTCAGGATGAGGAAGATGAGTACTCCAGGAGAGATTCAAGGGATTCAAAAGTACGCCAAAAACCCTCACCCTAAAAGAATTAAAGTTCTGATACTGACTACACTGTCAAATAGCGAGCTAGGCGCGACCGTTCCCGTGAGCGTTCACCGCGCGATGAGCGTCCTCGAGGCAAGACGCCGCCTCGTGTCGCCGGTCCGCCGGCTCCACCACCGACCGCCGGTAAGGACAAGGATGCAGAGATGTTGAGTGGCAGTGAAGAGGGGGAGATTGAGGAATGAGGCTCGAGAAAAAGAAAGACCAACTCACGCAGTGTTGATTATTATTATTGTTTTTTCAAAACTAACCGATGAAGAGAGTGCCGGGATTACTGCTTTGACTGATTTCTCGCCTGTTTCTTCATCATTTTGCTTCAAACGTTCAGCTGCAAAGTACCAACTTGTATCGTAGTAAGGTGGCAACTTGGTGGTACGTATGTAGGACTAAAAAACTTTATGGATGGAAAGAGGAAGCTGACATCTGTGCACGTGAAATCCGAAATTCGAGGGATTTTTATATTCAAAATCGAATAAATTCTTTTTTTTATTTCATCCTGTAGACATTTGAACTCTTCTTATAAACATCTAGCCAGCCTCCCGCGAGGGTAGGAAACTGTCAAGTTTCAGAAATTGTGGCAGACAGTCCTCCAAGGCTTGACCCATTGTCCCTCAATCTGCCAAGCACCAAATGTTCTCCAGCTTAGGCGCTGAATCTTCAAACACTGAAAAACATGGCAGGACCAGACAACAGGGGAGAGACTGCTTGCGGCCGGTGTCAGTCGTCCGGCTCGTCTTCCTCGCTGGCGCCAGCTTCTGATGCGGCTAAGTCTTGGCGCTCCAGGTTGGCGTTGCTTCCTACTTTTCCATTGGCGTCGCCGCCTGCGCTTCCGCGCGTATGCTCATCGGGCGAGTGCTGGTGGTACGGAGGGCCTTGATCCTTATGGATGCCCTTTTCAAGCAGTCTTGGCTGGAGGCGCCCTGTCCTCGCTGTCATCCAAGAAGAAGTAGTTACCGTTCAACTTCTGCTCCTGATCTAGCTGAGAGTCCAACTTGTTGATACGGGGACGGAAGTTGGTGGGGTCGCGGCGAAAGGTGACGTCAAGGTTCTTGAGGAACGTGTTGCAGCCGGTGAGGAGAGACTCAGGTGCGTTGGCATGAGCGTCGATGCCAGGCTGACCGTCAAAGACAATAACACGGTCTGCAAGATAAGTGGCCATGATGAAATCGTGTTCAACGACAAAGGCGGTCTTCTTGTTATGCATGATGAAACGCTTGATGACACGCGAGGCAATAATACGCTGCTCAGAGTCGAGGTAAGCCGAGGGCTCATCAATCAAGTAGATATCTGCAGGTAGACCAAGAGCCAGGACAATGGCAACACGCTGCAGTTCACCACCAGACAGGTTCTGGACTTCTTGGTCAATGAAATCGTCCAGCTTAAGAGGCTTAACAACGTCAGTCTGGAACTGTGGGGACAAGAAAGCGGCCTTGATCTTCTTGAAGAAGAGCTGACGGACAGTTCCGGCGAACTTGGGGGTAATGGTCTGGGGCTTCATGCTGATTCTCATCTCAGGAACGCCGGCCTTGGAGTCAGGCTTGAGGGCACCGGCAAGAAGACGACAGAATGTGGTCTTGCCAGTTCCATTCTCTCCCATCATGACAATAATCTCGGAGTCGGTAAATTCACCAGCATCGATGCGGAGACGGAAGTTACCGAGAGTCTTCTCCATTCTTGGGTACTTGAAAGCACGAGAACGGTCAAGCTGATACTCGTCAGCGCCTTCGGCGATGCGGAAAGTAAGAGACTCATCTCGGAATCGCAAGTTTTCGGTAGGGATATGGCCATCCAAGAAAATATTGATACCTTCACGGACAGACGCAGGCAGAGTAACGACACCATATACAGCGGGTTTACCATAGAGCACGCAGATGAAATCAGAGAGGTAGTCGAGAACTGACAAATCGTGCTCAACGACGATGATATAGTCGTCATCACGGAGAAGTGAGCGGATGATTCTGGCGGCAGCGAGACGTTGCTTGACATCGAGATACGAGGAAGGCTCGTCAAACATGTAGACGTCGGCATTCTGAACGCACACGGTACCAATAGCGAAACGTTGAAGCTCACCACCGGAGAGCAGGGTGATGTCACGGTCCATAATATGGTTGAGCTCGAGGACATCAGCGACCTGATCCATGTTATTGAGAGAGGCGCGGCTCTCGATCAGGTGGCGGACACTCTTCTCAGGACCACGTACGGCCTTGGGGATCTGGTCTACATACTGAGGCTTCACGACGGCCTTGAGATCGTCTTCCAGAAGCTTGGTGAAGTAGTCTAGGTGGAGGGTTAGATTCGCCAAGTAGATTTCAAGGAAACGGTGAGAGAATTGAAGAACATACTTTGAAGCTCAGAGCCACGGAAGTGCTTGATGACATCCTCCCAGTCGGGCGGGTTGTCGAAGCGACCAAGATTAGGCTTAAGCTTGCCACTAAGAATCTTCAACGCAGTGCTCTTGCCGATACCGTTGGTGCCAACCAGACCAAGCACCTGGTTGGGACGAGGCATGGGCAAGCGATGAAGCTTGAAGCTGTTGGGGCCATAACGATGGGTGACTTGGCTCTCGAGGTTCGTGGGCAGGTTGATGATCGTAATGGCGTCGAAGGGGCATTTCTTGGGGCAGATGCCACAACCGATGCAAAGAGACTCGGATATGAAAGCAAGACGGGAATCAGGCTGGACCTCAATGCAAAGTTTGCCACTGCGAACAACGGGGCAAGACTTCTTGCATTCTTGTCGGCACTTTCGAGGGCGACACTATATTGGAGGTCAGTATGGCGGGGTAGAGAGGGATCAAGCAGTGCGGGGCGTACTTTATCGCTGTTGACAATGGCGATACTGAAAAGGAAACAGTTAGCTGGCTAAAATTCAAACCGAGTCGATAGAGGAGGGAGATTCGGAAAACAGCACACGTCGAGTCTGGAGGTGACTTACCGGGTAAGTTTGTCGGCCATGGTGGTTGATGGTGGGGGGTAGTGAAGTTTTTGCCACGATTTTTTTTTTCCAATCCCTTGTGAGGATTACGCAAAACGGTGCAGGCTGAAAAGGAGCAAAAAGACGAAAGGACAAAATCCTAAGGTTAGAACAATGACCAAAGCACGCGAGTGGTGCAGCGGCAAGTCTCCAAGAGAATTTAACGGACGATGGTAAAACGAAGAGGAAATGGAGGAGAACAAAGCGTGGTAAATGGTGGCTCTGGTGGGATGGTCATCAATTTTTCGCGGTTCGTGAATCGTCCGTTTGGCGGGGCAGGGCAACGGCGGGTGAGGACAACAGCGGGTTGTTGTTCATTGGTAGCCACAGTATTAGTGGGAGTGTTTGAGGTTCGTCGAGATTTAGGTATAACATGGGCGGAAAAGGGCGAATAAGTGACCTGTGCAACAGCTCTGCACTATCTGGGCGTGTCCACGGTTTATGAATATCCACAACCACTTAGTACCTATGTAGGAGAAGCAGATGAGTGAGCCCGCGGAGAAATGACCCCGGGATTATTAATTTACCGGTAACGCGTAACGATTCGGCCGTTTCTTAAAAAGAATTTCTTTCCAATTTCAACGCTGGCAGCTTGCACACACGATCCCACCACCGCCTGACCAGTGGTAGAATACCTACCTGTCAATGATATCAACCAGGCACTGCTCCAATGACCCGAATGAGAGTGCAATGACTCAATATTTATTTGCCTGCCGCTACACGTAATCGTATAATTAATAAATGAAGTATCTGTTCATGGCATTCTTGGGAATATCCAGGAAGGGAATATCCATGAGGTTGACTTTTCCTGCGATGGAACCCACTACTAGTTATCTATGGTAATTCCAGCCGCGAAAACAGGCTTCATCATCACCAAAAACTAGTTTGTTTAAAGCTAAGAAGATGTCGTTGCTTTCGCATTTCCCATTCCAACTTCCAACGTCCTGTGTTATTGGGTCAGCTACTTTTCTGCCATTCAGCATGCACACGTGACCCGGCGTTGTCACAGCCAACGATGAGCCACTTGTCCATGCCTACCGACTCAGGTACTAATATGGCACTTATCTACTCTCCTAATGTAGCCTGCAGGTAAGGTTGTACTAAAGTAATAAGGCCAACAAAAGATGATTCCCAAGTTTGGTAGCCTGTGGTAAGGAAATAGCGTCTTGATTGCACTAGCCACAGACGCAGTAGGTACAGCCCTTTAGGTACCTACCTACCTGTACTAAGGTAGGTAGCTACCTAGTACCTTAGTAGAGTACAGGTAGGTATCTCATAGTGGGAGTGGTACAGTGGCACTCCGAAGTCACATCTGCCACCGCGAAAACCGCCTGAACCTAAAATGGCTTGGTCTCATCCCAGCCGTGCCTTCGGTTCTCCGCCCCGTCCGTCCCTCCATTTCTTTTTTGACTGCCTTTCTCTGCCAATGCTTTTTTTTATATAGTTCCGGCCTTTTCCAACCACACACCCTCACACCCTACCGATTTCCCCACGATTTGCCAGAATAGTTCCTGCGTCATCTTTCCTCTACTTCATATTGCACTCAGTTCTTTCTGTCTTTTTCTTTCATTTATGACTGGTAAGTTTCGCGTACCCCTTGCCCATACTCTCGCCATCTGCTGTGACTGCTGCACCTGCGTCAGGCCCTGCAGTTACTGGTCCTGCGATACGCGACAACGCGACCTCAGGCCATTGGAGACGGCTGAAGTGGCGCATTGTAAAGTCAATTCTTGATGGAAGCTGTCAGAGTTGATGGCTCTAATCTATGAATGCCCTCAATCCTGCTCCTGGCATCACAAATCTGCTGTATGCCGCTCCTGGGCCTTGGCTCCTTATCCATCATCAAAGCAGCCATGCCAAAGCGATATCGGCATTATTTCATCTCGACATTGCTTTTACTTTCGATCTAGCCCAACTACACTGTTCGCATTGCCACTCTCTATTGCAGGCATCGCGGGGCTGCCGCTCAGGCAAGGGATATTATGCTGACACCACTCTGGCCGACAGGAAATACGAGCGCTCGACGACATCACAACCATGTCTAGCCCTGCTTTGGGCAGCCCTATAAATGGGCATGTAATAGAAGACGATACAAATGACTCTCATATCCTCGCACAACGCCCTCGCAGTCCCAGCGATGCCTCCGATCGCTCCGTGACTCCCTCACACAGAGCCTCACCGATGGGATCCAACAGAGGCGTCAGTGGTGTCGCAAGCAACATCTCCGATGAGGATCGCATGTCAGAAAGCGAAGAATCCAGTGCTGATGATGCGTCACACGACGCCGACTTTGAGATGAACAATGATCTGCCCTCTCCCCATGATCAAAACGACGAACCGCGCGGCCGTGCCAGTTCTACCGACTCAAATCAAGGTTCCAAGCGAAAAGCTTCTCGCGACGAAGAAAAATACATTAGAGCCAATCCAGAGCTTTATGGCCTACGTCGCAGCGTACGACATCCCCGCACGTGAAAATTTTTCACCATGTCCACTGACGCTAACATTTGAGTGCAGCGCCGCCCTCGCGAACAAATCAAAATTGTACGTCGTCCACGGCAAATTTTAATCCGAAATACATACTTACAGTTGTTGCCAGGTTGAATCCGAATCTGAATCCGATGCTGAACCCGTCAGCCGCCGCCAAATTAAGCGACGACGTGTCGATAACTCTCATGCGTGTATGCGCCACTCTACTGTATCTAACGTGATACGTACCTACTAACATGACTGATAGCCTCAAAACGAGGAACTCCTGTTCTACAACTGTCTACAAACGATTCCGATTCCGATTCAGACACATATGGTGGCGCACGAGCAAAGAGTCAATTAAAGCGGGCTCGGCAACGTCTCGAAGCACAACCGGCTCTGGCCCTCACCGAGAAGCGATGGTCTAGCCGCCGAGCCGCACAAGTGGTACAACAAGGAGCCTATGAAGAGACAGACGGGGAGGAGGAGGACGAAGATGACACTGAGGTTGCTCAGGGGTACTACGTGGCCGATTACGTCGACGACTCGCCATATGTCGAAAAGGTTATCAAACACCGTGTAAAGGATGGTGGTGCACCTGCCTACGACTCCAACCGGAACGACTTTGAATACTTTGTGAAGTGGCAAGGAAAGTCAAACTTGCACGATACCTGGGAAACCATCGAGTCCTTACGCAATGTACGCGGCTTTCGCAAGGTAGAAAACTACTTCCGAAAGCTCGTTGAGTACGAACTTGATATCCGCTTTGGAGAGGATGTACCTCCTGAAACAAAGGAGCAATACTTCCTTGACCGCGAACGCGACGAAGAAGCGTTTGAAGACTTCACACAAGTCGAAAGAGTTGTCAATGTTCGCGATGGCGATGATGGTCCAGAATACTTCGTCAAATGGAAGGGTCTCACCTACGAAGAATGTACGTGGGAAACGGCTTCTGAAATCAGTGCTCAATTCCAGGACAAGATTGACCAGTACTTGGATCGTGCCTCCAGATCATGGCAGTCAGATCGCAAAGAGACCAATTTGGATACACGTTCTAGGATGACAAAACTTGATGAGCAGCCAAGTTACATCAAGGGTGGCGAGTTGCGTGCTTTTCAGCTTCGTGGCCTCAACTTTCTTGCCCTCAACTGGTGTCGGGGAAACAATGTCATTCTGGCTGATGAAATGGGTCTCGGAAAAACTGTTCAAACGGTGTCTTTCCTTAGTTGGCTGCGCAACTGTCGTCGACAAGAAGGACCGTCGCTGGTTGTTGCCCCTCTCAGCGTCATTCCAGCATGGTGCGACACGTTCAATAACTGGGCCCCAGATATGAACTATGTCGTTTATCTTGGCCCCGAGGATGCTCGCAGTATCATTCGAGAAAATGAGCTGCTTGTTGATGGCAACCCCAAGAAGCCAAAGTTCAACGTTCTTGTAACCTCGTACGAGTTTATTCTCCAAGACTGGCAGTTTCTTCAATCCATCAAATGGCAAGTCCTTGCCGTCGATGAAGCCCATCGTCTCAAAAACAGCGAATCTCAGCTTTATATGCGCTTGGTTGGCTTTGGCGTCCCTTGCAAAGTTCTTATTACGGGCACACCTATACAAAACAACCTTTCAGAGCTTGCTGCACTTCTAGACTTTCTCAACCCTGGCAAGGTTAATATCGATGAAGACCTTGATACCCTTTCTGCAGCTGATGCCCAAGAAAAACTTCAAGAACTTCATTCTGCCATTGCACCGTATATTCTGCGCCGTACAAAAGAAACTGTGGAATCCGACCTGCCACCCAAGACAGAAAAGATCATTCGTGTCGAACTTTCTGATGTTCAGCTGGATTACTACAAGAATATCCTGACTAGGAATTATGCTGCGCTCTCTGATGCTAGCAGTGGGCACAAAAACTCGTTGCTCAACATCATGATGGAGCTCAAGAAGATCAGTAATCATCCCTACATGTTTCCTGGCGCAGAAGAGCGTGTGCTGGCTGGCAGTATCCGCCGTGAAGACCAGATCAAAGGTCTCATCACAAGCAGTGGCAAGATGATGCTTCTCGACCAGTTACTATCTAAACTAAAAAGGGATGGCCATCGCGTTCTCATCTTTAGCCAGATGGTGAGGATGCTCGATATTCTTGGCGACTATATGTCTCTCCGTGGCTACAAATTTCAGAGACTTGACGGAACTATTGCCGCCGGCCCCAGACGAATGGCCATCAATCATTTCAATGCCGACGACAGCGAAGATTTCTGCTTCTTGCTCTCTACTCGAGCTGGTGGCCTGGGTATCAATCTAATGACAGCAGACACTGTTGTTATCTTTGATTCAGATTGGAATCCACAGGCTGATTTACAAGCCATGGCTCGAGCCCATCGAATCGGCCAAAAGCGACCCGTCAACATCTACCGACTCGTATCCAAGGAAACCGTCGAGGAAGAAGTCCTGGAGCGTGCGCGCAATAAGCTGTTGTTAGAGTATCTTACTATCCAGGCTGGTGTTACTGACGACGGCAAGGCAGCATTCAAGGAAGAGCTCAACAAGAAGGGCATCAAAGTAGATGGACCATCCTCGAATGAGGACATTCAAATGGTTTTGAAAATGCGATCGTCGAAAATGTTTGAGCAGAGCGGCAACCAGGAACGCTTGGAGCAACTAGATATCGATTCTATCCTTGAAAACGCTGAAGTTACCAAGACGAAAGTCGATGACAAGATCAATCTCAGTAGTGGCGGCATAGACTGGGACAACTTCATGCAAATTACTGATGTCAAAGTGGACGACATAAACCTTGACTGGGACCAAATCATTCCCGCCGATAAGTTGGCTGAGATTAAAGCGGATGAGGAAAAAAGACAGCATGAGGATTATCTTGCCAAAGTTGCCGCTGAGAGTGCCCCGCGACGAGCAGCAGTCAAAAGCCGCAATCGTGAATCTGAACGAGCTGATCGACTTAAGAAACGACAGAGGGAACAGCAACTGGAAGAGGAGGAGAAACAGGCCCTGCTGGCTGATCCTAAGCGTCCACTCAATGACAAGGAGCAACGAAATCTCATCAAGGCCTATTTCCGATACGGCTCAATGGACAATCGACGGGATGACATTATCCGCGAAGCAAAGCTTGTCGAAAGAGATGCCGATTTTGTTAAATCTGTTCTGGACGATTTTATTAAAGCCGCACAATCAGCTGTTGACGATAACTTGAACAAGATGGTCGAGGAAGAGAAGAAGATGGGTAAGATGTTGACCAAAAAAGACAAGAAAGCTGTTTTGATCGATTTTGGTGAACTGAAAAAAGTTAATGCGGAGACGGCAATTGAAAGGCCCAAGCAGCTTCAATTACTGCACGACTCTATAAGAAGCCAAGCCGATTTCAGAACATTCCGGTTACCCGACGCGACCAAGGGGGCGAACTATAGTTGCCCGTGGGGTGCTAAAGAAGATGCAATGCTCCTTGTGGGCATTGACAGGCACGGTTTCGGAGCATGGGTACAGATTCGTGATGACCCGGAGCTCGAACTTCTAGAGAAGATGTTCCTGGAAGAGCATCGCGTGGGCAAAAAAGAAGAGCGGACAAAGGCCAATGACAAACTCAAGGCACCTGGTGCAGTACACCTTGTGCGACGGTCTGAGTATCTGCTTTCTGTGCTTCTTGCAAGACAATCCGGTGATCGCCCCAGCCACAGGACATCTGACGGTCTGCGCATAAAAAAGCAAACGGCCAATGGTCATCGCAATAGCGCCGCCGCATCTCCAAGCGGCCAAGTTGCTAAGCGACCGCGTGACAAGGATAGGGAACATGATCGCGGTACCCCGCGGCCAGAGCTGAAACGCAAGCATGGCTCCCACGAAGATTCTCGTCCTGCCAAGAGCCATCGATCTGAAGACGGACGCCGCAGCAGCAGACATGATGACAGACACGACAGAACTGACAAGCCGCGCCGCCGGGATGATGATGACCGTGAACGAAGACGTGAGAAGCCTCGGATTCGGGATGAGTACCGTAGGGACGACTACCGTCGCGATGATTATAGACGTGATGACAGACGCGACGACTATCGACGTGATGATAGACGGGACGATAGACGAGACGATAGACGCGATGAGAGGCGTGATGATAGGCGCGAAGACAGACGCGACGATAGACGAGATGACTATCGACGTGAGGAAAGGCGCGATGACAGACGCGATGATAGACGTGACGACTATCGTCGCGAAGATCGGCATGGCGATCGCGAGAGAAGCAGCCACTATGAGCACCGGCCCCTGGACGAAAGGCGAGCAAAAGCCATTCAGCGGCTGGATGAACTGCGCAAGATTGGCGACAATGCAGACCAGCGCGGCCAAGATAATGATGCAATGATTTGGTACCTCCTGAAACCCGTTCGTGAGAATTTCGAGAAGATTCTTTCAACCACAAAGGACAACGTCAAGTCGAGCAAGGAGCGTGCATCAATATTTGCGGTAGAACTGGTTGTAATTGGAACGTTCCTTGATGAGAGGCTTCCAGCTACAATTGCGGATGGAGGTTTAAAGGATAATTTCTGGTAAGCTGACTTATTCGTATCATGAGATATGAGCTTGCTGACTAGTGCAAATAGGGATTTCTTGGCAGCGCTTTGGCCTGTCGATGACACGAGCAAAAGTGTAACAGGTAAACGATTGAGCAATATGTACCGAACGCTACATGCTCGCAACAAGGAAGGCGGCCCGGCCAAGTCAAGTACGAATGGAGCGTAGGCCGCCCATGGACATGGTAGTGGAACCTTAGATCTTGAGCATGGTGAAGCCAAGATATGTATTTGATTCGCCAACGGATTTTGAAGCCTCTTGCATTTCCCCCCCCCGCATATATCTGGCGTTTGGTACAATGGTTGAATTTTTAAGATTTTGTTAATGGCCTAAAGCAAGCCGCTGCACAACATACCCAAGATGCTTAGCATTAGGAAACGGCTCATGAATGGTGTGGGGAAGGAGTTCGCCGTGGGTCGCTGTCTGATTAGAATTTTTGAGGGTGTTGCGATTTGTGAAGAAGTGGCAATATTCTGTTTGTTTCTTGGTGAGGCGGCACATGTGTTATCAGGAGGTGGTCTGTGCTTCTACCACCACAAATTGTCTTAATTGCCAAAGCAAACAATGTGTAAGTTAAATTCGATCGCTGAAGTAATAGAGTTGGCTGTGCGACATGTCTTGAAGCCTTTCCTTATGAAATATCATAATTATTATATTAAAGTTCTCCGATCTGCTGGTTGTAAACTGGGGTGAAACTTGTACTAGAGACAACTTAGTGGCTCTGAGCTTAGGGACGTTCATCTTTTCGGTTCAAGAATGTCACTTGTACAGCTTTGTTCGTCCCACCTACTCGTAGCAAAAAAGTCACCTCCACTTGGAATGGCAATGTTCTACCAAGAAACAGCCCCCAAACCAGACAATAATGACCGCAAGCCTTGAACACGAGCGAGCGATTGCCGAGGCGGCCGTTTTGCGAGCCGCCATTCTTACCAAGAGAATTCAGTCCCAAGTCAACGCGGTGCCCAAGGCTGATGCTACACCTGTGACAGTAGCCGACTTTGCTGCCCAGGCACTTCTCATCAGTGCCCTACACGCGGCGTTTCCCTGCGATGGCTTCCTGGGCGAAGAGGATTCATCGGTGCTTCGAAGCGATGTGCAGTTGCGAGACAAAGTCTATGAAGTGGTCTTGTCATCTGCCGAGGCTGGTGGTGAGACACTAGCAAGCCCCTCTTCGATGGAAGAAATGCTGGATTTGATTGACTTGGGCGGCTCAGGTCAGGGCGGGCACTCAGGACGATTCTGGGTCATGGATCCAATTGATGGCACGGCGACTTTTTTGCGCGGGCAGCAATATGCCGTGTCGCTTGCGCTGATTGAGAATGGTAAGGAAATCGTTGGGGTACTGGGCTGTCCGAGTTTGAAAGTCGCCGACGATGGCAGAGTTTACGACGATGTCGTCGACAGAGACGGCCTCGGTGTCATTCTGACTGCTGTCAAGGGCCACGGCACTACAATTCGACGCTTCCCCTCTCAAGCAGCATCACTCTTGTCATCCCCGGCCTTGCCCCTCGCGGCACCGCTGGCGGGACCTGGCGATCTAAAGGACCTGTGTTTCGTCGATTGCCAGAAGTCCAGTTCTACCAACCATGAGCTTACGCGAACGCTTGCTGCCGAGTTCGGTGCACAGTATCCCGGGCTGGACCTCTGGGCCAGCCACATGCGCTACGCAGCGTTGGTCCTGGGTAGTGCGGACACCTGGGTACGGCTCGGCGCGCGCGAGACGGCCGTCTTTCACATTTGGGACAATGCGGGGACGCAGCTCATCTTTACGGAACTTGGTGGAAAAATTACAGATTTTGACGGCAAGGCGATTGACTTCGGCGCAGGGCGAGCGCTTCATGCGAACAAGGGCATGATTGCGGCAAGGGCATGTGTACATGATGCGATCTTCAAGAAGGCGAACGAAATACTGGCAGCGGAAATCGCCTCGGCGGAAGCGCAGTAACGGCAAAAAGGAGCGAAGAGCCCAAAAATTGACTTGGCATTAAGCGGTATCACGTTTAATATCGATACAGCTTGAACGAAACTTTCAAGTTGTGCCCAAACTCTGGTTACGTATCACTTAGGCTACGAGAGGCGAGCCACCTATTTGTTGGCATGTTTTTGCTTGTTACTTTGGCTTTTACAATGCGTACGTCTTGTGGCGCAAGTATTTGTCTTTACAATATCGCAAGCAACCATAATTATGGAAAAGAGTGGCTACTCAATGCTTCTTGTTTCACCAGCAGTTGCAAAGCGAAAGCAGACGGGGAACGTTCTGTCACTATGTCGTATAGCAGTGAGTTGCTGCGCGTCTGGAAGACTAACTACATGTTTTGCTTCATCGCTCAATACTGTTACTTTTGTCGTGATACCGACGTATAAATAGCTTCTCCTGGTTCTCCTTATTCTTCTTATTCTCATTTATAGATACTTATTCCTTGAGCCTTGGCAGATACCGGCTTCGCAGCCAAATCATAAAATTCGGCGAGAAACGCACGAGCCATATTCCATTAGAAAAGTCGCATCTACTTCAGCATGAAGCAAAGGCGTTGCCGCCGGAGTTGGTTAGTAGTCCTAGAGGCAATAAATCGATGCTGACGAGAACAGTCTGCTGCTTCTGTAACTTGCCTTCCTGATAAATGGGTTAGACAGATGTTGACCGAACAGTGCAAAGCAGAATCATAACAATAAAAGTACACTAGCGTATTATTATACCTATACATTTGCCGCGCTTTGAGCATTCTTACATGAGGCTGCTGCGCCCTCCAATTTCTGTGCTTCCCTGCCCGTCTTTCAACTTGCCGCTGCGACCGGCGACAAACTCGTGGTAGATGCGTTCCAGGCGGCTCCTCTCGTCTTGACTGATGCTCGCCCGTGTATTGTCTAACGCTTTGACAAGGTGATCCCAGCCAATGACGACTTCCTTCTGATCCTCGGGCGCTGTCTTGCTATCGCCATTAGTAAATGAACCATCATAGCCCATAGAAGCCGGTCCCTTGTGCATCTGCTTCTCCTTTCGGCGGGCGAGTTTGATTTGCTCGAGCTTGGATGTGATGGCGACCTGCTCCATGAGCGCGACAGATTTGCTCTGCGCGACAGGCTTGGTAGACAACGACTGCTCCGCATCAGTACCGTAGCGGAACTGCACAAAACTCTGGGTCATTCCACAACCGCCACCATTCTGACCGCTGCTCTTGTTCGTGCGAGTCGTACTGGAAACAGCACCGACGTCGAGTACATCGTGGATGGCCTCGAGCTGTGAGTTAGACACGAGCGCCTGCAGGTCGGCGCCAGAGAAGCCGTCTGTGCGGCGGGCAACCTCCTCCCACGCATTCTCGGACTCGGTGAGCTCGTCAGAAAGCCTAACCTTTTGGAATAGCGCTTTGATAATGTCAAGGCGGTCCTCCGCGGTGGGCATATCGCATAGAAGCGACTTGTCGAGACGACCTGGTCGGAGAAGAGCTGGGTCGATGAGATCAGGGCGTGACGTGGCGGCAAGCACGTAGACGCCGGAGAGACCCTCGGCACCGTCCATTTGCGTGAGCAGCTGGTTTACTACACGGTCCGTCACACCAGTTGAGTCATGTCCTCTCTTCGGAGCGATGGAGTCAAACTCATCAAAGAAAAGCACACAGGGTCTCGCGGCCTGCGCACGGTCGAACAAGTCACGAACGCTCTTTTCTGAGGCACCGATGTACTTGTTTAGAATTTCAGGACCCTTGACGCTGATGAAGTTCAGACCACACTCACCCGCCACAGCGCTGGCAAGGAGCGTCTTGCCGCATCCAGGAAATCCATACAGCAAAAGACCCGAACGCAAACGGAGAGGGCATTGCGAGAAGATGGGAGCGTACTTTGTAGGGTATTGTAGTGTCTCGAGCAGAATCTTTCTTGTTTCTTGGAGACCGCCGATAGATTTAAATGTCGTTGTGGAGCTTTGCAGGGATACATTCCGTAGAGAGGCTGGTGTAAAGCCCTCCAGGGCTTTGTCAAAGTCGACTCGACTTAGATGAATGGCGCTAGCGGTAGTATCGTTGGGCGATTCGCTGAGACCCCGTATAATGGCTTCGTTTCTGGCACGGGATATAACTACGGTTAAGTCTCCGGGCATGTAACCATCGGTTTCTCCTGCGATGTCAAGGAAATCTAGGTCGGAATCGAGGATAAAACCACTGTCTGTAGATTTTGAGACTGCTGCTCCTGATTGGTCTGCTCCATGGAGCCAATCGCCATTTTCCTCAATGTTGGTGCCATCAGCCGTTGTTGGTCGACTGTTACTGCCGAGGCAGTCTGTGTCCTCTGCTGACACGGCATTTTGCTTTGCGATAGTCTCCATGACTCTTCGTCGCGCTTCTTTGTCTGGCGCCTTCAACTCTACAATTTCTCTCACAACATGACCACTCACAACAACACTGTTAAGAGAATCTTTGCTCTCTGCGGTAGCCAAAAGGACAATGCTGCTATCCCGCCCGCAGTATTGTCTTACTATCGATCGTATCGCTTCACTGATTTGACGACTTCGTCCGTTATCGTTGCCAACTTGTAACTCTGTTTCGACCGGGCAGAGCTTGTCGAGATCGTCCAGGACCACTATACCTCTGCCTCCTAAGCGGGCTCCCCAGCTGGCGGACATGAATAGGCGCTCAAGTGTCTCTCGAATGGTCGATACTCTCGTTTCGTCCGTCACTAGCTTCCGGCAGGAGAAGTATATCGTATAAAATAGAGTCTCTTTGCGCAACTTCTCAGCCATATGTTTGGCCACGGCAGTTTTCCCGGCACCCATGGTTCCAGTCAAGAGAACGGAAGATAAGTGCGACAAATGCGACTCTAACGACTTGAGAAGATTGTTGATGCCGACTAGAGCAGAATCATGGGCCGGTAGAAGATCAAACTCGTCCGAGTCAACGACGAAGCTTGGCCGAGGTACAGGCGGCTGGAATTCAACCTGTAGTTTAGAATCCACGCCAGCTAGCCAATTGGTTGTATCCTTGACCTGGTCGTGATCTGTACTATACTCAAATCGAATGATGCCACCTTCCCAACCCTGAGGTGCGTCGAGCCCACCATACAAGCCCACGACAACACCGTCAGTCACAGGGCCTTGCAGTAAGCCAGGTTTCTCCTTGGTGCCATAGTAAATATGCTTGAATCGCTTAGCAGATTCCTCCTTCTCGGCCTTTGTTTCGCTGCCAAATCGCAAGCCTTCCGCCGACTTCAAGCTGGCCGCAAAGGGGAAGACTTTGATGGCTAGAACAGCATTGCGGCCAAGCTGCTGTGGTGCAGCTTGTAACTTGATCACGCCGCCGACAATACCAGAACATCCAAGCGCGGCGCAGAGTGGTTCTGATATGGCCGCGGTTTGTCCATTTGGCGGGTCGTCCCAGGCCAGAAGACGCGCTACGACTTTTGTTGCGGCTGGTGTTTGCGCCTGTGCAGCTTCTCCTTCGGGTTGAGGCTTCTGGAGACCTGCTGGTCTGATTACATCGACCACCACGAAATTAACTCCACGGAACTCGTTGGAGAAGAGATGATCGCGGTCGACCCAAACAACCTTGTCATGGATCGCTACGGAGACATCGAACCAATCTGCGCAATATGACTTGTCGATGGCGCGCAGGAACATGGTCGGTTTGCGCTCTTCCCTCACGTTCTTTCGGCGAATGGTGCTCGTACCACTGCGTCTCGACCGCGAGGTGCTGGCTACGCTTCGATGGTCGCCGCTGTTTTGGGCTTGCTTGGTGCGGGTCTTGGGGGCGACGATTACCTCGGCGTTCGGTGAAAGTTTTGCGAACGCAGCAGTTACGGGGGGCCCTGGGTCTAGTGAGATAATTTTGATATTAGCAGTCGAGGTTGGCGAGAGATGAAGCGTCAGAGGATGCGGCGGCATTGGCTTGTCGCCAGAACCGGTGTATGCCGGGTTCGGAAGGGCTCTAATTTGAGACTGAAGATTAAGCTCAAGAAAGGTCGCATGGAGCTCAATGATCTCCCAGTCTTCAGGAGTCATAGGCTCAATGTTAATGGTATGCGCGATTGGGGGATCGACATGGACAGTTGCTGTGACCTTTTGACCGTCACTCAGGCCGAGAGTATGAGCGAGCGTAGCGTCAATCTCTACGAGTTGAATATCTTGATCCCGAGACGATATTCTTCCACTTTCGCGACTGACTGGGGCCGCAGTTTTTCGTTTGCTCGGCATGCCTGTCCAGCCGAGAAAGACGGATCGCTCGTGGGTACCCGAGGACGACTGTGAACCAAGTGCTGGCGCGCGAAAGCTAAGCTCAACAACAACATTCTGCGCCGGCTATGGACATTAAAAAAGTTAGAAGCGTTAGTGGTAAGCTTATGTCTTCTTGCTCAAGTTAGACATACCGTATTAACATTAACGAGCAGCGACACCAAGGTGGGGGGGAGGTTAACCAAGCAGTTCTTCAAATGGACAATTGAGAGCTCGGCATTCACCGACTGCGCATTCTTTCTGGGAGCCATGATGCAACAGATGCAGCTTTATACTACAGCATGTCACAACTTGACTTTAGACTTGCGCAGAGGCGACGAAAGTTAGAAGATGAGCTATCGTTTAAACGCTTTCCTCAGATTGTTCCGACCAGTGGCCGAGGTAAGCGGCACGTGCAGTGGGTCCTCCGGCTTTGAAGTGATGCTACGCTGCTAGACTTGAGAGATTGTGCGCCACTTGTGGCGCAAACCACTTTAGCAGACACTTGTGGCACCAGACGCGAAAACTCGCGTTCAGTCGCGTTCAGGACGCGCTAGAGAGCTCGGAGTTGGCTGGCAATCCTCCCTCCCCCAGCCCCCACCAAAATTCCTCCACCCGACCTTATTGTATCAATCTGCATATCCTCGAGCCTCAATTTCACATTTACAAATCCGCTGGCTTCATCTTCGTCAACTAAGAGACGTAGGGACAGAAGTTGCTAGCTGAGATTGCAAGCCATTCCCGCCCATCATGGCGCTCCGAGAATACAAGCCACCCGTCAACTATGAACAACAGCAAAGTAAGATGCTCTGTCTTCCGTTGCCTGTTGTGCCTGTACCCAGCTAACGGTTCTCGAGGCGCGTTCGAGGTCTTCCTCCAAGACTTCAAGACTTCCCCTGAGCACACAATTACCACCGCCATGGGAAATGTCACCATTGATGAGGACGACTTGAGCGACGAGTACGATTTCATGGATGAAGAGGACGACACTGGGGATCGCCGTCGTCGCGACAAGGAGCAAAGGCGCAACCCCCACCACAAGTACAAGGAGATGATGCAGAAACTTGCCGACCGTGTAATCGATGAGATTGTACTTGATCTGGAAGACCTTGCGACAGTATGTGTTAATCTTCTTTCAACGCTACACAAGTCTAACCAAGCACTCAGTGGGAGAGAGAAACCGGAGAGAACCTGAAGCTCGTCGACTGCATCGAGCTTAACACCAAGCACTATGTCGATATTGTCTCCAGGGCTATCGATAAGGTTATGCCGGCACCAAGTGTAGATGTCAAGTAAGATGCGCTAGATGTTATGCTGCTGATATGGTTCGCTAACCCCTCCCCATAGCTTCAAGGATGACGTCCTTGACGTCCTAATGGCTCGCCGCCAAGCACGGAACCGCGAGCTTGAGGAGGCTGCCGAGCGCGATGCAACTCTCGAGAGTGACAAATTCCCTGCCGAGCTCACACGCAGATACACCCTTGTCTTCAAGCCTCGCGTCGACTCGCCTGATTTTGCCTCTAAGGCGCTTGCTGTCCGGCACGTCCGCGGGGAGAACTTGGGTCATCTGATCACAGTCCGCGCCATCGTTACTCGTGTTTCCGATGTCAAACCTATTGTTCAAGTCAGCGCCTACACTTGCGACCGATGTGGCTGCGAGATTTTCCAGCCCGTTACGGATAAGCAGTATGGCCCCCTTATGATGTGTCCATCGGAAGACTGCAAGAGCAACCAGTCGAAGGGACAGCTGAATCCGTCAACACGCGCCTCTAAATTCCTCCCTTTCCAAGAGGTCAAGGTTCAGGAGATGGCTGAGCAGGTCCCGATTGGCCAGATTCCTCGATCTCTCACAGTGCATTGCTTCGGTAGTCTCGTCCGCCGTGTAAATCCCGGCGATGTTGTTGACATTTCGGGCATCTTTCTCCCTACGCCCTATACTGGCTTCCAGGCCATGAAGGCAGGTCTACTCACTGACACATATCTCGAGGCGCACTATATTCGCCAGCACAAGAAAGCTTACAGCGAGATGATTATCGACCCGTCACTAGTACGACGCATTGACAAGTATCGACAAACAGGCCAGGTTTACGAGCTGCTTGCTAAGTCTATTGCACCAGAAATCTTTGGTCACCTAGATGTTAAGAAGGCACTCCTCCTACTCTTGATTGGTGGTGTCACAAAAGAGATGGGTGACGGCATGAAGATTCGAGGAGACCTCAACATCTGCATGATGGGAGACCCCGGTGTGGCCAAGTCCCAGCTTCTGAAGTACATCTCTAAAGTTGCCCCCCGGGGTGTCTACACATCTGGTCGTGGCAGCAGTGGCGTTGGCCTGACGGCTGCTGTCATGAGGGACCCCGTTACTGATGAAATGGTTCTGGAAGGCGGTGCACTTGTTTTGGCAGATAATGGTATCTGCTGTATCGATGAATTCGATAAGATGGACGAAAATGATCGTACTGCCATCCATGAAGTCATGGAACAGCAGACAATTTCCATTTCCAAGGCCGGAATCTCAACCACCCTCAATGCTCGTACATCCATCCTTGCAGCCGCTAACCCTATCTACGGGCGCTATAACCCTCGACTTTCTCCTATCGAGAATATCAATCTTCCCGCTGCGCTGCTCTCGCGTTTCGATGTCATCTTCTTACTTCTTGACGTCCCTAGCCGTGATTCAGATGAGCAGCTTGCCAAGCATGTCGCCTTTGTACATATGAACGGCCGCCACCCGGATTTGGGCACTGATAACGTCGTCTTTACCCCTCATGAGGTCCGCTCCTATGTTGCACAAGCCAGAACCTACAGACCCGTGGTTCCCGAGTCTGTGACCGAGTACATGATCAGAACGTATGTCCGCATGCGCGACCAGCAGCAGCGTGCTGAGAAGAAGGGGAAACAGTTTACCCACACCACTCCACGTACTCTCTTAGGTGTTGTGCGTCTGGCACAGGCTCTGGCGCGTCTGCGCTTCAGCAACGAGGTTACTCAGGATGACGTTGACGAGGCTCTGCGTCTGGTCGAGGCGTCCAAAGATAGCCTCAATGTTGACGCTGGATCTGGTCGACGAGGCTTGAATGCCAGCAGCAGAATCTACAACCTTGTCAAGGCTCTGGCTGACTCTGGTGCCTGCCGTGCAGACGATGCTGAGGATGATGAGCAGGGCATTGAGCTGAGCATGAGAAAGGTGAAGGAGCGGGTCATTGCTAAGGGCTTCACCGAGGACCAATGGATGAATGCACTCGAAGAGTATACCACTCTGGACGTAAGTTACTCTCATACGCCTTGCCGAATCTCACACAGTCTACTAACATAACGTTCAGGTTTGGCAAACAACTGGCAGCGGTACCAGACTGGTATTTGTTACCGCCGCGGGCGATGACGCTGGTAATGATATGGATGAGCTATAAATTGGATAAGGGGAGGCGGACTTGAAATGGAATGCTTTTGAACTGATGTGGACACCCGGCGTTTAGGAAATGGTTGAACTGGGTTGTTTTATCATTTGGGAGAGTTTTTGGTGCGATTCGATGCTTGAGCGTTTTTCAGGGAAATGATTCCTGCAACCTGTGGGATTATTGGCCATTTTAACATCGGCCCTCATGTTTTACAGTAAGAGTCTATGAGCTCAAATACAAAAATTTACTTTGTGTAACATGGCCCCTTCCGTGCGCTCCTCCGGCGAGATAATTTAACCTTTTTGACTGTAAATATAAAAAGTGGAAGTTATGGCATCGTTTTTATACAAAACTTCTAATGCGGCGGTATATAGTACACAACAATGAAAGTAGGATTTATCAAAGTCCGTCGTCCAACTTCATCAAACACTTCCCCCCCCTTTGCGTTGACGCTTAGTTTACAATTTCAAGTTTTGCAGCACAGCTCTCTCCATCTCACCGATATTGCCATGGCCACCAAGCGCCCACTTCTGGGCGACTAGCTCGGCGCTCAGCGCGCTGCGGATGAGACCACTGGCGCCCCAGTACTCCATAAGTGATCGGGCTTCTTCTTTGGAGATACCCTCGAGACGTAGGACGTGCGTGTTCTTCAAGGCGTCGTAGACCCTGTTGTCGTAGCCGCGCAAGTACGCCTCGGGAGAGGGGACCCTGCGGCCAGCCTGCCCCGCCTCGAGCTGCTCAAGGACGAGAGTCTGCGACGGGTGGCGCTCTGTCTTATTGCTCCCTGAGTCAGCGGCGATGACAGCGCCGCCATTCGGCATCTTACTGGCGCCAGACAGCGCGGCGAAGAAGTGTCCGAGGATAGTGAGATCGTGGGCGTGCACCTTGTTCATGGCTGGGTCGCGATATTCGGTGTCCTTATTGGCAAAGGAGAGGCCGTCAAGGGTCATCAGCACAGGCGGCCGGCCAGGCAGCGTCAGCTCTGACCAGAGGGCTGTGAAGCCGGGCCAGGCGGCGTCGGGTTCCCTGATGTTGATGATGAGGTCAGCGAGTGAGGAGCCTTCTGGCAGGCCACCGGTCAGTGAAGATTTTTGTTCTATTTTTAGCTTCGCCAGGGCAGTCTGGTTGGCCTTCAAAATATTTTGCAGTAGGTTGAGCGTGTAAGTCGGCTGCGTAAACTGCAATGGCTCCGTGTTGAGGACCGGTGCGTAGTCTGTGTGGGCGATGACAAGGTCTTGGGCTGTTTTTTTTTTCAAAAATAGTTGCGTTAGAATACTGGCTTCGGCATAAATACATTCATGGAGTAATGTGTGATAAAGATGAGAGAAAATCATCATACCTTCAGGGATGTTGATAACTACCCAATCGTTCTTGAGAGCATGGCTCATAGCCTGAAGCAGCGCTGTGCTTTTCCCTGACTTGCCACTGCCCGTGACGACAATCTTGGCCACGTCTTGTTTGGAAACGGCTACGTTCATTCTGGTAATTAACTCGACCGTCTCCTTGCGTACTAGGACGTGCGGCTTTCTGAACAAGCCCCAGCTCTGCGTCGGCCGGAAGGCCCCAAGAGAGCGGAGCTGGTCGACAACCTGGTCGGGCAGCCCGACGACGGTAGCGGTGCTATCGGCTTGGGCCAAGAGATTTCCTTCAAGAACTTGAACCCCCTCAACGGGTAAGGCGCTGTTGTTGCTTAGAGTGATGCGTTTGCGAAATGCCTTTCGCTCGCCGGGTGCGGGCTTCTTAACGTTGTCAACGATTTTTTTCTTGTTGAATGTCTTCTTCGTGGGTTTAACAATGTCTCGGCGGCTCTTGACGGCAGGGGGTCCGGCGGCGAGACTACTTGTCGTGGAGAGAGGCGCGAAAATGATGAGACCCAGCTGAAGGCGCGGCGCACGGGGGAGCGCGGGCCGCAGCATCACCTTCAAACTGTTGGCGGTTGCCATTGTGGCCGGCTCGGGAACTCAAACGACGTAATATGCTTATTAGAATGAAGTGAGAAGCTGTTTCTTGAGAGGCATGGGCATATGATGTTGGTAACTGCCCTGTTGGGCGGGCTTGCGGTTTGTAAGGTGTCGCGAGGATCTACGCCTGGAGGTTTAAGGGAAAAACCATCAACGTAGTAGTTAGTGTGTGTGGTACCTTAAGACTCCTGCTAGCGTACCAAGCATTCGACCAAGCGCTGAAAGGTCCCTGTCCAGCACCTGTTGATGCGCTAACCGCTAAGAAATATCTAAGCCTTATTAATGGGAGCTGGACACGGAATATTTGACCGCCGAGGATCCGCCGGCTAAGTTACGATAAGCTCTTTATCGCAAACTTGAGTAAGAAAAAAAAGTAGCTGGAGGCTACGTTCGCAAAGCAATGCAACGACTAGCTAGGCACCATTTTCCAGATTTAAATTGAAAAGACCTTTTTCCTTTCCAAAAATATAAAGCGGCGCCGAATAGTCGATTGGAAGATTCCCATACCAAAGCCACAACAACAGATACACAATGTCTATTCCAGCGTCGAAGCCCAAGTTGCCTGTGGTGGTCGAGAAGCCCACGCCGTACACCTTCGATCTAGGTTACCTCATGGTTGAAGACCCCAACAGCATTACTCTCGACCATAGCTCTGTCGAACAGTCTCTTGCTAATGTCGCCCGCGACGGCGCTCAGTCCCTTATCAACCAACTCCTGACCACCTGCGCCCTCACCTCGACTAAAGACGGCGTGCTGCTATCGCTCCCGCAGCCTTCAACCCGCCTTCCCCGCGAAAAGCCTATCCCAGCTGTTAAGCCACCGACCAAATGGGAGCGCTTCGCCGCCAAGAAGGGCATCAAAGCCAAGACCCGTGAGCAGCGCCGCAACCTAGCCTATGACGAGGAGTCGGGAGAGTGGAAGCGCAAATGGGGTTACAAGGGGCTCAACAAGAAGGGTGAGGACGAGTGGCTCGTTGAGGTCGACCCTGAGGCCGAGCAGCGCCGCAAAGAGGGCACCAGTATCCGTGGTGACGGCCGCCGCGAGCGCAGGGAGAGGGTCAAGAGAAATGAGCGCAAGATGCGCAAGAATATGCGCGACGCTACGGAGAGCGCCAAGCTTAAGAAGTAGAGGAGGATGGAGGGCGCGAGTTAGCAGCCGGCAGGTATGGAGGCAAAATTTGAGATACTTTAGAGTCGCAGGGAGTGCAACAGGTTCTCTATATTATCACGGCGCAGGCGTTTGGATCATGTTCACGGCGTTTAATGCAATTTTCTTGAGAGGAATTTCGTTCATGGACAGCAGAAGAAGTATTGTGCACACAATATACATCAAAATCAAAAGGGTCGGCTATTTTAGATATGCTCGCCTTGGTACTTCAATTTTATTGACCAATGTTGTTCCGCAGTCTCTCGGTCCTTCATAAATTTTGACTGGAAAGCCGTGCGCACCAAGGCATGATATATCCTGCTATTGTACAAATCGAGTAGCGATTCAACTCGGAGACCATGCAAAATGAGCAGCAAAATGAAGCACTTTCGCAGTCCCGACGATGCTGACAAAAACGGGGGTACTGAGAAAGGGAAAAAACAAGAGTACAAAGAACTGACAAACCCCCGACACCGTCTTCATTTTCTATGCCAAACATTAAGTAGTAAGAACAGAACAAAAAGTCGTAAAACCATCTATCCCTTCTCAGCGCATCGGATATTCAACGCCGATACTAGTAGAAGCCTGCAGGAGGGCAGACCGACCAGCCTGATAGAGAAGGGCCAGTAATTCAAAGAGCGACAAGGGGTGATGTCAACGACAACAAAAAGGAAAAGATACCTGATTGCGAATAGTATCTCAATTAGGAAAAAAAAACATCAGTAATAAAGTATAAACGCGATAGGGGTATACCGAATGGCAAACGGTACCGCTAACTAGCCTGGGAGCGTCAAGAGTATGCTGAGTTGCCTTTCATCGCACCGATAAAAGATTTTTGCGCCAAGGGCAGGAGTGGCAAGTAAGTGTGCTATTGCCAAGAAACCGAACCAAGAAAAAAACGTGATCATGCTGGTGGTAGAATAAGATGCATGATATGAGGCGTCACGTCGTGATGATAAACGTACATTGAGAGGGCTAGGTTTGCTGGCAGGGGCCTAGAACCCCAAAGGCGATAGTGGTTTGATTGGCGACAACGGTCGCATGTCTGCAGTCTTTGGCCTATTGCTATGGCTCTCATTGCTTTCCGCTATTGATTCGGCATCGTCTGGGAGTGCGGCAGTAATCTCAGCGTCATAGAATTCTTCCTTGTCATCTCGGTTACTATCCGATGAGTACGTGTTGCGTGACTCGGTAGTGTTGGCGTTGATATTGGTATTAGTAATGATATTGACGCTGGCGTTGTTGGCTAGATTCACAGCCTCGGAAAGTCCTCTTGGTGGAGGTTGGTCAAATAGTTTGTACTCCTCTTCGATAAATCTGGCTTCATTCTTGCAGCCCTTCCAGCAGTTTCTCCAGTCGCAAACCAGAAACCTGAAACAGAAAGCATCAATCTTCATACATGGCTGGAAGCAAATGCATAAATTTCGAAAGTCCATCTTGTTCTTATCCGAGTGTGCAAGCAACAGGCTGAGATGGCAGGTAATAGCGAACAGTAGATAGTAGTTGAAAGGAGGAAGGCTCGATAATTCGTCAATGAGTAGTTGGGGGACTTCTTCCGACCCAGCGCATTCCCTGGCAATGCGATCCTGGGATTCTTTGGGAAACAGCTCATCTGGCAGCTCTCGCAGCCACGCCTTTAGCATAGAACCCACGATGTTGATGTCGTAGAGGTCCTCGACTTCAAAAAGGTTGACATTATATTCTATTGAAGAAAAACAAGTTAGCAATTTGGGGGCAGGCAGCTGTAATCGCGGTGTAAACGTACGCTCATCAAACCGGCGCTGCCATTTTTTGATTTGTGGGCCACTGCCCGGAACACGATATAAGCCCTCAACGTCGCATCCTTTGTAATTCAGGTAGTCGATGGCACGCCAAGGAAAAGCTGGCATCCAGAACTCGGTCTTGTCGCGTGAATGCTCGAGTCGTTTTGAGATGCGGGTAAGTCGCGTCTGTTCAACTAGAGGCATATTGATCACTTTGAGAACATAATGGTCGTCGTCCACTGCCGGTTCCTTCTCGGTTGTACTGCCACTTCTTGTGCTCTTGCCAAATAGCCCTCTGCTTAGCATGTCGGCAGCCCTAGAGCCCCGCAGGCCGCTTAGGAACGTTGATCCTCCATTCTCCTTGTAAGATGATGACTGTAGCCTATTGTGCTCACGGTCACGGAGATTCTCTCGACTCGCATTTCCGCCTCGAGCAAGAGATCGGTCCTCTGAATGGTTTCGGATGCTAGAATTCATCATTTCACGAAATGCTCGTTCCTGGGTAACTGGCGCAGTTCGTAGAGGGGCAGTGTTATCGTAAAGAACTGGGATACTGGGGGTGGTCGGAAGTATAGTCGGAACAGCCTTGGGACTCGGTTCTTCTTTGTCGCGATTCGATTTGGATCGTCCAAGGAGGCCAAATGTTTTGGTTTTGCCTCTCCTGGCAACAGCGGAAGGTGGCCCGTCGGTATCGCCGGCAGACGAGAGAGAGATCTGAGACTGCGATGAGAGTGGAAGGTTTGGACGCTGCAGATCGTCGCGGCCGTAGAAGGACGCTATAATAAAGAAGCGCAAAAAGGCGGTATATTAGTAATTTGGAAAGGCACACAATGGTATGGCAGCGAGTAGCCCGCAGTCAGAGTGGTGCGACGAAGACTGTAGTTCGCAACGGCAGGCCAAAGCAAACACATACCTGATGGTTGATCGGTCGCAAGATGGTCGCCACTCCGGGTAGCGCTGTTGTCTTGTTTATCGAGCAACGGCTGGGTCGTTGGCAGTGGCTGAGTAGCGACCCGGGATCCTTTACTGAAGTGAAAGAAGGCACTCCGCGAGGCCTTTCTGCCTTCGGTCACAGGCTGGCGAGAAGCCTCCGGAGAGGTACCAGCAATGGAATCGATGTTTGCGTGCGAGGATTGTGGGTGAGAATGGTCGTCGCGAAGGTGGCGGTTATGATGCTCCTGTTCGTTTGGTGGGACAGGCGAGCGCGCGGTATAGGGCCGATTGAGTGGGAAGGAGCGCTGGGAACTGGCCGATGCAGCGTCGGCAGAGGACAAACCAGTTGCTTGTACTGTAGCAGTCTCAGCAGTCGAGTTATGTTCGCGGTTGAGGCTGGCACTGGTCGATTCGGGCAGCATGAGTGGCTGCGGAGTGGGTTTTCGTCCCATACTTCTGGTCAAGATGAAACGAAGGGAAGGAGTCTAGCAGGCGGCGAGCCAGACGGCGGTCAGTCCTCCGAATCCAGCACAGGAGGAGCAGGCGCAGCAGCCTCTTTGCGTCATGAGTTATACGTTGTCGCCAGATAGACCAACAAAGCCGCAGTACGGTTTAACAGGGGAAAGGACTGCAGTAGGTATTAAGCAGAGAAGGTGCGGGCAAACCGTTTGGGAGGGTTTGGTGCAACTGGCGGCCTGTGTGCACCAAATGGGAGTGAAAACCAGGTGAGCAACGGCTTGGGTTTGAGCCTGCAGTGGGGGCGGGGGGCCTCTTGCAGAAAACCGGGGAGCAGGAATACTGGGTAGGTTAATAAAGAACGGAGGTACAAAGACAAACTCGCCTGGGCAGACAGACAATCGGGAAACTGCCAAAAAGATTGCGGCTCCTGCAGTAGAGCAACGAGTACGGAAAAGCCTCGAATGGATACAAAATCATGCGCGTGTTGCCCCAAGAATTGAAAACGACGTTCAGACACGTAAGAGCCAATATTAAGGGACACTTGATGGTACTACCAGATTTTGCCAATGTCGCAGGCAGTAGTTACTCTGTGGAGACGAGAGTGAACCGACCACTGCCTGCCCGCTACCTGGCTAGGTAGGTAGTTATTGCTGGTTCTTCGTCAAGGGGGATCAAGAAAGGTCGGGACAGGGTTAGCGGCAGCCAAGCCCCAGGGGTGGCGGGGATCGGCCCAAAGAGTTGGCCAAAAGCCAGTGTCCTTTGCAGCGGATCTCAGGGAGATCTGACGCCAAAGAGTGGCAGTTCTTAGAAGCTCTGCAGGTGGAAACCCAATTGCATAAATACCCTGTCAATCAATGTCTAATGCTGGGGGGGCCGCGATGGAGATTTACTTCAAGGGGTATGGTACAAGAGCTGCAGTAAGTTACAGAATCCAATACACAAAAGACATGTCAAGAAACGGAGGTAGCTAGGTAAGGGAGTAGCTATACCTGCGTTGACAGCTGCCAACCTCGATGCCTCATCGAGCGCCCTCGTATACCTAGTTAGAAGGGCCGTGCCAGGCTCGTATTTGCTGCGTAGGTTGGGTAGGCACCCAACTTACCTGACGAGGCGATTGTGCAGCGAAATGCCCCCTCCGAGCAGTTACCTCCAAAGCTACTAATAAACTGAAACAACTTGTGGCTCGACCCACCTCTGGGGCAGGCCTAGCATCTTCAGTCCTCGCAAGCTTGTACTCGTATTAGCAGTAGCAATCATGAAAAGCAGCGCATTGAGATATCCTGAGTAATTCCGTGGCAAAGTGGGCAAGTGTGCGAAAGCTGTCAGCACTTGTTTCGCTTTGCGGAGTCCTTTGTATTCGTGTGTATTTCACTGTTTTCTGCATTTTCAAAAATCGCGATCAAGGGAGGTCCTTTCCAGTTCCAGAGCAGCCAAGCACCTTACCTTCGAAAAAGAAAACCACGACGCCGCTCACTGGCGGGTCCCACGCGCGTGCTTCAAACATGGGTGAGCATTCAGAAGCCAAGACAAAAAGTTCCATTATAACGTTCTCAACGGCCCAGCCGGTACGGAGCAGCAGGGGCCGGTGACTGGCGTTCTCTGCAAGTACCAACAATCCACAATTGCTTGAATGGTGGCGCTCCATACTCGCCAACTCTCGGCCATTTTGTAACACGAACAACAGTGTCCGGCTCAAGAGAGCTCAGACATCTTCCTTTTATTTTCGTCTTTCAGCTTTCTTCCTTACCTCACGTCCCGAATAGGGAAATTCAAAGTATGCCATAACAACGTCGCACTCTCGCACTAAGCTGTGCTCCCATGTCCCACTTCAGCGCTGTGTTGTATCAGTTATTACATAAGAACGCCTCCAACACCCACTGTTCGCACCTTGCATTGCTGTGTGCTTGAGCATATTGTATAACCAACCACCTCTATCAGATTAAGCATCATGGCTCAAGAAGCCGACCTCTCTGAGATGGATTTAGCCATCGAGGCTCACGTCAAATATATCCAGAGCTTAGACTCCAAAACTGACGAGGTCGATTACTGGCTTACGGAGCATCTTCGTTTGAACGGTGTCTATTGGGGCTTGAACGCCTTGCATCTCCTCCGCCGCCCCGATGGCCTGCCTCGTCAAGCAACTATAGATTTCATTCTGTCATGTCAGCATGAGAACGGTGGCTTTGGTGCCGCACCTGGCCACGATGCGCATATGCTTTCCACCGTGAGTGCTGTCCAAGTCCTGGTCATGGCAGGCGGGCTAGACGACCTCGAGGCACGGGGCAAAGGCAACGGCAAGGCGCAGGTTGGCAAATGTAAGCCATGCTATTATTAGTCGTTTGAAATAACTGCTGCTCTTTGATCGGCTAACGTTCTTGCAGTTTTGGCAGACCTGCAAAACCAAGAAACAGGTAGCTTCTATGGCGACGAGTGGGGTGAGGAAGACACCCGCTTCCTCTACGGCGCTTTGAATGCATTGTCGCTACTCAAGATGCTACATCTTATCAATATTGATAAGGCCGTGGAATTCATTGCACGTTGTGCCAACTTTGACGGTGGCTTTGGTGCCCGGCCCGGTGCAGAATCCCATTCAGCGCAAATCTTCACTTGCTTAGGGGCGCTGGCTATCGCCAAACGACTTGATCTTGTTGACAAGGAGAAGCTCGGGCGCTGGCTCAGTGAACGACAGCTGCCCGGCGGTGGTCTAAATGGACGACCAGAAAAGACCGAGGATGTATGCTACAGCTGGTGGGTTCTGTCCAGCCTTGCCATGATTGAGCGTACACATTGGATCGACCGGGATGGGCTCATCCGATTCATACTGAGTACACAAGATACAAAAGTTGGTGGGTTTTCTGACGCTCGTGGAAATATGACTGATGTTTTCCACACATGCTTCGGGTTGGCAGGATTGAGCCTTTTGGGTTACCCGGGCCTAGAACCGGTGGACCCACGTTACTGCATGCCCCAGAGAATCATTGATGAAGTTCTGGGCCAATAACGAGACATGTAATAAAGAGAATAAAATACCACGTTCAATTTGGGCACCCTGCAACATCAGTGTCCTTCGGCTTTAGATGCTCAAATTCTTCCTCACCAACCGACCCGCTGCTGAACATTGTCAGCCATGTACCCGCTGGCAAGCGAAGTGTTGAGGGGAGGACCGCCGTCCAATATCTGCCCGTGTTTGACTTAAAGGAATAAAAGAGACGAATAAAACTAAAATTAAGGATGAAGATCCTTGAACTCTATCCAGGCATAGGGAAGTTCTTATATAAACCCTTTACGCAAGTGACGATAGGATTCCATGAGTGTACCAACAGTTTACTCCCGTCTCTTGTAGCGTAAACTATATCAACTCGGCAGAGTTGATTACCCTATTATACGGAAATTCTTATGATCCAGCTTGTATTTCTTAACAAAGCCGCCATATTCGATGGCGCATCAACGCGCCGTAACAAATGCAATAAAATCTTCTCTTGGATGCTGTCAGAATGCACCTTGGTATCTGGCAGTACAGCTGAATACGTTTCCCCCCACTAGAAGTGCATCTTTACTTCGTTTAGGGAATCGGCAAGCGAGTTGGACAGGGCCTTACTGGATATTACCAACCCATTATTCGCGGGCAGGTGCCAACGAACCAGGTCAAGCGGCGCCTACAAACGTCTAGTGGTAGGTACTTCGGGCATGCCATTGTAGGTACTCTCTCAGGGCCCATTAGCGAGCGGGAGTTTCGTCTATTACCCTTCCAGAATGTTTCCTCATTTGGTGTGAGAACCGAGGTGCCTTTGACCATCTCCAGTCTCCCTCGAAACCTCCTGCCCTGTCGTCAGTTCTTTATCCCAGCCAGGCACGCGAGACCACAGGAAGCTTTGTCTTGTAAGTCCATCCTGTCATCCACTCCCTACCTACCTGTCTAGATGGATTTTGCTCGTAGAACTCTCCTGCAACTTTTCCAAACTCCACAGACGGAACTGTTACTCTTTTCCTGCCTTGGGGTCGTTCTCCATTCCTTGCTTATTGCCCTAATCCGCGATTCGATCCAGCCGCTGGTAGATGCAATTTTGCACCTTGTATGTACAGAGATGATTGTTCGCAGAGATGGCTAACGCCCTGCATTAGTAGGTCATGGACGGCTTTCACGGGGGCATAACCAAACACATACCTCTTATCTGCACCGTTTGCCCAGAATCTCCCAGATTTTCTGATGTCTCTCACTTGCTCACACACATTGCATCGAAGGGCCATTTACACCACGAAACCCAAACAAAGCTCAAGGCACATCAGGATCTCATATCGGCCGTCGCGTTGCAACAATATGACCAGTGGTATCAAAACAACGGCATCGAGGCTTTACTCGTTGAGCGGATGAAAGCAAAAGCAGTAAAGGAAGCAATGAAAGGTCGACATTTACGTACAAGGAACGCTTCCAACCCAATCAGTACAATTTCCAAGGTAGGTTCAGCCTGTGACTTTTCTGCCCTAGCCTGTGTTAGTTTTAACACAGAGGAAAGTCCAAGAAACGATCCCGGCGCATAACCAACGATTCCCCCGAATTTCTGGCGCAGGATTACAGAGAGCCCATCCCTATCTATCCTGGTCTATTTTCCGAAGAAAACGATTCCGAAATACCAAATGAAATCTTGCAAAACAATGACATGATGTCTCTCAAAGGCCAAATTTGGCCCGGAATGGGCAAAATGGATCTTGCCAACGAAGATATGAAGCGGACAAGAAACCAGCGAAAACCAAAATCAGCCATTGATAGAATGCGTCGAACATCGGAGGGCATTGAGCCCACGCAAGTTGTCATGACTTCGGCTTTCGAAGTTGAGCGCGTAAAGGGTGTCTACGACAGTTCCTCCCCAGTCCTCGGCCAGGATGACGTAGTGAGTGGTGGTAGAATTTCTTAACCAAACCATGCTCACAAGCACAATAGACACCTCCTCCTCCAAAAAGATTAGCTAAAGCAAAGAAGAAAAGGGAGCCGTTGGCAAACCTTCCTGTCAATGTTCCAATTGCTCATCTAGACCAAACGAATACTCGAGCACACAACCGAACTACGGGGCAATCGAGAAAGGGTCGTACAGTGTCCGCATATGACTCGAGTCTTGTTCAACGGCCGTCGATACTTCCTCATAGCATTTTCAGAGATGAACATGGCCCGCTAAGTATGCGCGCTGATGCCTGCGTAGTTGAACAGACGCTCATAGCTTGTAGATGTGTACAACGATCGAGCATTGACATCATCGTCACACCAGCATTCAAAGTATGCATTTGTTCGATTGGCATTAATCGCAGGCTAATACATAGTAGGATCCTACACTATGACCATTACGGAATGCACTCGATTAATCCCATCTCACAACCTGCTTTAACATCGCAATTGGCTGTATCCCGAGACACATTCCCATATGGCAGGGATAACCTATCGGGACTGCCAGATCTCAAACACAGCAATTATCCGTCAGGTAGATGTGGCCTTCGACCAAGCATAACGTTAAGCCATCTAACCAGACTCGTTGTAGATCTTCCATATCACCCCGATACACCCTCGTCTCTGAATGCCAACGTATTTGGCGGGCAATCACGTTTGGCAGTGGCTATGACTCATCATTTCTCTGCTTATGATCGCTTCCAATATCACAATCCTCATCCGATTACACCAAAACATGACGAATATTTGTCCCTGTCCGGCTCTGTTTCTCTTCTCAATTCAAGCCCAAGCTTTATGAATCGGCCAGAAAACAACCCTCTCTTAAGTCAAGATCGGTCGATCCCAAAAGGCTCTTTGCAATCCTCAAGCAATAAATCTCATAACCAGGCAAGCTCATTTCCTCGATTTAAGCCAATCAATTACAACCAAGAGCCGGTCGACTTTACCAACAGTGTGGAAGGAGAAGATATGCTCGTCGATGACATCAAAGTGGAATCCCGACTTTGTGCAATTGCTCACTCCAGCGTGAATAACGATCACGATGATCCAACCCTTGACGCCGACGGTAGCTGGGCTGCTGAGAGTATGCTCGATGGACTATCCACGGATTTGGGCCATGATGATACTGCCACATAATAAACAAGGGCACCAAATGTTGTACAAGCATTTACGTACACCTTAACATTTCTATTGCGTTGATGAAATAGTTTCAACGGGTTTACCAACCCCAAGCATTCTTTCATTCATATCAGGCGACTTAAGGAAATAACGGCTATTTATTTGGTGTTTGAGGGTCACATTTTTGGTATGGGAAGTTTTTATTTTTAGAGATAATCCATTTTTATCATGTGTATACAATGGCATTGCCGTACATTATAACTTTACAACTGCTCTATGCTTGCAATGAGACTATCTAGCTGGTCCGGACCATCTCCAATGACATCATTCAGTAAGCGATAGGCACCCTTTAAGCGACGTATATGCATCTCACTTTCCATGGCACTCGACTTCTCAGCAGCAAGTTCAATAACCTTCTTGGGAATATGGGCCAGTCTTGCGACGTTGAGTCCATATGACCTATGGGCGACGCCCTCGCCCACCTCGTAAAGGAATGTGATTTCTTCGTCACCATCCGGGCCAGTGCCAGCTTTGAATTTCATGTGTACATTGGTTAGCCCTTCGAGGCCGTCGGCAACGCGAGCAAGGTTTTGATAGTGTGTGATAAACAGGGTGAGGCATCGTGTCTCTGTGACGACGTGATGCAGGACTGCTTGTGCAATGGCAGCGCCATCGTGGGTGCTCGTACCGCGACCGAGCTCGTCGAGGATGACAAGGCTATTTGGAGTGGCCGATCGCAAGATGCGGGCCGTCTCGGATACTTCAACCATGAAGGTGGACTCGTTGGCGAAGAGGTTATCACGGGCACCTGTGCGGGTGTGGATGGCGTCGCAGAGTGTCATGCGGAGTGAGTCGGCGGGTATAAAGGAGCCAACCTGGGCAAGCAGCACAATAAGGGAGAGGGCGCGTACAAAAGAGGATTTGCCGCCCATATTGGGGCCTGTGATGAGGTGAGCAAGCGGCGACGGGTGTGCGAGGGTCGTGGTGAAGGGTATGTAGCCACCATCGAGCATCTGCTCGGCGATGGGGTGGCGGCCCTGCTTGATGGCGATGGTAGGCAAGGAAGAGAAAGGAAGGAATTGTGGTCGGGTGTAGCCGGGTTGGGCAGCAACTCTAGACAGGGAAAGGAGGCAGTCTAGGCTCGCTAGGGCGGATACAGCATCGCGGAGCGGCTGGTACTCGGCGGCGATTGAGGCCAGGAGGTCTTTGAACGCGGCGTCGCAGGCAGCAGCAAGGGCCTCGCGGTGTTGATCGCGCTCAGCAATGAGCTGGATGACCTCGGGCGTGTGGAAGCGGGACACTTTCTTTGTTCCTGAGATTTTGGCCCAAGAGGCCGGGACAGTCTTGATCTCGGTGTTGGGAACCTCGATGAGGAACTCGATGCCAGCGACGGTGACAAAGTCGACGGGTTGCTTCTTCTTGATCTTCTCGGCTGCAACTTTTCGGTGCTCATCTAATTGGTGTTCGACATGAGCGATGCCCATCTGGTGATCTTGCATGTCCTCGGTCTGATGCTCGTCTCGAAAGAAGCCGTACTTGTCGTCCTTACGGGCGGCATCGAGGTTGATGCGCTCGAGGTAGGAAATGACGAGATCGAAGATACGAGGCAGTGTCAGGACAGCATTGGTAAGGAGCAAAGAGTCAAAGGCAAGGTCCTCGGGCTGCTTGACGCGGGCATAGTGGCTGGAAATTGCCTGGAGCGCCTGGAGGACGGAGACCAGCTCCGGTCGCGTGCATTTGCCGTAGTAAATGCGGATGAGGCTTCGTTCGAGATCAGTTCTCGTCTTGGCGAGGAGTCGCTCGAGGTCATCAACGGGGGCTGTGGATTTCTTATCATGAAGTTCCTGGACTGCAGCGAGACGCTCCTCAAGGCGGTCCTGGTTGAGGAGAGGACGGCCAACCCATTTGCGGAGGAGGCGGCGGCCAAATCGTGTGGTGGTCCTGTCAATCGCCCAGAAGAGGCTCCCGCGGTCTGTATGGTCTGTTGAGTTGCGGTATACTTCGAGGGACTCGAGGGTTGTGCCGTTGATGAGCATATGGGAGCGGGTGCTGAAGCTTTCAAAATATTTTGTCAAGTCAAATATGTGCTCGAGACCATACTCGGTGAGATGTGAAATCATGGCCGAAAGACATATCGTGACAGACTCAGGTAGCTTCAAGACCCTCTCAAGCAACGAGCTGGATTGCTCGTTTTGCGAAGCAGTGATTTCCTTGAGCTTCTCAGCATAAAATTGGGTTACATGGGATGATGCTTCCGTGGCCAAAGTATCGGTTCGTGGAACACGCTCAACGCGGCTGCGGTCCCCGAAGACATTTGTACTGCTGCCCGCAAGATGCTGTATAAGTTTATCGGTGGTTTTGGAGAGATCGCCAACAATGACAAACTCGCAGGGGGAAATATGAAGTAGTCTAGTCTCAATCTCACTGCGCATAAAGCCATCTTCAAATGTATCATATATAATGTCACCTGTAGCAGGTTGCACCGCGAGAATGCCGATGTCGACTTTTTCATCTGTTCCTGAGCCCTTGGCCGTGGCTTCTGTGATACAAAGAAGATAGCCACCAGAGGATGAGGTGTTCCCTCCGTTTGTGGTCTGCTCCAAATCACCATTCTCGTCGATATAGGTGCCTTTGGTGTATAGGTTGGTAAGCTTCCTAGTAAACGGCGCGTTTCGGTTGTCGCCGACCTTTTTCAACGCTGCTGTTTCGATTTGGCGCACGACGCCAACCTTGTGGCCTGCCGCGACAAGACGGCGGGCGTGGACGGGGAGACGATGGACCGGAATGCTGGCGGAGGCAAACCGATCGAGATGGGCTTCTGAGGGATCTATGGAATACGTTGTTAGCTTGAAAACCGATCAGAGGCTTTATTATTATGACTTACGCTCGTCATATCGCATTTTACCTGGAATACAGACAATGCTGAGCTCCTTAGCTGCGATGCGGGCGTCTTCGCCAAAGAAGCGAAACTTGTAGCCAACCTCAACAATCAAAAGCGTGTCTAGGTGCTTGCGTTTGATGTCGAGGAATTGGACCTCCATTGGTGTCAACTTTCCCGGTTTGGAGCCCTTCTTCTTTGACTTGGGTGCTGGTACCTCGTCCTCCTCCCCATCACCATCGCCATCCTCGTTTTCTTGGTTCGCTTCTTCGTGAACGGTCCGGGCTCTCCAGTTCATTGCATCAGCGTGTCCCAGTTTTTTGACGAATTTTTTGTGTAATTCTTGGTGTCTCTTTTTCGTCGCTTCATCGTCAGCATCGTCGCCGGCTATTGATTGGTTTGTGCTTGGAGGAGCTGAGCTGTAAAAATATCGTTGTGCGCGTGTCGAAGATGTCGTTTGCCCACTGCTTGATGCCAGAGCTGCGGTATCATCATTCAGATCAGATACTGCAGATTCTTTGACTTTCTTGGAGTCCCGGTCTAGACCATGATTCTCCTTATCGGCAAACTCCACGAGGGACCGTTTGCGCGCCGAAAGTGAACCGCTTTGATTCGGCTTGCTCAGTGTTGGGGACTGAGTAGCGGCTGGCTTAGCTGGCCTGGATGCCGCCTTTGGCGTGAAGAAGGAAGTCAATGACTGCTGCTTCTTTCCGGCTGGGGTGGAAGAGGGAGGCATTGGGGGCGAGTTATGGCGACATTGACGATTGACTAGATAGTAGCACTGAAGTTCACCACGGTGTATTGCTAGGTCCGTTCAGGCACGGCGGTGAGAGACGCGTTGTGCACATAATTTTACTGGGTGGTCAGACGCGTTGAGAGGTTCCACTTTTATTCTGGCAGTGGAAGTGACCTCATTCCCGAACCAACTGGAACAGCACCAACTTTCGGCCGGTTGACAGATATGATTGGAATACAAAGTATGATACTACCCTGTGATATATTATCTATGTCAGTTCTTCAACCAAAGTCTACCTGTAGGGTCAGTTTTTCTCGGGATGCCGCAAAGAGCACAGTCTAGGCTTGGCATGAAGCACAGGTTGGTACGCAGTACTTGGTTATAAAATTCAGCATTCAGGCTTCAAACCATGCATAAAATACTTGCGAGAACGGGTTCTGTGTATGTGCCGATGAGGACCAGGTAATTACCTGTCATCGTTTCAGCTTTGTATGCACGCCACCATCTCCGCGCCGCCTGGGTGGCCGGCAAGTGGCGGCGCAGCAACGGATATGTAGATGCCTGGACTCGGTTTAGCTCCTCCTTCCTTACATGCCTGCTTGCCTATACCTGCAAAAGTAGCTCAGCGCAAGAGGAGAGAGAAGAGCTATACTTTTGACCAGCCAGTGCAATCGGATATTAAAAGCCATGAAATTTGAAGAACCTGAGCCATGGACGGACAAGGCATGGTCTTGGCCGGAAGCCCGGCGCTTACACCATATCCAGTAGGAGCACAAGATGCAGAAAGTTCAGCGCTTACAGGGAGGGTCATTTAATGCATGTGGCCAATAAACGGCGAGCAGAAGCACGGCCGACCTGGCGATTGGGGGGCCGAGATGGGGCAGCAGGGCCTGTGGCCCACAGGAGCTTTTAGACTCTCAGTTTGCCGTCCACTGTACTGCCGGAAACTAAGCTGGTTCTGTTTCAGTGGGCTTGCCGCCCGCCCTCGACCCCACTCACTCCCAGCGCACTGTGCTGTTACTGGTGCTTGTCGCCATGAGGGGTCAATACCAGTGTCTGTGCCAATATTCCCCCAGTAGGCACGTTGGTTCCTTTATGTTAGTAGGTAGTGCCAAGCTGTACGGAGTAAGTACGGGTCGCTCTCTGTGCTTTGTACAGGCTGGTTGAGTTTGTACTTGGCCTTCCGATACTTGCACTACGAGCAAGACTAACGAATGTGCCACAATCTTTGCCGTTTGAAATACAACCACTTGTGCTTCTGGAGACTCAACATATTCCCCACAAGCCTGCCCTGTTTCCTTTCCAGTCGGAGTGCCCCTGGGCAGTTCTGTCCAAAGCGTTACTTTGCTACATGTATTACAGCCTCCGTACGTAAACCTGCCCAGCCCGGCTCTTCCCTTCTCCCCTTCCCCTCTGCATACCATCATTTTTTTCTTGCCCCAGACCAGATTTTCTGGCATCCTGTTAAATATTTTTCTCGCATAACACCAACCAGTATAGCAGCTTGAGTTTTACTCGCCTCTACATCTGCCCGCCTATTTTTGCACACGGCACTTCCATCCCACCTCCACCGATCCTAGCGTGGCCCAGGCGGCCTGTTCTGCGACCCGTTGGAGACACCCCGCCACAAAACAGCAGCTCGCCTCCAAATCCGTGTCACCAATACCCAGCCAGCTTTGTCGCCTAGCTGCTTTTTTCTTCTTCTTTTCCTTCTCGCCATTTGCGGCAGGCATCTGCCATACGTATCTCTTTTGCTTCAGCCTTCAGACCGTAAGCCAAGTAGATTGGATTGCGCTGTGCGCTGTCTTCTACAAACAACTCCGGCCAATTCTCGGCCTGCCGCAATACAAATACGCCCTGCTCTAAAATCAACTTAACGGTGAAACCATGGAGACAACTAGCCGCGGTATTCCTGACCAGGAAATGTTCCTGAGCAGGCCTGCCCCGGATGATGGAGGTGATAGCCCGACTGTTGAGCCTCTACGCATCTTCAAGCCCATGAGCCCTCCACCAAACTCGCGCTCTTCCTCAAGTTCAAACAGCAAGCCAGCCTTTCCTCTCCCTCCGGGTGCCTCCAGCTCCGCAGCACCGCTCCCGTTCCCGGATGACGAGGATATGCGCAAGCCTACACCTGCAAAGCCCTATGGCGCCGCCTACAACGATACGACTCCGCGACTGGAAACTAGCCCAACTGAAAAGAAGCCCGGTCTGGCTGAGCGTCGCGGCGCCGGTCCCAAGATTATCCACTCGCCCTCCAGCCCCGACTCCGACCAAGGGCTATTTGCCAGGCCACTGAAGGAGCAGGTGCGCCCTGCAGCACCGCCCTCGATCTACTCAAATTATCAAAACAAAACGTATTATCCGCCTCCGGGTGGCGCTGCCTCGTCGTCTTCTGCTTCCTCGAGCACAGCGCCGCCTCAGCCTGCTGTTGTTAGCTATCTAAAGCAGGGCGATCAAGGTGTCAATCGCTTTCCGTCAACCGCCTCTACCTCGACTACTAAGGCCACCCGCGGCTCCCCTCCGCCTCCCGAAACACCAATCGTCGAACCTGGGACTATTCCCGGCGGGGGGATTGAGGCTCGGTATGCTGCCTCCGGAATCTCAGGAACTGCAACTCTTACTAGCCTGCAGGCAAACCAGGTGCAAAGTGCCGCGGCTGCCCAACGACTCGCACAATATGGAAATCAAGTTCCACAGCCGCAGCGGCCGTGGACACCTACAGAGACACCTGATCAGGCACCCTCTGGTCCACCAACCGTCTACCAAGGCTCTAATGTCATTTCTAGTCCTCAGCCTCAGCAAGCGCCAGTTGTCCCTCCTCAGCAGCCTACGCAGGCGCAAGGTAGCCAGCCGGTTCAAGTTAGTGTGTTGGAGCAGGATTTCCAACGTCTAAGTTCGAGCTCGCCGCCACCAGCATACTCCAGTGTTAACCCAGGTGGAAAACCAACTTATCCCAACGAGAAGCGGCGGCCGCAGCAAAATGGGACAGCTCGCCCTGCCGCGGCCACTGCTCAGCCAACTCAGCCCGATGCGGCGGCGAATAGCCAGAAGCCATCTATTCAAGCAGCTACCGCCGCCTCCAGTAGTGCTGGAACAGCAATGCTATCACCTGCTCTGCAGCACCCTGGCCACCCGGCTTTCGCAAATGACCCTCGACCTGAACAGAGCGTCATGCCTCAGCAGAATATTGCTTCTCCCGAGCCACAAACAATCGGACCTGGACCGGCTTCTCCGCCCCCTCTTCCAGAAGGCTGGATTGCTCATCTGGACCAAAACTCCGGTCAATATTATTATATTCACCTGGCATCACAGGCCACTCAGTGGGAGTTTCCCAAAGGTCCAAATCCGATCCAACCTGAACAGACACCTCTTTCTCCCACAGCTTCGACGTATGGAAACCCGTTGATGTCTCCGGTATTTGGCAAACAAAGTCTGGCCTCCCCTATGTACCCCCCTCATACACCTGGATATGCTGAGAGCATAGTGAGTGTGGCTGTTTCACAAGCCCCTACAACTGCTGGTTTCTCGGGACCTCCGCCATCTGCTGGCGTCGACATGTATCGCATTCAGCCTACAAACGGTGTGTACTTCGGCCCTTATCTTCGATATGTCAATATGGACATCGAAAAAGGTTTTTGGTTCGGCAGTATATTGGTGGTTACTGATTCGCCGCAACCACCTACCATCCACATTCATCTTAGTGCGGATTTGTCTCCAAATCCGCGACAGTTGGACGCAAATGCCATCTACACGCATCAAAGATGGACATTTTATAAGTATGATATAGATTTGCAAATGGGAGAGGGCGGTACGGAAAGATGGACATACGCTGTCACTTCACATCTTGGCTGCACTCGGTATGAATTTGTTGTTGCCGGCCGCCATGAAACAGGCTGGAGATTCATCGCACACTCTGGAAATGACTTTGCTGCAAGCACATCACAGAATGAACGCGCCAAGTTAGGCGGTGTTGGCTTCATGTGGAAGGATGTCCTACAGAAAAACGTCGATTGCGGTGGCTTTCATGCACAACTGGGCTTGGGGGACCAAATCTATGGCGATCGACTGTGGAAAGAAGTACCTCTACTGAAGCAGTGGCTTGCCATGAGCGGTCGCGATAATAAGAAGACGACTCAATGGACTGCTCGCCACGAGGAAGATGTCTCTCATGCCTACTTCCACTACTATACTAGCCATTTTGATCAGCCATTCCTGCGTGAGGCATTTGCGCAGATTCCGCATGTCTTGCAGATTGACGATCATGACATTTTCGACGGATATGGATCTTATCCCCAATACATGCAAGCCTCGCCAATATTTAAGAATATCGGCCGCATAGCCACGCAGATGTACCTTCTCTTTCAACATCACACTACAGTGGATCTGATGAGAAATGTCAGGACCGACCATGATATTTTTACCATTACTGGCAGTGGGTGGCATTTTGTCAAGTATATGGGCCCTGCAATGGCTGTGGTAGGGACGGACTGCCGATCAGAACGAACGCAAGCACGTGTAATGGCTGGACCGACATATCAAGGCATCTTCCCAAAGGTGGCGACTCTTCCACCCAGCGTGCAACATGTGGTATGGATGGTATCTGTGCCACTTATCTTCCCTCGATTGGAAGCTGTGGAAAGCATTGCCAACACAGTTGCGGCCGGCAAAAAGGCTGTGAATACTACTTACAACATTCTCGGCAAGGTTACCAGCTCTGTGGCTGGTGTCGTTGGTGGCAAGGAAGTTGTAGCACAGGGCTTCTCACAGGTGAAAAAGGCAGTGGGCAAATCTGGACTTATGGGGAATGTTCTTAACCAGTTTGGAGAACTCGACATCCAAGAGGTGCTCAAAGACATGTGGACACACGAAACGAAAGATCTTGAGCGAACATACTTTATCCGCACTTTGCAAGGAATTTCGCAGCAAAAAGGGATCCGCATGACGTTTCTCTCAGGGGGTATGTGTTAAACGCTTTGCTGCGCAAGGAGGCATGACTAACAGATCTTATAGATGTCAATGCTGCCGGGGCTGGCCTTGTCCATGACCCCACACATCCTGGTGATCACAAGACCATGTATCAAGTGATTACATCGCCGATTGTGGCAGCACCTCAAGGAGGCTATGTTTTGAAGCTCTTGCACAATCAAAAGACGCTCTATGTGCCACAAAATGGGCACAAGTCAAATCACGAGGTATCGGATACCAAAGAAGACATGATGGAGATTTTTCACAATGATGCGAGTGGCGGGACACGGGAGTTGAAGAAACTCATGGGTCGCAGGAACTATACTGCCTTCGTTGCATATGACCAGGATGCCGTAATGGCTCAGAACCAGCCTCCATTCAGCCCAAATCCAAGCAGCAGCAGTTCGCAGCACGGCCTATCCAAATTGAGCTTAGCAGTGGACTTTGTCGTACAGGGAGATGGCCCCTATGCTACAACAACCAAATACGGTCCCGTCATTATCCCCCACCTCGAGTTTGGTAGGTAGTTGGACTAAAGCTACAGAATGCGATTTTGGAGCTGTTTATGACACGTTGTTGTCCGTTTGCGCTTAGTGAAATTTCTCTTTGAATATACCTCTCACTGACGTGTTGAGATGCATTTGTTGGTAACCAAAGGAGCCAATGTCGACTCTTTTACAGTTATTTATTGGTTTATTGGTTTATTGGTTTATTTTCGTTTCCAATTCTTATTGTTCTCGTGAATTGCATTCGGAGTATAATCTTTACTAGATAATGATTAGTTGCATAACACCAAGTCATAGCATCCCTGTTTTGAGATTAACCTAACTATAAGAACTTAATTTTTCATATTGTCCATTTGGCTTTTATTTTCTGATGTCGATGTTCTTTCAAACCATTTTCTGTCATCATACCAAATACTGGACCTTCTTTCTACCTGCTTTCAGTAGAATTCTTTTCTTCTTCTTTTAAAGGCCGAACACCTCCCTGAGGATCTGCATGGTGTCCTCGGGGCCCTTGACCGAGTGACCAATTGTGCGGGGATCCTCGTAGATCTCGTAGTCGTTACCACCCTTCGCAGTCTTGTCACCAAAGAAGTGAATGGTTTTGTAGGTGATGCCGTCGGGCTTCTTGGCATCCTCTTCGAGGTGCTTGAGGCAGTAAGTCTTGTCCCAGCCGGTGGGGAAGACGTCGAACGAAATCTGACCACCAATGGAGAAGCTACATCACGGCGCACGTTAGTGTTTGCAAAAAAAATACAAGTTCTACAATTCTCTAGCATTACAACGGGTAAGAAGGGAAAGTGGGGAAAACGTACGTCAAGCCGAGGTGGCCAAACTTTTCCTTGAGGACTGCGACGAACTTCTCTCTGACCTTGGCCTCCTTGTCATAGGCCTCAAACTCGTTGCGCTCCTGGTTGCTGGCATTACGACCGACAGGGCTGATGTTGATCATACCGTTGCGGAACTCGATGAAGGTGCCGCGCTTGACGGGGATGTCAAGATCGGCAATGTAGTGGAGGACAAAGTTGGCGAGTTGCTGGTACTGCGTTTCACCGATCCACTTGATGAAGCTGTTCGAGGGCAAGGGCTGGCCAAGCTTGAACGCTGTGAGACCATTCTCGGAGAAGCAAAAGTCGAAGAGGGTTGTGACGGGGACGCCGGCCGGCGCACCGAGCTGTTCCTCCTGCTTGACGAGGTCGGAGCCACCGACAAAGCCAATGGCACACTTTTGGCGGAGAGAGCTGAGAAGTGTGAGGATCTCGGGGGAGGCTTCCTGCTTCGGGGTCAGTGTTTGGAGAAAGGGAGATGAGTCCTAGAAACAGTTGGAGAAGGGGGCTTGCGAAGGAGGTGATGGTGGTTGGCTGGGAAATTGGGTTTAAGGTCATAATTGCAGTTAGAGACGGGGCGATGGCGTACCAGCCGAGCGGGAGTCAGGGTACCGTCGACATCGAAGAGACAAATTGTATCCTTGAGAGGACGCTCCTGGAGGGGGGGGAACGTAGCATCAGGCATTTTGTATGATTTCGTTTCGCAATCGTTACTGAAGAAGTATTCTGTACACAAGTGTCAATTGAGGAGTGTGGATTCAGTTGCAGAATGGGTTCATACTTTTAAGCAATTGTTTGCCTTGAGTAAAACAGTAATACAAAGAAAGATGTGGTGCCACGGTCTTTTCAAATCGCGGTCGTTAAATTTCTTGGGCGATCGGGGGGGGGGACGAGGAGGGGTTCTATCTGCCATCCTTTTGGAGGGGTAGCTTCACTGCGGGCTGGGTCTCAAGCGGTGTGAAGAAGACAGTGGAAAAGGCTGGCCCACTAACCGTCTGTTCGGCCGGGGCGTGGCTCCAAGCAGGCGCTAAGAAGACAGGGTCCCCGCTGCCAAACGGGCCAAAGAACAGCTTCAAGCTTTCTTTATTAACCCAGGATACCCGACTGCGACAGACCGAATCGGAAACAAGCACATGGTGGCGCAGCCACTCATTTAATTTCAATTATTCTAGTTAGCAAAATGAAGAGTACACATTTCACCTTTACAACCCTTGACGCAGTCTCTAACTTTACTCAGTCAAATGGATTACGCAAGGCTTCAGTTCTTCAAGAGAACAACCTGGCTTCACCATTGTGGTGGAGCTGCCATCCAGACCACCATCAACTTGACAAAATAACTACCGCCAGGAGTGTCACTCAGCCCGATGTTAAATTGCAGGACCATAATTTAGTCTCGGCGCATGCATGAGTCATATATCTCATTGCGCTGGAATATGCAGCCAATATACAAGCGACTGTTGGGCAAAAGGGAACAAGAAACAAAAGACGCCTGATGAAAGAACGATAGAATCTAGTATCGTAATGCGAGAAGAACAGGATTTCAATGCTTCCACCCTCCCCAGACACCACCGACTTCCATTGCCACATTCACGGTTGTCCCTATTGACCACACGGCAATCAAGGCCCATCCAATCTTGCGGCTCAGCACCCATTTGTTCAGTGGCACTGCAATCAGCTGACCTATCAAGATCAAAAGCACTGTTGCTGAAGAAACCAGGAGCGTACCACCAACTTTCACAGGATAAGGTCCGTAACTCACGGGCCGGTCTGGGTACTTGCTCTTGTCGCGGTTGGCTCCTTGCACCATCATCAGCACACCACCAATTCCGATACCAAGCAGAATATTCAACAGTGGGCCACCAAAGCATGCTGACCTGGTTTAAATTAGCACAAATATTCCTCTTGGATGGCATATACTGCACTTACAACGCCATAACAGGGTGGCCAAGTCGGGCCACGGTAATATCTGCCACCAAATCGCCAACACTGTTGCCCGCCGCAAAGATGGTCAGCCCAAGAAGAGCTTCCGAAATATTGAGCACAACACCAAGTGTCTGCAATACACCGACCACTTCGCCGGCAATCGTTGAGATCCATGCAATGCTAATAACGAATCCCAAGAAACACAATATGTAGTGGTGCTTTGGCCGAATATGCTCAACTGTGGCAATAATCAACACGATAAGCAGAATCAGCGACGTTAGCAAAGAGTATAAAACCATCTTGACCAGCGTCCTCTTTGAATTTTCCCAGTCATCCAGCCGATTTACCCATACGATGAACACGGCAAATAATGGTCCCATAAACAGCTGTACACAAACAAGCCATCTATTCCAGGTTCCAAGATCAGCATCACTGTCCTCATCCGACGGGAAGTCTGAGGCTGCTTTGTTGGCCACAACTGGTGACGTGGCATCAGCTGCGGATGGCGGGTTGACAAGAGTATCTTCATTTGCGAGAGCGAGTAATTGTGGTGAGTGCCGGAGCGATGCGGAACGACTATTTCTACGCAGCTCATGATCACGATACCGCTCCCACTCTGATATCCCTTCCTGTAGGTTGACCTGGTACCCGCTGTCATTGCGGTCCTGAATGGTGCCTGTATGGAGGGATTGGGATGCATTCGTCAAGCCGGCAGCGTCGTCGTCGTCGCCATCACTCTCAACGACGGGCAATGTTAAAACCAGCAAAAAGATACTCGGTACAGAGATTGTGCTGACAAACTTGTCCCACCAGGGCTTATTTCTCCAGCCCTGGAGTGTTGGGAATAAGGTTGCTAGAATTACATGTGGCGGTGGGAGAATGGAATACGGCCACCATATGACGGGCTTTCGCTCCACAGCACAGCCATACAAACGCCCAGGCTCTTCGACTCGTCGCCCTGCAGCCGGCGACGGAAGCATGAATTCAGACAGATCACCATTCGGTGTTGGTGTCAGGAGAACAGGAGAATCAGTAAACAGGGGGAATGGAGACGTTGGCGCTGAGCCTTCGCTTGAGCCGCCCTGTTGTGAGGGGGTTTGCAGTGAGAGCGTAGGAATTTTATCCCGTCCACTTTGTCCCAATCCAGTCGATGTGCCCATGGAGGTATTGACCGGAGGGGGTGCCAAATTTCCACCAACCGTGTACAAGGGCGAGTGCCATGAGGGCCTATTGACGGCTTCTGCTTGGGACTCGGCATCAGAGCCGTCGACCAACAAGTCTTCCGTTTCTGTAATGACAAGGGGAACTGTGGATGTTGAATATGCTCGCCCTCGCCCATGACCAGATGCGTGCGGCCGGAGATCTGGATGCGAGTGGCTGACATTTGAGGGTTCAGCAACTGAAGTGCGGCGCGTTCGGTCATTCGAGACATAATTCATGGATTGGCTTCGGTGTGGCATGTCAGAAAGCTGCCAGTTACTCTCACGTTGTAGTTGAGCAAGCGCAGACCTGAATTCGAGGGCGCCTACTAGACTGGGTCTTATTGGTGTTTTAGTATTTCTCCGGCTTCTGTTGGTTTTCAAAACACGCATGCTTCGAGAAACTTCAGCAGCAACGATCCTCTCGTGATCCTGCGTCTGCCCATCAACTGCGTCGTCCCAATCTTGGGCCTCCAGTTCGATGCGCGGGCCAACTTCCAAAGCAGATATATCGGCATTAAATGTATCGGATGCACCGTGGGTACGGTCAACGTCGTCGGGATCGTCGCGATATGGCTCCCCGGCCAACTCATCACCAACAACTTGGCTGGGGTGTCCATAAAAATGACTGCGGGCCTCACCTTCACGGCGACGATTATTCTTCTTTCTCGAGTAATACCAGTGCCAGCCGACAACCGTGGCAACATAGAGCAAATAGAAAGCAATCATGGCCCAACACTCCCAAAAATGCAGACTTCCGTCAGCGAGGAAAATCATTGTAAACACGATGGCCACAATGAGAAAGCAGATGTCTCGCACGTAGGATCTTCGATCGACCTTGAATTCGCGTACAAGCGCCATGGAGCCGGCAACGACCCCACTGATGAAGCAGGCAGCGCCAATCAGTTCGCCAACAGCCATGCCGGCGCTGTTCGAAGCCATGGCAGCCAACGTGCTAAACACGTCTGGGGAGCCATTGCCAAGCGCCAGGAAGGTGACTCCTGCGAAGCTTTCGCTCAATCGGAGAATGGTGGCGATGGTGCCGAGGTTGACGCTGAAAAAGTCACTCGCTGCGATGCCAATGGTGGTAAAGAGCAGGCCCAGCCATAGAGTCAGTATGATAAACGCAACTGGCTGCGCATGGGCCAACTTGCAGTAATAGAGATCCAGATATGGTAAAAGGCCGGCATCATCATCCTGGCAGTATTCATTTACAAAAGCACATTGATCCTTGGCGAAGCGAACATCTCGGCATTCCGGATCGGAATGAGACTTTCGCAGGTCAAGACGATGAGCGACGTCGGAGGCATCGGACACCAGCACTGAAGCCTGATGGTTATGCACAAGAAAAGAGTATGCTGTAAGAATTGAGAGCATCAGGAGCATTGCAGCGAACGGCCGGGTGCTTAGCCCTCGGCGGCCGCGAGCTAAGACTGCAGCCATTATGTCGACCTGGGCATCTCGGTGTTGGAAACGTTGCCACCGTTTAGGGACGGCGAGATTCGGTAGCCAAGAAAACGCAACGTTGTAGGCTGGGGATTGTTGCTGTGGAAGTAAAGGCAACTCCTTGGGACCCTGGACGTCTCAGAAACAACCATGCGAGGGGTAGAAACTCTACAGATGGTGACGTGATGCATAAACCAGATCGGCTCAGAAGAGCAGCACCGGACTGAACTGTTGATGCTCCAGTTTTTAAGCTGATGGTTTCGCACCATTCCAGGTGCGCTGTAGTGCCAGGGCGCAGGAGTGTGCAAACACGGGGGTTTGGAAGGGGAGATTTCAGCACTCAAGCACCTGCAAGTGGGTGATGCAATAACAGCTAGGTAGGTACTAGGTAGGTATGTACCCTGCCAACTGCCAACTGCCAAATGAAGGCTGTGGCGTCACCTGGGGTGGGTTGCACGTGTGATTGGTGGCGAGCCCTAGAGAGATCTATGGAGTCTTGGCCGGAGGCCTGCAGGCTACCACTTCGTTGCAGTCTCTGGAACAGTTGAACGGGTATGTAGTTAGTTACATGATTATTATTAGTACGGAGTACAAACACACCAGGCATTCTGAGCAACCCCTCAGCCACACCCTGCCTACCAGTAGACCCACCCAATTAAAACTAGCCACACTTTTCATGCCACTCGGTGTGGGCGAGCCTTACTGAAAGGGTACTTTGTTTACTTTGAACCTGGGTAAACCAGTCAACGAGCGAAACACCACAACCTCCTAACCTGCCTGCTGGACGCGACAAAGGGGCTTTACTTGGCCAAAAAAAAAAAACCACACTGCATCACGGTTGGACCCTGCCTCCAGGTTCTGTTAAAAATGCCTCGCGTTGCTCAGATGCCGCGCCAAGGTAGTGTCGCCAGATCAGTGTCGGGATCACTGAACTCGTAAGTTTTCGCGTCGCATAACAAATCAAAGCCCCTCACCAAGTCGCGCAACATGGCAACTGCAGACGCTCACAAAGGCTCGGCCACCTGGCAGGATCCCACTCAACGACGATGCTGAGGAGCGAGGCAAGCGAATGAATTCCCGAAAAGTCCTCCAAGAAAAACAAATCAACCAGCTAAAGGCTGCTGCCTCCACACCGCGTAAAACCAGCCTCAGACTTGATGACATTGAGAATGCATCACCAGCCTCCAACGCCGGTACACCCCGCGCAGCGCGTGGCCTTGACCTATCCGACGATCCTATCATCATCAATGGCGTCAACCTCACACCCGCCAAGCGCGTTCCCATTCTCGCCAACTTTGAAGAGTGGATGAAGATGGCTACCGACAACAAGATCAACGCCACCAACTCATGGAACTTTGCACTCATCGACTACTTCCACGATATGTCTCTGCTCAAAGAGGGTGATGGCGTCAACTTCCAAAAGGCCAGTTGTACCCTCGATGGCTGCGTCAAGATATATACAAACAGAGTCGATAGTGTCGCGACTGAGACGGGTAAGCTGCTGAGTGGCCTGGCCGACAGTAATAGCAAGAAGAAGGGCGGCGACGGCGAAGAAGGCACTGGTGAGGAAAGCGAGGACGAGCTGGATGAGGATGGCAACGTAAAGAAGAAGCCCAAGAAGAAGGCAAGTTCAGGGTGGAAACCAACCAGCCGTCAGACTCAAAAGCACTAACGTTGTACTTTAGTCGCAACGATCTGAAGCTACCCTAGCACCATCATTCACATCCCTTCAACTCAAAAAGTTTGAACTCGAGTTCGCTGTTGATCCCCTCTTCAAGAAAGCCTCTGCCGACTTTGACGAAGGCGGCGCCAAAGGCCTCCTCCTCAACCATCTCATGATCGATTCCCAAGGTCGCATCGTCTTTGATAGCAGCGATGACACTGACCTCACCGATACCATTACGGATAAAAAGAGAAGTGAGGATGACGCTGAAGTTGACCTGCAGGAAGAAGAAGAGAACTTGGAAAGCGACGTCTCACAACTTCAGAGTGATATTGAGGCTCTCCGTATCGAGGAGCCTGAGCAAGAAGACGACCCACAAGACGTCGAGATTGACTTGACTGGTCTACGACAGCGATACTTCCCCAACCTGAACAGGCTTGATGAGCTTGATATCTGTCCGTCTCTCAAACAGTTTGAACTAGGTGACCCCTCGGGATCAATGGACATTCCTTTCCTCAAGGCTCCCGAGGATTGGCGTGGCGATCAGGACAATGGTCGTCTTCCAGGTGCCTTCGGCGACAACTCCGGTATGCTCATCGACGGCGATGCGGCTATGGGCTTTGACGATGACGACCTAGGTCTCGGCAGCTTTGACATTGGCGATGATGTTGCCTTTGGTGAAGGTGGCGAAGCCTGGGCCAGGGAAGCTGCGTTGGAGCCCCAGATGCGTGTATACGATGGTCCTATAGGCGAGGACGGCGGCGACGAGGACGCCTATGACGAAAACGGTGACTACGTGATTTCGGTATCGAATCCACAAAATGCAGATAAGATGCATCAAGATATTCTGAGCTTCTTCGACCAGGCACTACAAAAGAACTGGACAAGCGCCGAGCACTGGCGCATTCGCAAAATTAAAGATACCAGTAAGCCTGCCGGTGATACGCCAAAGAAGCGCAAGGAAAAGGAGCCGTTCGAGATCGACTTTGGCTCGGTGCTGGACTCGACTCTCACAGACGCCTTATATACACAAGCAGCCAGCAACTCGACCATTTGTATGGCTAAGAAGGACTGGAAGTCAAAGTCTCGAAATCTCTTGCCCGACGATAAACACTTTAGCTCGAAGTCGCTCTTGAGCCTATTTCTGAAGCCCAGGGCACGCCTAACGCAGCGCAGTACCGGGAATCACGGTGCGAGCCGCATGTTTGGCGGCAACCACAACTATAGCAACGCCAATCAGCCGCTTGGGGAGCTTGATGAGGCTTTTTGGGCCCAGCAAAAGGCACCCGAGGAGACGGCGCTCCCTGGCAGCGACTACGATGCCAACTTTTTTCAAGATGACATGCCGTTTGCAGGCGGCAACGATGAGGAGGATGATGACGACGACATGGAGTTTGCAGATGCACAGGAGCACCTGGGTGCTGGCGCCGGTGTAGACATGGGGCTAACTGAGAACATTGGCAGCATGACGGCCATGTTTGGTGGTGAGACAATTTCGAATCCCATGGCTGGCGCGTTTGGAGATACTCTTGTCGCGACTACGCGGCGCGTCCGGCCTGAGTATGTGCAGTACGCGCGCGTCGCGAAGAAGGTTGATATCCGCCGCCTCAAGGATGAGATTTGGAAGGGCATGGGCCTTGAAAAGCTACCAGTAAGTTTTCACCACTATCTTTTGTTTTCCACCATTGTCTTTACGCCATCTACCCACAAAGATGACGACGAACCAATGTGCTAATCAGCGACCACCAAAGACACCCGCTATGCCTTCACCAGAACCCGCTGGCCGGCGCTCCCTGTCGGAGCAGCAGCCACCGCAGCAGCCCCCCGAGGATGAAACAACAAACCCGACGCTGAAGTTCACCAAGGTTATGAATGGCCTGCAGCGCGTGTACCCCAAGCCCGTCATGAATGACATCTCCACATCATACTGCTTTATTAGCCTGCTGCATCTCGCCAACGAGCGCGGTCTGATCATCAATACGACGGAAGACCTCAAGGAGCTGGATATCCGCAAGGATTGGACAGCAGAGGTGATAGAGGGCGAAGCGTAAGAGGGGAAAGGAAGTGTTCCAATATCAAATGAGGGAGAGGAATTGACTTTTTAAGAGAAACGATGATTTTGCGCAGCCGAATGAATGCCTAATCTTTTTTTAATACTATTCCCTCTCCAACTCAACTTCATGTTTTTCGCCAAATTATATATAACTTTGTTCACTAGCTTTTTTGAGCAGAGTCTACTTGCAATCCTTTTCGTTCTTGGCAAATGAAACACACTCAATCTTGTTACAGACACCATTGCAATTTCCCGATTCTGCGCCTGTTACCACGATCACAAGAAGAAGGTAATTTATCGACACACTCTGGAGAAAAGAAAATTCAAAAAGGCTTATAGGCTGAAATATTGTCCCGAAATAACCCTTGCTTGTATACCCGCAAATATCCCTCCCAGGGTATTCGCTTTAAAAGAGAAATAAGTAAAACAATAAACTCCTTGTTTCATACATTCAACAATGGTTTAAAAGAAAATGTTTAAAAATATTGCGTCCATCATCACAGGCATCAATGCCAGTTGTGCAACAGTAGATGTTGGGATATAGAACAGTGGCAGGTCCGCGCATGACGAGTTGACTCACACAAAGCTTTTGATGGTATTGGGGATAGCGCCCAATCCCTTTCAACATTCAGCGGCGGTTACCGCGACGACCAACAATCTCGCCAGCTTCTAGCAGAGCACTCATTCCATCAAATCGTCCCTTGTCGCCGCCTGTAGTGTTGGTGGGCGACTGCTCAGTGGTGGTCATGATTACGTCTCCGTCTCCTGCCTGCTCCTTCTTCATGTGTCGAAAGGTTGGTGAGTTGGATAAGAAGCCTAGCAAGCGTTAGTCAGATCCCCGACAAGACTAGAACAATGCCAGCAACGTACCATAACCAAGGGTTCCGAGAGAAGGCTCAAGTGTGTCTGTCATCTGATTGGATAGAAGAGCATGTATCGGCAACGCGGCATCGCCAGTTGGGCGGGAATCGGGTAGTTTTGATCCGCCGGTGCGTTTTATGGTATCATCACCGGAATAGGATATAGGAGAGCCGTGAGGAGGAGGGAGTCGTCCACCCAAGGCTTGCTGTGCATCTTTATCGAGCATATCCGAGAGAGATGGCAGCTGTTGTGGTTGCTTGACCGGCTCTTGTGGATTTGAACCATCATACCATGAAGCTGGATGCTGCGAGTGACGTCCATCAATAGGACTTGTGCTATCGAAATGAGAATTGCGTGGCGAGATGCCATTTTCATCCAAAGAGTTCCTGTGTGAGAATACAGCGGGTGCAGTCGACGACATTTGAGATTCTGCGATGGAGGCAATGGAATCGACCCGTCTACGTCGATACGGTGGCGGCTCACTTACCCGCAGCCTCTCGCTGCTGCTTCCACTGGTCGTTCCGGAAGCGGCGCTGGAGATTGTCCCCGTGGGTGTGCCGCCGCTCGTGGTACTGCCGTGGCTGCTTTCGTGGCGCAAACGGCCAGTTTCGGGCCGAGCCTCTACCTTCTGTCTTTTGGACGTATCTGTTGCTGGATTAAGTGTCAGAAGTCTGTAATAGTTACAGATTAGGCGGCAAGTCATGCTTACACAGGTGAGGTTTGGAACCTTGGCCATGCTTATTCTGCTTTTCCTTAAAGTCTTGAAGATATTGCGAATATCTACGATATTCGGGTGTCTTCTTGTATTCGGCAAGCCTTCGTCTATACTTGTCTTTGGCAGCGTTGGCCTGACTCTCATAGGATTCTCGTTCGGCTTGATCCAGGCTCTGCCAGTTTTCTCCGACAAGTTTGGCAATTTCTGTGAAGGAGAGGTTGTGGCTCTTTAGATCCTCTCTCATTTTGTTGGAGAAGAGGACATATGCAGAAGGCGGCCGCTCCGGGGCATTCTCATCTGGCTTTGGATGCCGGCGGTATTTCCTCTTCATCACACCGTTGGCCGATTCAGAGCCAGTTTCGGAGCGCGTGGCACTCTCTCTACGGACATGTTGCTGCTTGGTATCTTCTGAACCGGATTTCAATGTCGAGACTAGTGATACGCTGGAAGCGATTCCACGAGCGTTGGCAATACGCCTTTGAAGTTTCTAAAAGCCACGCTTAGTATTAGAAGAGCAATTTAAGGGTTTCGGCTATTATTACCCGTCGGTGACCGAGTTTGACACCGAGTGCATCACTATTATGAAGGGGCCAAGTCAGGATGGGGCTGTCGAAGCGGCTGGAGCTAGAACGCTACTTACAGGTCCGACTCTTGAATATCGAGAATGGTTTCCCAGGAGTCGAAGCCTTGGTCAATAAATGCATCAAGGTACTGCCCAAGGGCCAACTCGGCGAAAATAGCCTCGAGCTCTCGAGACATGCAGTCGAATTTGACCTGGTGGTTTGGGTGAAGTGTCCTTTACGCCAATCCAACTTCCTTTATACCAAGTTGATATATTAGGATATCATCAACGGCCCGCATCAGATTCAAATGATGAATTAACAAAAGACGATGCGAGGGAGACAAGGGTCAAAACTTGGGTCGTGTTGGGGTGATATGTGACAATTGCGATGGGGGTGAGGGGATGACAGAAGCGATAAATAGTTCGATGAGTCGCAGAGAAAAGACTCTGAGTGTGCTTGGAGGTCAAGGGGGTTAAGTGAGATAACGGGCAATCGAGATGCAGGAGGAGGTTGCTCCGGCTCGTTCTTCGAAGTTGGTAGTGGTTGCTTCAAAGCGCTAGGCTGGGATAGCCTGTGACACGCCAACGTTATATGGCGAGGTAAACTGCAGACCGGCAGAGTGGTTGTTCTAATTGAAGATTGTAGTTGCCGTATCTAACGGTCCAGTTGAAACGGGATTATGTGAGTGAAGTGACGTCAAGGTGAGAGAGTTTGGGATGAGATAGACAAGTCAGGCGGCGAGGTAATGGAGCAATTCGTAGTTTGATGAATTGAGTGAGTCGGGTGAGAGAAGTGTGATTGAATTCCAACAGTGAGCCGTTTGAGAAACAGGGTGAGGATCGAAGCGCGGGCGGGCGCGTCTCCGTGTGCTATTGCCAGGCCTGCGAACCCGTCTTGCTCCTAGTGGGAGAAAATGGAGCTTGTGACGCAATAGAGCACTGGCGATCCTAGCCATGCGTGGTGTGTGGGAGTGCGTCGAGAGAGCAGCGCCAGCAATTTGGGCAAAGGCGATCGAGATTTGGTTTTTTTTAGAGGAAACCCTTGGGTATTTAGCCAGTCGATGTGAGCAAGCCAGAGAGGTGATGATTTATCAAAGAGACGGGCGAAGCTGGAGGATGGCCCGTTTGGCTGCAGTGCAGGTTGTGATGTAGAGGCCAAGTGCCGCTCCAGAAAGCCCTTGGGATTGAGGAAGGGAAAATAGCAGCGGGAGCAGCAAGCAAAGCAAGCGACGAGGCCAGGCAGGCAGTGGAAGCTAAGGTAGAACGGCGCCCCCGTCGTGAGTCCGAATCAAGTCGGCTTGTTAGGTTAGAGTAGAGCAACATGGTACAGATGGATAGAAAGCGTGGTAGAAACGGAGTGACCAGTTTGAAGGGGGCTTGGATGGGGAGGGGAGGGGTGCGGGTAGTAGAATGTACAAGGCAGTACCTGCGTCTGGCCTTTGGAGTAGTTGGCTGGGGCGGGCAGGGCCAACCAGCAGGGCCAGAGTGCGTAGCTGCTGCTGGTAGCAGTTTATTATAACTGTTGGAGCTCAGAAATGAGAAGTATTGCCATCTACCTGCAAAGAAGAGTCATGTCGCCTGTCATTTTATTTCATTTCCTTAATTACTCCATATACCTTAAGGTTATAAGAGGTAGCCTACTTACCTATATAGCCTACTTATATATAAACTATATTAGTTATATATAAACTTATAATTTATTTTTTTTAATAAGGTATAGAAAATCTTTAAGATTTTTTAAAAATAGTTATAAATAATATAAATTAAAAGTTTAATAATAAAATATATGATTTTTATAAAACTATATAAGATACTACTTAATAAGTATTTTTATTATTATAAATGAGGCTAATAAAGGTATGCTGAAAAAGGGCATTTTGGTGTAAAATCCACTTTTTTGCGTGACTTTTGTCACCCTACTGCAGTTACCTGTGTATTTAGAGGCCGTTGCTCCCAGAGAAGCTACGGAAACAAGTACGGCGATTCAATGAACTTAATATTAATCATTCATAATATCCCATCACACATACAGATTGGCTATCCGCTCGTGCTTCTTGACCTGGGCATCCATGCATAACAACTGCCCTTGTTAATAATAAACCAAACAGCAACAGAGTGCCATCACGGCCATCGTCTCCAACAGTGAGGCTCATGTTGCTAAAATGGCCACGTCGCCTCCACATCGACCGTTGATGGTCTTGAACTAGGTAGTGACGCAGTTGAAAACTCCAGGCCCACGAGGCTCAGCCCTCTGGATCAATGACAGGCCACTCTGGTAAATCCATCCGAAATCTGAATAAATGCGTAGATTCAAGAAAGCCTACATAGTAAAGAGGCAAACACCGTTTCTTCTTGCGCAACAAGAAATAAGAGTCGGATATGAATTGAATCACAGCTTCTCTCCAAAGAGAGGCGAGCTCGACATGGTTGCGTACCCAACTGGGGAACTGTCATGAGTTCACAAAACGTGATACTAGGTCGATACCTCAGAAGCCCATTGTTTTATATTTTCTAATCACATCTTCCAGTGGAAAATGAGATGCCCGCTGTCAAGGCTTCCTTTATTGGCTTTACAGGCTCACAGGATGCCACAAATCCGTCCTCTTCTTTGTTGCCTAATAATATTTACGATCCTGCTTCACTGTGCTTTTTGGCCGTAGGCGCTAATAATAACATTAGCATACTGCACACACCAGCAAAGTGGCCATTCAGTATGGGGGCTTTCAATGATGGCTTTTTCGGTACGCTAACAACAACCAGTGGTCCACAAAGTGCACTAACTACACGCTTACGCAGTTAAAACGACTGCAAGGCTTGTGTTACAAGGCCTATGTTAGACATGCCTTTTTGCTTGTACAGAGGAGTCGTCATTTGGCTGTAGTGAGCGTACTGACACGGCGACAAACAACCCAGCATCCATACTGTGTAGAGCTATTCCGTAGCTTGGGACTTCTTTATTGATAGCCGACGACGAGCTTGGTTATTGCGGCCAAGATCATTGGCCCGTCCGGCTCTCGGCTTGCCTCAATTCTTGTTCTTCCTCGCCTTCCCCATCACCACTGAGTAGCTAACTAATAGAAGTGGTAGCTTGCGATGCTCTGCCCTTGGCCAACTTTAGAGAGCAAGGGACCAGCTACTTAGCGTGCAATTGGTGAGCAAATAAACAGTCTGACCACACATGAATTGCATGTACTCCGTAGCTGCCTCTGTTTTACACTATTCCTCCGTTGGTGAAGCGTCATCTTGGTGGGTGCAGACAGGCATCTCGATCCCACACGCTTGGCAACACAGCATGGCGTGACTTGACGGAGACTACGGCGCCGAGAACCTAGAAAAATAATGTGTGTGTATGAGTATTGAGGATGTGGCCAACAATCTAAACCACTGGTCCAGTAATGAGTCGCGGCACTGTGTGCGACACGGAGACCAGTATGTGCTTCAATGCACGGGCGGGCCGATAATTGGGCCTCGCCAAAAAAAGAAATAAAAAAGAAAAAAAGGTATTCGTCTTTTGCATGCCAGAGACACGGAAATCATAGAAACCAGTGGCGCGTGTGCATGTATGCAGCATCCATCGACTTGTGCCCTCTTGGATCGAAATTTTTGCCTGGGGATCGGATTTGCATGTTGCGGAGCCCCAGTTTCCGAGTCTCTCTAGGGGCGTGTCATTAGAGGAATAGGAAAGCTACCTCCAAGTACCAAACAGCAGCGGTGCAGGCAACAAGGTGCGAAACCCCTCCCCAACTTCAGCAATGGCTCGGAATTCTTTTAGTGCTCTCTAGCGCCGCTCTCTCTGCCGCCGCTTCAACGCTGGCGATGTGCATCATCTGGAGCCCTCATAAACGGACCAAACAAATCCACGTTTTCTTCTTTCTTTTCGCGCCAGAGCATTATTAGCCGGTTGTAGAGCACCTACCACAAAACCACTTCTTTTTGCACTGGCTTCTTGCCTGCAGGACATCTAGCTCAACTTCGTACTAATATACTTCTAGGGCAAGCATTGCCACTGTGGTAGATCTCGTACCCTGCGCCGACTTTACTCTCACCTTGCTTCAACTGCTCCGGCACTACTCGAATGACCGTCGTAGCCCCAGCACTTATTACACTCAACATTGGGGGGGTGAGGTTGGTTCTCATCTTGCTAGTGCGAGAGTCAGTGTTCCTTCTTCCATTACTTATCCGGCAGGCACTAAATAAAGTGGCAGATGCCGTCTACAAGATATCAGTACCATCTAGTAAATCGTGCAACAAGAAAATACCCGCCGTCTCCTTCGTCAACTTCTCCTGGCTCTCTGACAAGGGGTGATTATCAAATGCGAGATGAGATTTGTCCGTTTTACAAATTTCATGCTAATCAGAAGCCCAGGTTTGGATTGCTCTGTGTGCCGACTTGGCTGCTTAAGCCTAATATAAGCTGGACTGGATTGCGCGAACCGACATCACCAATCAATCACTCAAACGTCACAAGTCAAACGAAAATCCTAGTGGCTGCCCAGCCCGCTTTTAGCACCAAACCGCTAACATCCAGGGGTCACTCAAGCTTAATAACTCTTGTCTGGCAACTGGCTTGTCACGCTACGGCGATCGACCATTTCCTCCTTCATCGACGGTTCGGTAGGCACAACTCCACGTCCCGCTAAAGCCAATTATTCCCAGCTCAGGAACACCTCATCCGCATTATAACTCCCTGCCTAATGGTTAGCCACTCTTCAAGATCTCCGCGTTTCGTCATATCTCTGAATAGTATTGGGGGCCGAGCTGCTGAGGCCAACATGTCTAAACTGGATACTCGTCATTAGCCCCATTACGAAGCTGACCTTGGCGCAAAGCAGTTGGCAGCTTACATTCGAAACTCGATATCGGCATTTGTAGGTTTGAATCGGGGCAAACAAATAAATTTTGTGGAACTAGCTGTCAGTCACAGGGGGCTGCCCTCCATCATACTTCCGCCATGTCTCGGCCAGGTTGCCATCACACCATCTTTGCTCAACTTCGTGGCTTGTAGAGACCATAAATACGCAAGATGACTGCTTTTGAATCAAATTTGCCATCTCGATGCATCCCATCACGATTAAGTAATCTTTGCATGTTGAATTATACAAATCCTCGTTCTCAGTGGTGCCATATCGATGCCACCATCTCGATGGGTTTAATCTCTGCGCACTTCCGTTTTCCTTCTAAATTGCCATGACGTTCACCCGTTACTCAACTTCATACAACCCCCTCTAATCCTTCTGACTTTCGGCTTTCAATAGCTCCATCCTATCCCGGATGGCTAATTGACTTATTGCGTGAACTGTAGCCATACTAACATGCCGCACCACAATACTAGCATGCATGGCATTGTCAGATGTTTTGGGATTTGAAGACTTAATCCATATCTAATTTTCAATCAATTGAGTCATTCATGCTAGGAATTATTTTATTTTCTCATAGCTTCCTTGGGGGGATTCCAGCGTCTATCAATTTAGACTCTGAAGTTACTGTAAAGCAAACCTAGGTAGGGTCTTCTCGAAAATAAGGCTCAACGTGTCATTTGAACTCGCTTTAGATTAAATTCAATAACTAAACCACCATCTTCTCAAACAAAAATTCATTCTTATAATCCAAGCTCACTCCGTTCCTATTGATGATGCATCCTCTAGCCAAGGAACGCTCTAGGGTAGGCCAGCACTGCATTATTAGGATGTCTCAGCCAAGTCCGGGGCTGAGGGCAAAGTTTGCAATTATCTATGGATTTGAGAATAACTGTCATCTGATTGCACAGGATATTACATTCTGCATCTTAAACTAAATCTGCAAGGCGGCTAGCAAATCTGCCAACTGCAGAGCCTTGTGGAAATGGCAAACTAATTCTGATGCATCACGTGAGCTATTTTTCAACCTCACCATTGAGGGCCTGCGCCAGAAAGGACGCATTATCATTCCTCACCTACGTTCGGACGACAATTACGTCAATTTTGGAATTAAACTTAACAATCGCCCAAAACTCAACCCCCCCCTTTCCAAAAAAAAAAAAAAGGCTCGGTACAACTACCCGTACCGGGTGCTTTATAACACGCCCAAACTCAGCCAACATGGCATCATCGGGAGTTAAGAGCGATGAGCCGCCCAATCCACAAGATCTGGCCACGGTATGTATAATCGTATCAATCTACTATCGGGCATCTTTGATGGAAGCTATCGATACAGATGTGTATGTGCAAAAGGTAGAATGAGTCAGGCTAATAATTACTATACTCCGAACCCGCAGGCCTATCGTGAACTTAGCAAGTACATTTCAAGACCCCCCCTTCCTTACCAAAATAAGGAGAACAAAAAAACCACTAAAAATTAGAGTTTCTAATGTCGATTTAAAACAAAAACCCACAGGGGTGAGCAAACTGCGAGCCAACTGGAGGCCAGCCTCACAAACCTCGAATCCAAGCTCGATGCCATGCTTGCCGCCTTCGAGCAGCAGGAACATGGCCAAGGAAGCAGGCAAGCCGCACAGAGCGGCGAGAAGAGGAGCAAGACTAATGGGGCAAAGTAAAATGTAACGCAAAAGAGGAAGAAATGACGCATGCGAAGAGACATGAGTCGGTAAAATTAGACAAGTCAATTAATATTACACAGGTCACAGCCCAAGGAGCGCGGCACGGATGCGTGGTGGGCTGGCAACGGTTGATTGGTACAGATACATCACATCAACAATTTGAGAGAATGACAACATCCTTTACATAAAAACCAGCTGCAAAGCAACGAAGAGAGGCGCGGGTTGCCATGTTACAAAGTGCTGCAATATATTACTTGGTACCTCGTTTGATTGCCATGTGTGCTGCAAACAGCGCGCTTTCGCAAAAACCAAATCGGAAACGGAACTTTGCACACAAAAACACAAGGATTGGGAAAACAGGGAAGCCAACTTGCAGCATTTAAACCCAAAAAAATAGTATCTTGTAATCGAGGCAGGAATCAAGAGAAATAAACAGAAGCCTTCCCAATAACAAATGCGCGAAACGAGAAAATCGAAAAGAAAAAGAGCTCACAAAACAAAATAACAAAAAAGGAAGGGCAAAAGCATATGGACAATAAAGTATGATATGCCAAATACCCACACAGTTCCGAGTCCCAACTACGCACGCATCCCTACTTCCTGATCGGGAAATGTATATATGCACCGCACCTCGAACGTACTTTCTGCTTCCCAGTTCTTTCTCCCAAATAAATCATAGCCAGGCAATAACCTAAAGTCCAGTTTCCACAAACACCCAAAAAAAGGAGATAAAGTACAGTAGAAAGAATAAATGGTGCGCAACAGCCACACAAAAATCCCATCCTGCAATGTCCACAAGGCCATAGCAGGTGGCATACAGCTCTCGAACCTTTGTTGGCAAGAGGAGGACTCCAAGGCGCTTCGTATAAACGGTATGGCATATCTTCATTGCGATGCTGAGAGAATATCCGCTTCGCCATGCTGCCGATCAAGCAAAAAAGAAAGCAAAAAGAAGAAAAAAAGAGACAAGTCATGAAAGTTCCTGGATTCGTAATCAGATTCCACAAGTCGTGTCAACATCTGCGGCAAGCTCTCCTCCATTCTAGTTGGTGAGCCTTCGGGTATCAGCCATCTCTCGACGTGTTCTCGAAACCGCGTCTTGTGGGCCAGAAATATCATTTCCGTTTGAGTCTCTTGACTTTAGTGGCTCTCGAGACGTGAAGGATCGACTTTCCATAGCAGGTCGCAAAAGCCCGCTATCTTCCTTGTGTAGCGACGAGTTTACATCCGCTTGCATAGCGAGAAGCTCTTGCTCTCGGTTCTTCTCCAAGAGTGGCCCTCCTAGCGTCGCGCACTTGAGAATCGTCTGTATAAGCTGGTTCTGCTGGAGTGGCTTCGACAAGTACTCGTCCATCTGAGCTTGAATACACTTCTCACGATGACCCATCATTGCGTGTGCAGTGAGCGCAATGATTGGAGTGCGGTGAGAGCCCATACTGCGCTCGTATTCGCGAATCTTGCCGGTGGCCTCAAATCCACCCATGATGGGCATCTGAACATCCATTAAGATAACATCGAACTTCTTTTCCTTGACGGCCTCCACGGCTTCCCAACCATTGCCTGCCACCGTCACGACATGGTGGTATTTCTCCAAGATCTTTACAGCGAGCCTTTGGTTTACTGTATTGTCCTCAGCCAGCAAAATCTCAAAAGATTTGGTGTTGTCGGCCAGCGTTGGGGTTGCGCGATTCTCCAGCGCCGGAATCATGCCGTTGCCCAGGTCAATAAGATTGCAAGGCGTTGTCATGCAGGACGAGATACCCAAGTCGAGGCATGATTTCAAGCTGACGTGCACAACGGGGGCAAGCAGAACGATTGGGAGGTACTTGAAGTCATCAACGGCACGAAGTCGTCTCGCCATCTCGATGGAATCGACTAGAATGGCATCGTAGGGCAAGGCGCCACCAGACTTTAGTCTTGTTAGAGCAGAGCTCTTTTCTGAGTCGACCATGACAGGGTGCATGCCAATTTGCTCAAGCATTGCTCGAATCTCAATACCTGAGCTGGATTGAGACTTGTCTACAAACAGAACTTGGTGTCCTCGGTACGGCTGTAGTTGCTTTTCCATGCTCTCAGTGTCATCCGAGGCGAGCTTTACACGGCATGTAAAGTGGAACTGGCTGCCTCTGCCTGCTTCGCTGTTAACCCATAGATCACCGCCCATGAGGTTTACCAATCGTTTTGAAATAGACAGTCCAAGACCGGTGCCACCAAACTTGCGAGTCATGGAGCCGTCGGCTTGTTGGAACGTATCAAAAATGAGGTCCAGTTTGTCCTTAGCAATGCCAATGCCAGTGTCTTCGACGACAAATTCAATGGCGTATTGACCAGGTCCGACTTCCTCATCCAGGGTACTCTTCTTAATTATGAGGCTAACCTCACCATGCTCGGTAAACTTGATGGCGTTGCCCACAAGGTTGAGAATAATCTGTCGAAGACGGAAGCTGTCGCCAACGACGTGATCAGGGACCGAGCTGTCAACCTTGTAGGTAAGATCTAAGAATTTTTCATTGGCCTTGACTGCCAGGGTCTTGAGCGCATTGAATACGGTTCCACGTAACGTATACGGGATCTCTTCAATAACCATCCTCCTGGCTTCAATCTTGGACAAGTCCAGGATATCATCTATGATCGTCAGGAGACTGTTCGCAAGGTTATGGACGATGTTCAGCATTTCCCTCTGATACTGTGTCAAGTCGGTATCCAAAGTCAGTTGCGTCATGCCAATGATGCCGTTCATAGGGGTTCGGATCTCGTGGGACATGTTGGCAAGGAACTCGGATTTAGTCTTGTTGGCCAGTTCAGCAGCCTCTCTTGCTTGCGTATTTCGCTGAATACTGTCTCTGAGGTTTGAAATCATTTGATTGATCTTTCGCTTCAGTTCGTCCATTTCACCGGATGCTTCCACATCGACAAGCTTGGTGAAGTCTCCGTCCGTCGCAAGATTTGTAATATCCGAGAAAGCGCGCACTTGGGTCGTCAAGTTGGCAGCCATAGTGTTGACATCTGTTGTAATTTCCTTCCATCGTCCATTCAGACCAGCAATATCTGCCTGTGCACCCATCTTGCCGTCGACACCGACGTCCTTTGCAACTCGTTGCACTTCGTAGCAGAAGCTAGAGAGTCGACCAACCATGTTATTGATGGTTTCTTTCAGAACCTTTATCTCTCCATTGGCTTCGACGTCAATTGTGCGGCTCATATCACCATTTGCAATGGCTTGCGTAACGGCAGAGATACTTCTGACTTGAACCGTGAGATTAGAAGCCATGGTGTTGACATTCTCAGTGAGATCCTTCCATTTGCCCTCGACATTGGCAACTTGGGCTTGGCCACCAAGAGTCCCTTCAGTGCCGACTTCACGGGCGACCTTGCTGACTTCGACGGCGAATGTACCGAGGCGGTCAACCATTTGGTTAATTGTATTTTTAAGCTCCAGAATTTCACCTTGAACCTCGACACCTATCTTCTTTGTGAGATCACCTTTGGCGACGGCGGTGGTGACCTTGGCGATTTCTCGGACCTGTGTAGTGAGGTTCATGGCCATACCGTTGACATTCTCGGTAAGATCACGCCATGTACCCTCGACGTCGTGGACCGTCGCCTGGCCACCGAGCCGTCCCTCTGTTCCGACCTCTCTGGCAATTTTGGTGACCTCACGAGCAAACTGGGAAAGTTGGTCGACCATCGAGTTGATTGTGGACTTGAGTTCGAAGATTTCTCCTCGGCAGTCGGCCTGAACTTTTTGGGTGAGATCACCCTTGGCGACAGCGGTCGTGACCTTGATAATGTCACGTACTTGAGTCGTCAGGTTGTTGGCCATTGCATTGACATTGACTGTCAGATCGTTCCACATGCCCTTGACCCCCCCAACGTCGGCCTGACCACCGAGAATACCCTCAGTGCCCACATCTCTGGCTACGCGTGTGACTTCGGAGGCGAATGTTCTGAGTTGGTCCACCATGGTGTTGATGGTTTGCTGAAGCTGCAAAATTTCTCCGCGAGCGGGTCGTCCAATTTTTTTTGTTAAATCGCCGTGGGCGACCGCAGTGGTGACAGAGGCGATTTCTCGCACTATGAATCATTAGTTTTAAACGAAAATAAAATAAAAATGAGGTGTACACATGGTATTTTCGATTCTTACCTTGATCTGTGAGGTTCTGGGCCATGACGTTCACTGGGGAGGCATGTTAGAACACCGCGTCGACTCATGCACTTGAGAAGAAAAGATGGGGCATGACGAACCGTTATCCGTGAGTTCTTTCCAAGTTCCGTCAACACCACCGATACGAGCCTGGCCGCCAAGCAGACCTTCAGTACCAACTTCACGGGCTACACGCGAGACCTCGGAGGCGAAGATTTGGAGTTGGTCCATCATGGCGTTGATGGTACGTTTGAAAGTAGTAATTTCAGGGTCCATTTCAACAGTGTTCATGCGGACCTTCATTGTGAGGTTACCACGGGCAACAGCTGTGATGATTTCACCAATTTCACGAAGAGCCTTTTGAAAGGCTTCGTTGGCCTTCTGATGCTTCCATAGTTCTCGCTCGAGGGTGGCGACACGTTCTTGTTCAAGAACCTCGAGAGCACGCTCCTGAAGATGTTTCTGTTCGAGGAGCTGGGCGTTTACGCCTATGAGTTCCTGACGTTGGTTGTCAAGAAGTTTTGACTGGCCATCGACATGGACGCGAAGGCCCTCGAGCTGCTCTTTTGTGACATGGCCGGCGAGACGAGAGCCGTCCATCAGGCCGGGGTTGGCCTGCAGGAGCTTTGCCCTGGCGGCGCGAACGGCTGGCGAGACGGAGGAATCATCACCAAAGACAGGGTCGTTGAGTTCGTTGGGAGTCTCGGGGAGTTCAGCAGGCGGGGCGGCGGCAGCCCTGCGCTCAAGATGATTGATTCTGAGGGCGAGCTTTTGCAGTTCAATCTCAAAATACTGCTTGGCAGGAGACTCATCGCCGGGAAGCTTGATCTTGGACCCGAGCGATACTGTGAGGGAGGATGCAGTCTTTGGGTCTGCGGCGAGTGAGGCGACGACTTGGGCGGCGGCGGCGAGGACAGAGTCGTCAACCATATTGCCGGACAAGACTGCGAGACAGTCTATGGCAAAGCAGGGAGAGTGCAGTATGCTTTGATAGGGGAGAGAGTGTGTGTTGATGTGATGGGCGGCGGCGGGATGAGGTCGATGAAATCGGAGGCGTTAGATTGTGAGCGACAGACAGGCTGGGCCTCTCCAAGTTGAGAAACGGGGAGTTGGGCAAGTCAACCACCAGGTGCGCGCTGCACTCTCAGCAAGTTGGCATCCTTTGGCATGCGCCGAAAGAAGAAGAAGGAGTTGGTGAGAGGAGGCTGGCGGCAAAACAGCGCAGTCAGTTGGATGGAAAAGGAAATGCGCAACGAGTGGGAGGCGGAGAGGGAGGGAAGAGGAGTTGGCTGGGTGGCGGTATGGTGGTGGAGGCGTGCAGCAAACGGTGTGGGAAACCTCTTTCGTCAATTACAGACAATGCTAAGTCAGCGCCGTACGATGCTGAGATGCCGTACAGTTGGAAAGGAAATGAAAGTTCAAGACGGATTATAAAATGAAGAGGATTTGCCCGTCGCCAAGGCCGGTCCCGCGTCTCTTAAAAATAAAACAAAAAGGTTGAACCAAGAAACTCTACAGAGTAGTTTTCCTATTATTAGAGGCAGTCAATGATAGCGGCACTGGAAGGAGTTGTTGTGGGGGAAAGACGTGGACATGGTGGACTTGGTGGTAGACAGTGCGAGACGGCTCGGGGGGCTTGCCCTGCTGGATTAGGAATTTCCAGAGCCTACAGGTGGGTTGAGGTGGCTAGGTAGCTCTGTTAGGTCTCACGGGTCCGTACTACCACCGACGTTACAGTACCATGTACGGAGTGCTGTGCTGGTAGGTAGCGATCTCTAGACTAATAGCAGACGGACCAGGACAGGGCAAGTTAGCACCGTTGGCCAAAGCGTGTTTGCTTTTTCTGGCCGCTGGTGGCTGGTGGGATTGATCGGCTAGTTAACAGTGTTAGTATTCTTGCATGTCTGGCCTACTGCTAGGCATTTCCAGTCATTTATCCTGCGGAGCTTTGTGGCCGAGCCGCCACCCCCCAAATCCAACGGAGAGGGGTTGACATTCTGTATGAGCGTAGCCACAGGTACAGAATAGCGGCTTGATAAAGCCACTGGCTGGTAAAACAGCTAACAGGTGAAGAGATGATACTGGGCACCGTTAGAACTACCTAGGTATACAGGTAGGTATAATTGCAACCAACAACGTATGTGCCCCTCTGCACCAGAAAGCACATGCATTCCATTGGGTGTCAGGCGGGAGGCGAGGCGGACAGCTACAAGGGAGAAAAGTTAACGAGCAATACAACATTGCAGAGTACGGATGCCAAGTTTACGAGACATATTGTGCCCCCCGCCGCTCATTTAAACTCATTCGCAATTGAAGTACATAAACAGAGACAAGAGACGAGAAGACGCCGCTTTGGTTTTCTTCTAGAAAAATTCAATTCATGCTGCGGATAGTGGCCGCTCCATTTCTGGCGCAAAATACGAAGGGACACTTGACTACGGAGTACGGAGTATGCACACAATTTGCACTAGATGTATGTACCGACTACAACGATTTCGCTTGGTGGTGGGTCATTTTCAGAACAGAGGTGCCCGACATGAACCAATCACGAAGCCAATGTCGGTTCCTTTGCCATGCAGCATACAGAGACTAACGCCTGTCCTTATACGAGCTCTGGTATCTGCTACCTGCTCGTCTACTTGGAAACAAGTAACGAGGTCTCCGCGCACACTCAGAGCAGAGGTAGCTTTGTCCCCTTACGGTAAATGGGATTATTAGCCTGGTGCCGTGCGTGCGTACCTGTCGCCGCGATGAAGGATTTCAATGCAATCAGGCATCTGTGTAATAAAGAACTGAGAGACAATATCATCGCAGGATAAATTCTGACTTTCAACCCCTGGAAACGGTCGGTGGCCAGCACCATCAAAATGTGGCGGACGGAGAGCCACACCACATGGTGGACGCCTCACAGTGAAGTCTACCGTATGGAGCCGTTCAACGTTGAAGGGGGCGCGCGCCAGTGGTCGGTGGTGCCAGCAGCCCTGCAGGCTGATCATTGTGACTTGATAGAACCTGTGATGGTGCGGAATGGCATGCCATACAGGGCAAAGTTGGTAGCGAGGGCAGAACTAGGGTCTCGGTATGAAACGACAAGGGGACCTCAGGGTACTCCGTACTCAGTACATGCCAATCTCTATTCCAGATACCGTTCCGAACTATAGAGCTTCTCTACTATTGCCCATTCCCTCGAAACGGTTGGTTACCCGCATAGGCTTGTAAGCAGCCATCTGCCATCTGTTAGTGAGGCTGCGCTAATAAATCTAAAATCAAGGGGCCGAGCACAGTATGCTGCGGTGCTTGAATCGAGGCAAGGTACCATGATTAGTGGCAGCCGGAGAAACCTCCCTCAGCTGACAACTTGGTAGTTGTTGGTGGGCGAAGCAGAACCGGAACTGAAGGGCTGAGCATTGACCCTACAGTGTATATCAGTATTTGGTACAAACTTCAATGCACTGACCATTTACATAGAGAGAGGTATGTACTGATACTCCGCACGGATGTTGTTCCGCTGACTGACACCTGCCGCCAATTGCACACCTCGGCAACCCTTGTCGCGGTTCTAAATCAACAGCCTTGTCTGTCCAGGCAGTCCTAGTTGTTTCTTTATTGATTTTCCCCCCATCTTGCTGGTCTCATTACACGAATAATAAAACCGCCTCGGATGACTTGATTTCTCTCCCTCTTTTCAGTCTGTGGGGTTGGACCCCAAATGGTTCACGCAACATTACTAGGCCACTGATTCGACCCCAGAAGCCCCGCCATCTACGTCACCAGCGCAACTTGAGGCTTGGCTTGGGATAACATCTCGCTCACAGAACTGGTGCTTGTCGACAGGGGTCGGGCCGAGGGCCAGTAAACTTGTTATGTATGTATGCCCCAATTTCACCTATTATTCTACCTTGCTTGCTTGCCAAATGGCAACCCTAACCTGGTCCATCTGGACAAACTAGGGGGAGGACACCGATGCAGATCAAATACCAAAACACGCCAGGCAGGTAATGAGGTACTTACAAGCACGCGGTATCGCCGCCAATACTTTTCAATTTTCATGCGGCCTCCTAGACAATCTTCAACACCGCATACAGCCTTAAAAGTATCGCAAACCCGGAATTTATAGTTGGCACAAATAAACCTTTACTGGGTAATGAAAGAGCTTGGTGCCAGTTGGCGCAGTCTCCCGAGCTGCTCACCGAATATTTCGTAATCACCCGCCGAGCCTCGATTGCGAGTAGATAGAACCATAGGTCTGATTCGGGAATAACAGGAGAGCCATGGAAATTTGGGCAACAGAGTGAACAGGATGAGTAGGAACAACAGCGATGAATTTGTGGAGTCACCCGTGCAGTTGGCTACCGGCAACGGCAACAGTGTGGCCCGAAAGGTTGACATGGTATGTGTGCGTAGCGGCGTGTATATTCGCGGGTTTGTTCGGACGGAATGCCGCTATTGCTTAAAGTTGAGGATATGCTTAATTCCGTTGAGGAAGTCGAAGAAACGGTAGAGGAAGGGGTCGAATCCAAGATGAGACTAAACTCGGAATTCTGCATTATCTCACTAAACCTCATGAGCCGGCGTTATCATTCTTATACGAGGATGCATTTGCTTCTTTCTATTATTCTTATTCCTCCTAGTATTCCTGCCCTGCTATTCCTATTATTCCTATACTAGCTCGGATCCTCCATTTTCTAATTTATCTGGATTTGGAAAATATCGTTTACCACGGCACGCCATCCACCTGCCTCTTCATGGCTCTGGATAACTGTCAACGCTGCTTCCTGATCGACGCGGATAAAATATAGTTCAGCAGCCTCGAATTGATCCAGTGGATAACAATGTAGCCCAATCGGCCATGGCTGAGCTTCCTTAACTACGTGCATTATCATACTGGCTGCTGTCTCTATCTTGCTGCGTTGCGGGCTCAGCGTGACTAAAACCCCCTGCGTAGATGATCTCTTTCATGGCCAGAACACGAGTACCATACCCCGAGACTTGTTTCTTCGCCATCCACGTTACAGAATGCAGTTATGCTGTACGAACTCTCCCGCGGCTCTCTTTTAGGATAAAATGGACAGCGCGGCCACCTGCACCTCTTTTACATTGGGCATCTGTCAGTACAAATTTGAACCCCGCCATTGCTTTCTCTGATACTTTGTACTACGCTTTGCTCCATATGCAGCCTCTGCGGCCTCCAGCTCAGCCAGCTTGTCATCTTCATCATCAGAGTTGTCCTCAGCAACTGGGGATTTCCTGGGCTCGTGGAGTAGCAATGGATCTCGGGACCGCGGCGATTTGGAGCGGCTGTCGGCAAAAACTGCGCTTCCTTCCCTGACTGCGGCTTCGATTCTTGCCACACCATGCGTCAGCCATTTATCATTCTTGGCAACGTTGAACGGGCATGCCAGGTAGTCTCTGCCCTCCCGCTCGCGATTCCATGCCTCGAAGCCGACAAAGTATAACATGGCGTTGCTGATGCGAGCCTCCCACTTTACCGCAGGAAGATCACAGGCCTTATACAATACCTGCGCTGACGCCAGAATGCAAATACACCGGCGCATGTGCGGATTCAAGTCGCTTTGCGACTGTAAGTATTTGAAGTCGGGCCGTTTCTCCAATTCTCTAATGAAACGCATCGCCGGTGATTGCACCGACAGCATCTCTCCAAACGGCAACCAACGCGTATAGTTGCATTTATCTGTCAGAAGCGCTTCCGGAAATGCACCCAAGATGGCACAGAAAAAGAATACCTGCAGCACTTCATCGACCACAACACCCCACCCCTCGTCCGCGGCCGACTGTGGGCTCCATTTCGTCACGACCTTGGGGTCTTCTGCGGTCTTGAAGTCGACGTCGAGCATCTGGGAAATACGTAGTAATGGCGCCACCTGCTCATGCTCGATCAGTGCCCTGATGACGTACGCCTGGTCATAGAGGCACTGATGAGGCCACCAATCCCCACGCTGTGCCCGGGGGTGCAGCGTTGGGCTTCCGTCCTCGCGCTTTGGATGCAGGAGTGACGGCTCATCGAGTACAGAATCGGCAAAGAGTTTATCCTGGCGAGGGGAAAAAGATACGTATTGTTTCTGGCGCTCTGCAGCCGCCGCGCTGTATATGGATTTGGCTAGGCAGTCTGATATGCGCAGCATCTCCGGCGCCCACTCCGTCCTCGCTGCTTTGGGAACCAGGACTAGAAGCTCTTTATTCTTGTCACCACATGTCCAACTTTGGTACCGTCTCTTGAACCATTGATCCCGTCGTGATGTAAAGGTCGGGGTAACTTGGAAGTGCTGGTTAAGCAGCGACTGCAGTTGTGCCGATATATCATCCATGGTGGCGCGACTGCTAAAATTTTGTCGTTGCTGTATGTCTTGGTTTTGATGCTTCCAACCTTCTCAGGTTGGAAGTCGGCATGGCCCTATTTTATTTGGCTCTTGCCCAGGAAGGCTGACTGGTGAGTCACGCGGTAAAACCGTATTATGTAGAGTGGCTCTGTCCCTATCGCTGGCTAGTTCAAGGTAATCGCAGACTATTTATTCGACGAAATTGGAGAGTCGCCGTCCTGCTACACAGAAGGCAAGTTTCCATGACAGTACCAATACCAGGCACCGATTTTCAATGTGTATATATTGTTTATTAGGGTACCTGCCTATGTAATAGTAAGAACGTCCTATTTGTGGTGGGTATTAGCAGCATTTGAAGCTCATCACCAGACCACGGAGCAAGCAAAAAGTTGGTGCGGCAGTGGAGAGTCACCCTGATGCTAGTAACTAAGACGTGGACTCTTGCAGCGTGTCCAATTGTAATCTACCTCTATTTATCTTGTATCCTGCCTGACTCTCTCCAATTATTAAGGAGACCCTCCGCAAATGGCGAGCCTTTCTGCGAGCACGGTGTATGGCCGCTCAACAGGGGCAGCAGAAACGCTAAAGCTGCAAGGGCGCAACGCTATAAATTATTTTTAACGTAGCGGGCAACTTTATTCACTACCTATGTCACTTGCAAATAATCAGTTAACTAGTTAGCGCAGAATAATCCTCCTCAAACGAGTCAAGTTTATTATTAGCCCTACGACAAAGCCCACGTCATCTCGGACGACTATGCGCATCGTAGAACCCCTTTGGCCTCGGAAAAACAGAGCCAAAACGCAGCAGTTGTCTGTTGTTAACTTTCTACTCCCCATTTAGCTGCCAGTTTTTAGATCAACCAGGAATATTGTACTTTTTCTCCTACCCTAACGTACTCACTCCCCTTTAGAAGGGTAAAACCTGTAATTTTTTTTGGGCTGGCAAGCTTACTTGCATGCGCCGTGTGCCACTCTTTTCTGACTTCGCCTCAACTGCGCCCGAGATATCCGACGCCAAACCAGACAGGAGAACTCCAAACAACGATCCGCATACCAGTTCCGACATATAATATCGACGAAATCATTCTACGGTATGGGTAGTTAGCATTTGCAGAGCTAATCCTTCATTCTACACACTCGCCCTGAGCATACATTGCGAACGCACCCATCGGAACATTCAATCTAGTCCCCGTCCCCTGCGCGCATAAAATCGGTTTCACCACTTCGACGACGGCACTCGCAGCTCACATATTCAAAATGCCGAGCCTATCGACGCATATGCGTACCTCCTCGACCTCGCCGTCCCCAGCCGAACCCATGGGCCCCCGCTGGTCCCGACGCAGCCTCGATACTGCTGCCTCCCGGCGTCTTAGCCGCGGCTCCGGCCGACATGCCTCGCGCCTCGCGCAGGCTCGATCTTTCGTGAAACAGGCCATTGACTGGGGCCTGGGCGTTCTCGCCTGGTACATGCGCCTGCCGTTTACCCAACAGGTCCTCCTAGGCCTCGCTGGCCTAGTCCTCTTCGTCCTCGGCGTCCTCGCCCTCGTCTACACTCGCGCGTTTTTCGATTGGCTCGGTCCCGTCGCCGAGAAGTGGCGCCAGCTTCCGGGCGGCTGGCTCATCAACTTCGCCATGGTCTTTGTCACTTCCTTCCCACCCGTCATTGGCTACGCGACGGCTACGACGGTGGCTGGTTACGTCTGGGGCTTTCCCTGGGGGTGGCCGATTGCCGCCGCAGCCTGCACGCTCGGCAGCTTGTGCGCCTTCATCGCGAGCCGGACCGTGCTGGGCAACTTTGTCGAGCGCTGGGTGGGCAAGGACCCTCGATTCATGGCACTCGCACAGGTGATGCGCCAGGAAGGTATCTTATACCTGACCGCCATTCGTTTCTGTCCCTTGCCCTTTAGCTTGAGCAATGGCTTCCTGGCAACTATTCCCAGCATCACACCTCTTGCTTTTACTGTTTCTACTGCTATTTCCAGGTAAGGCCTAACAAAAAAACAAAACATATTTGAAAAGATGTCTTCTTACTAACCAAAACCTTGCCACACTTTGCAGTCTCAAGCTTCTCGTCCACGTTTTCATTGGTAGCCGTCTCGCTATCCTCTTTGAGCGTGGTGACGAGATGACTGCCGGCGACAAGGCCCTTAACTGGGCTGGCATGACCATCAGCAGCATCGTCGGCCTCGCTGTCGGCTACATCATCTACCGACGTACCATGCAGCGCGCTGCCGAGATCGCGCGAGACCAAGGCATGGACGATGGCGCCGACGATGCCGAGGAGGGTCGCTCTGGATACGTTGACTCTGAGACTACCCTACTCGACCCAGAGGACGCCGCTGCCATCATGTCCGACGATGACTTGTCGATGTGGGACGCCCAGGGTGCCAGCTTCTCGGACGAGGAGGATAGCGGTGACGCTGGTAACGGAAACAGTAACACTAACACTAACTCAAAGGATATGAATTTTCTGTGAAAAAAAAAAAAAAAAAAGAGGCTAAGCATGTCACTTGAGCCTTGTGAGATTAATAGAGGGGATAGTCAAAGACATATGGGGTGGAATTGAGATTGATAACTGTGTTCTTTTAGACTTTTGGCTTTTGGCCTTTGGCGTTAATACATGAGCGGTGGGAATAGTGTTATCTTCTTTTCTTTCTTTCTCTCGTTCCTTTTCTTCTTCATCTTCATCTTCTTTTTTCTTTTTTTCCCTTTTGGAATATATAGATGTACAAAATTGTTTTCTTTCGGGGTATAATTTCAAGGACCGTCACTGTCACCGCATCGGTTTTTTTTCCTTTTACCATAAAAAGGGCATTTAAGCAAGTTGTTGAAGTCAATGTTGTTATACAATTAAGCAGCTCTAAACAGACATCACTGTTCAAGCCATTGGTAGTGGTATTCTAAAAAGTAGGTACATACTTATGCATTATCATCATCGTTCAGTGCCCAAACGCCAACGCTCAAGAGCCAAAAAAAAAAGAGAGAAAAAGGCAAAAGCATACTAGCAGTGAGAAGTTTCCAGTTAATCATAACAAAAAATCAAGAACGACGCTGAAATTGATTCATAAACTGCATGGCCTGGTCCATAGGATATCCAATGAAGACCGGTCCTGTGAAAATCATTTGTGGCTGATCAAATTTGCCACGCATGGCATCTGGTGTCACAAAAACAGGTTGTTGCGGCTGCGGGCCATGTGCAGGTGACTGGCGCGCAGTCTCATCACGGAACGGTGTCAAGGGGGGTGGCCCCTGCAAGCCAGGTTCAACCTTTGAGGTCGGCTTTGGTGTCACACCCTCTCGGCCTCCAGGAAAAGAAGGGAAGTTGGTATGATCAAAGGGACATTTCTTAGAGCTGCCCTCGGGTATGGTAGGTGGATGATGAGGTGTTGGCATTTTCAACGGAGCCGCTGGCGGTGACAGCACATTGACATCAATATTGTCCGACTCATAGATTGGAACAGATATGCCCCATGGTCTACTTGGAGATTCGCCCACTCGAACCTCCTTAAGTGGTCTATCAAAGTGACTCTGTCGATCTTCGTCCTCTTCAGACAAATGCTCCGCAGCATCCGGATCGGTCAATGCATCGACACCATTTGCCCAGATCTCTACTCGTTGATTTGACGCCTCATCAGCATCCTCGGCTGCCTGGAGTCGCTCAGCATCCTCGGGCAGCATAGGTTGGTGTAGCTGGCCCAGGTCTTCAATCATGCTTGCGATGTTGCCATACTTGGAGTCGAGCTTCCTGACCTCGTGCTCATTTCGCCCGTACCGCCTCAGGCATACCTCATGGCTTCGAGGAAGTTCGTGCTTATGCATTTCCACATAACGAGCTACCACTTCGGGGCTATGTTTATCGAGAAACCGAATGGGACATTTACTTGGAGCTGACGTCCCATTACCGGTTGCGGCGTGCGAGGACGAAGCTCCATCTGCCATGGCTGCACATATTGGATCAGACGGATCGTAGCGACTGTTACTAGCATTATGTGCTGACTGCCTGTCACAGCTGGCTTCGATAGGCTTCTGGAAGGGGCATTGCAGCGCACTCTTCCTACCCGGCACCGTAAAGTCTTGCTCTAGCGCCGTGGACATGGATGACACGTCGTCGTTTGAGTCTTGCGAAGACACGCCTTTACTAGAAGCAGTCGTTTTGCTTGCGTCTCCGAGGGATATGGCGAGTCGGCTGGCGGCTCGGCGCCCGTCTCGTATGACGACCGCAAGGTGATGCTGGGACGGTTGCGATGTACGCTGAGGCAGCGGAACAGGCGAGGTATTATCAAATGAAGTATGTGGAGGAAGCTGTAGCTTAGATAATGTATCGGCTATTTCTGGTGCGGCAGGTGCATATTTATCGGCGAGATATTGAAACTGTACAACCCGTGTTAGAAAGCCTATTGTCAGGTTGAAAGTGTGTTTGCAAAGCAAGAAAGGCAGTATTTGTGGACAATCAGATGTTAAATATATGTCAGTCTTTCCGTAGAAGCTGATTCAAGGCTTCTACTCATGATCTAGAGCTAAGATAACTCATCATTTTGTCCAAGGATATTGGCCCCTTCTTGCCGATATGGGAACCAAATGTTGCCAATACAGTAGCAGCGTTTACAATATGAAAAAGGGTCGAAAACAAAGTGGATGTTGCACAAATATCCATGAGGTAGAAAATACATACTTGTTCGTGGGCGAAGCGCAGCTTGTGCTCTAGAACTGTCTTGAGATCCGCCAGAGTCTGCACCTCATCGGCAAGCGCGTTGAATGACTCCGCCAGGGTCTGTGAGAGTTGGACGTAGTCCATCGGCTGCGAACGGTCGCTGGAAGTCACAGCTCGAGAACCAATGATGGAAATGATGACTATACGCGTGCAAATAAATGGAGATGCCGATTTGGATTGTGAAGGGTGATGATGTCAGTCACAGGAGTGTGGTTGGAGCAGGCAGAGAGATACGGGTTGGGCGCCTCCGGCTCTGGCATGAACCTTGATTCGTCAGCAGACCTTGCCGTCGGAGATCGGGATACCTCCGCGACAACTCATGAACAGGCACAAACAAAAGCAGGATTCATGATTGAAACAGACCAAGGATCCAAACGCTTGGAAACCCGAGGAATACTCAATTTAAGTAAGGGGGAACAGAGGAAGAATCGAAAAACGATAAAAGAGGAAGAATGCCCAGGTGCGAGGAGTAGGACAAGAAATTTATGCAGGTTGCTGGTTGCTGGGGCTAGTTTCTGCCAGCTGCCAGCGCCTTTACAGGGGCCAAAAGCGGGGCGCCTGCTCCTGGGTGATCTGCTACCTAGGTTGGTTAGTAGTGAGTGACATGGGGTTCTCTCTTCAGAGAGATTGCATTGCAAAGAGTGAGAGTACGAATGAGCCAGTCACGATCAAGTATGAAAGTATTGATATTGTATTCCACACCTAACCATTATCCTGACGTAGAAAGCGCCTGCTGGACGTGTCATCTACTATTAACCGAGTATCGCACAACCGTTGACTTGGCGACTAGGTCAAATGTGATTATAAAATTTTCTCTATTTCGTACGTTGGTATTATATTATTTAACGACTAAATCACCTGTGTACTTCGCTTCAAATCGGACACGTTAGACAGCGTGAATACCGGTACTCAGTTGGAGCACAACATGCCCTGGCGAAGTCCACTCATTAGCTGAATGTGACTTTTTCCTTATTTCCCAGCCATGCCTAGCCAGGCTTTTACAGAATGTCAAACGCATCTATGTAGCAAGGATTGTATAGGCTGGTCGATGGTCCTGCATAGGTTCAAACCAACAACCAATCCACTTATTAAGCGCTTCTCCGGCTCAATGATCCGGCCAGAGTTGCTTGTACGTAATGTCGCAGCATGCACACCTCGACTTATCGTTAACGACACGTAAAAGTCTGGCATCGACCCACAGCCTCTCAAGACAAGACACGAACAGAAAGCCAGATAAACACATTTTGCTGGGTCTGCCCTGGCTTCGCATACTATTTAGGCTGCTCTTGTACATAAGTTAAATGGCGGGTCCCTGTCTCTATAACTTGTGTCCAAGCTCAAAACCCCCACGAGCCTGCAGCAAGCACCTCCCCCTCTCTGCCTTGACTGTCTTTTTTCATTTCTTAGCACAAAAGGCATAGTTTCTATGAGAACTCACAGCCTCGTTTCCTGCTCCGAATCTAGTCTTGATATCTCTCATAATACTTCTATTCGCGCAAACTCCATCTCGACAATGGCCGCTACCACCACCGCCAAACTCCCGATTCCAGCGGCCAAACTGGTCAGCAGCAAAACTTACCATGTGCCCGGCAAGCTATGCCAGACAGAGCTCTGGTTCGAAGTTCCTCTCGACTATGCTAACCCGACCGCTGGATCCATAAAACTGTTTGGGCGTCGCGCTACCCGGCGCGAGTCGCCTCTCGTCTCTTATGAGCAGCCGCCTGCTCCCAAGCCCTACATTGTCTATCTCCAGGGTGGCCCTGGATTTGGCTGTTCCGCCCCCAATAGTGTTGGGTACACGGAAAAGATGATTGATAAAGGGTATCAGGTTCTATATCTTGACCACCGCGGTGTTGGCCTGAGCACTCCTGTCTCGCTTGCCATGCTGCAGCAAGTCTCTACCGATGCCGAGTGCCAAGCCAATTATCTCCGCCTGATGCGCCAGGACAATACAGTCCGCGATCTTGAGGCAGTGCGCCAGTGCCTCAATGAGGGGCTTACTGGTGAAAAGGCAAAGTGGTCCATCATTGGCCAGTCTTACGGTGGCTTCGTATGCCTCTCTTACCTCTCGATGCATCCCGAGGGTCTCCTCGAGGCCTATCTCACTGGTGGCCTGGCACCCGTTGGTCGCACCGCCGATGAGGTGTACCAAGCAACCTTGGCGCATACTGTCTCTCGCAACGAAGACTACTACAAAAAGTTTCCTCAGGATGTCGACCGTGTCAGGAAGCTCGCTGAGTATATCGAGAGCAAGGGTGGCGTTCCACTCCCAGGCGGTGGCACACTAACAGTTGCCCGACTGATGACCATTGGCATATCCTTTGGCGTCCATGGTGGCATTGACTCTGTGCACAATGCCATTTTGGCCTTGGAGGCTTCCCTGGACCAACTTGGCTTCTTCGACCGGTGCGCCCTCTCCAATATTGAAAACTGGTCTTCATTTGACAATAACATCATATACGCCATTCTTCATGAGGCCATCTACTGTGATGGTCCAGGTTCCGTGTCAAACTGGTCTGCACAGCGCGTTGGTGAATCTCTCGAGTCGTTTTTCTGGCTACGTACTGGCGCCAAGGTTTCCCAAAGCACTAGGCCGCTTTTCTTCTCTGGGGAGATGATCTTCCGTGATCATTTTGAGACATATCCTGAGCTATCCCCCCTTCGTGAGGCAGCTGAAAAGCTAGCCACTGCTGATAACTGGCCGCCACTGTACGACCAGGACCAGCTGCGCAAAAACGAGGTGCCAGTCTATGCCGTATCGTATGTGGACGACATGTTTGTCGACTTTGAATACGCCACCAACACAGCAAAACTGGTTAAGGGTACCAAAGTCTTTGCCACCAATATACTATACCACAATGGTATCCGTGCAGATACAAATGAGGTGTTTAAGCAACTTTTTAACCTGCGTGACGACTGCATAGATTAAACGATGCCATGACCAGCGGCTGAACATACAGTGCGGGAGGAACTAGAGCAGATGTATATAAAAATTAAATAAATTCGTGTCTAGGATTGTTTAATATGAGTATTTTCATGAAACTAAAAGAAGCAGGGGCTAAAGTGTATGTTCGTTTGCTTTTAGGCGCTGCCGTTCTAAGTGACCTACTGCAACAGAGCTCCACCGCCCCAAGACTCGGGACAAGACACCCCACAGCGCCAAGTCAACTCTCACATCACCGTATATTTTACGAGCAACAGTCAGTCCAGATGATGGCGCCAATCGACAGAGTAGACCACGATGGCGTGGAGCGTAAGCCAACAAGTATACATGATATCGTCTGCTTATTAACACTTTGATTCCAGAACAACTCAAGGACATTATCCAAGATCTATACCAGATCATGGTACAGGTGTCAACCTACGACTCCATGGGACGTCCCAGCAAGGACGTTCTTTCCAACGAAATGTGCGTTCCTACCGGTTCCTTTAACTTGAACAGCTTGTATATTCCAATTTCCTTTGCAGCCGTTCTAACGAAACATAACAGCAAGAGCCTGTCCCGCTCTCTTCAAACACTACACACGACCGCATCTCCGCCGCACGTCCTGCCATCAGTGCCACCTGAATTGCTTGAGTACGTCGAAAACGGGCGCAACCCGGACATTTACACACGCGAGTTCGTTGAGCTTGTCCGACGCGGCAACCAGCTGATGCGCGGCAAGATGCACGCCTTTGGCTCCTTTCGCGACGTCCTCGCGCAGAATATGGCGACCGCCATGCCCGAGCTGCGCGACGACGTGGTCCAGGTCCTCGAGGCCACAGGTAGCAGCCGCGACGTCCTCTCTTCCAATGGCACCACTGCACCCCCTGCTGCGTCATTTACGTCGAATGCAACAACTGGCAATGGCGGTGCTGGCGCAGGTACGGCCGCTGGCGCGCACACTATGGAGAATAGTCCCGCTGGTGCTCCTGGAGACACGCCGAAGGCAGGCTAGTCACCTACCCGGTGGAGTGGCAAGAAAAAAAAAGAAGTGAATTTCATGGGAATGGATGGAGGCGAGATGTTTCAATAGCTGCGCAGTTGGAAATTTTCTTTTATTTTGTTTTGTTTGCACCTGGGGCAGATCCTCAGGGCTACCTTGACAGGGCGTTTTACGGAAATGGGAATATCCAGCGATTAGCAATGCATAGAATTAACTGAACCTTATGTTTTAACGAATATTACGAGGCTGTAACCAGAGTGGGGGAGGGTCCCTTGTTCTCTAGCTTTTTTTGAACATGCATTTTACAGAATTACCAGATCAGCGGGTGAGTGCTTTAATCAACCCTTTAGGCAAGGAACGAAAATCGGCTATGTCTACGCAAAGAGAATCTTCCTCTTTTGTTCTGAATAAAGCGTATATGGCATTTATGGTTCTCTCAATGCTGAAAAAAGACTCTATTCCCTCAAAACGCCGTTACAATGATAGGATTCTTGCAATGCACCGTCTCTTTCGTATCTTTGTTTCCCCCGATTATACCAAAAACAAAAGGAAAAAAGACAAGCAGATAGGAAGAGCAGCCCTGCAAAATGAAATAGAAGAATACACAACAGTTACACCACGAAGAAACAACACGCGTTTTCACCATACGCCTCCTCTTTACCTAAACTGTTTGTCTTGCTCTTTCTATATCCCTTCTATTCGGTAGCTTCTTACTTGGTCACCAAGGGCCACCAAACATACTTCATCCAGGCGTAGACAAACGCAACGGTCGCCAGGCCAACGGCGACAAGCTGCGGGGGAAGCAGCACCAGCGCAGCAATAACAATGATACCATAGGTTCGAATCGTATCGACCATGCCCTCATTAGCACGTTGCCACAGCGGCCTAGAGGCTTCTGCAAACTCATCTTTAGCCCCGCACCCCCGGCTGTCGTATTGTTTTGGCTCTTCATCATCCTCCACCCCGCGCTCATCATCGTCGTTGTAGTCGTCACCGTCGGCCGCAGTTTGTCAAAATTGGAAACCGCCGCCGCCGCCGCCGCCGCCGCCAGGAAAGCCCTGTGGGCGTCCACCGGCACCGTTGCTGAAGTTAAAGCTGCCGCCGCCGGGGAATCCTCCAGCACCGCCAGGGAAGCCACGAGCGCCGCCGAAGCCGCCGCCGCCGCCGCCGAAGCCGCCCTGCTGGCCCATCATGCTGAAAAGGATCTCTGGGTCAATGCCACCCATGCCTCCATGCATGCCGCCTCCACCGAACATGTCATTAGGATCGAGCAGATCATCGCCGTTGTCATAGCTAGCTTTCTTCCTGTAAACCGAATTAGGTTACTTGTAAACGGGACTGTTGATTGAGCCAGAAGTACTTACTGAGGGTCGCTCAGAGTCTCATAGGCCTCCTGCATGTCCTTGAACTTGGCCTCGGCTTCTGAGTCGCCAGGGTTCTTGTCAGGGTGCAGCTTAACTGCCATCTTACGGTACGCCCGCTTAATCTCATCAGGGCCAGCGTCTTTCTCAATGCCCATAATTTTGTAGTAGTCTTTGCGCTGGCTTTTCTTGAGCTCCAACTCAGCCTTGCGTACCTCTTTGGGAATGGTACGGTCCTCAGGATCATCTTGCTGCAGAGCTTTCCATTCCTTGACGGCATCCTCCCACTTGCCTGATAGGCCAAGAGCATTGGCCTTTGTCTTTCGAGCTTTAAAGTAGTTATTGTCAAGTGCGAAGGCACGATCGGCGTCTTTGATTGCCTCGTCGTATTGCTTCAGCTTGATATGGCACTGAGCACGGTTCTGGAGGAGCTTGGCATTGATACCGCGGTTCGAGGGGTCGACGTCAAGGGCCGCCGTGTACTTTGCGATGGCGTTCTCAAGGCGTCCAGCCTTGAACTCGACATTGCCCTCCTCCTTCATGCGATCCAGCTTTTGAACAATGCGAAGCCACTTGATTGCATCCTTGAAGTCGGGGTCACAGCTTACAGCTCCTCGGAAGGATTGAATCGCCTTTTCGTTCTCACCTTGGTAGTAGAGAACGCGACCACGCAGGACTAAAGCCTCCGGATCTTGGCTGTTCTGCCGCAGCAATGACATGACGATGTTCTGTGCCTCGCCCAGAGCATTTTCGCGGCCCATCTTGAGGTATGCTTCACCACGCATTAGCTGCCACTTACGGGGCTTGCTGACGCTTGGTCCAAGGCCGCGTTCAGCCTGGTCAAGCGCATGCAGCACCATTGACATGGCAGTGCCTCGCTCAAGAGACTCTTTAGCGGAGCTAATGTGATGCAGCATCTCTTTGGCAGCGGCTGTGTCCTTGGCGGAAGGTGCAGGCTCAATTCTGCCGAACGTGATCATGGCTTCCTCTGGGCGACCAAGACCAGTGAAGATGCGGGCTAGACGTAGAAGGATCTTGGCATTCTGGGGCTCCAAGTCGGTAGCTCGGGAGCAGTCGTCCAAAGCGGCAACATACTGCCCATTCGACATGTAGGCGGCAGCACGGTTACTCAAAAAGGTCGCAGAATCGGGCACAAGATTGACGGCTGCCGAACGTTAGTGGGATGTACCGGACTTTGACTTGCGTGTGCAGGAATCAAGGTTTACCTCTGCTATACTGCTCAATAGCCTGTGCATAACTCTTTTCTTTGAAAAATTTGTTGCCCAGAGCCTTGCAGGCCTCAGCCTCTTCTAGAGGCGAGGAACTGGGACTAGAAGGGCTAGATTTGTGCGGCGGAGGGGCAGGAGGCTCATCAGTGCTGCTTCCATTTTGAATAGGCACAGAGAAATTTGTCTGCGCGGAAGGGTTTGGTGGGGGAGTCGAAGCGCCATTCAAGGGCTCGCGGTCAATATCCATGGCACTCATGGTGTTATAGGAGCGGACCGAGAAGCGCTTCCGCTCCTCTGGGGGAAGGTTGAGAGGATGAGTGTCGGGGTCTAGTTTGCTGCGTCGCGAGGATGTGCTCAGATCGGAGGCTTGCCTCGAATGGCGTAGGCGCGGCGACGACTTTGCGTCGCGGGGCGGGTGCTCGGAGCGAGACGACGACTTTTTTGGAGAGCGCGAGGACGACTTGGCTGCAGATTGGGGCTCTGGACTCGAACGATAGTCGGCTTGAAGGTCTTCCTCACTTGGGTCGGAAGACTTGTTAGAAGCCGGTTTCTTACTGCCTGTAAAGAGCTTCTTCATTTGGGGCCGCTTCGGACTTGGAACGGACAGACGTGGGCGTAAGAGCGTGTCTCGTAATAAGCATATACCGGATAATAAACTTTTTTGCCGCAGTAAACGGGCACCCAGTGTTTAACGAGGGGCGGGTAGCTTAGAGAAGCCACTGGAACTGGCGCAAACTTTTTGCAGACGGTGTGCGTGTGTGTGTGGGTTGGCGAGTTGCGACACCGTGCCTTTAGTCTTGGATCCGGGTGCGTGAAGTGTGCCCCTAAGTGTTTCTTTCTCGATACAGCGATGCCGAGCGTAGGGGCAGAAAAAAAAAAGAAGCTTTGAGTGGATGGAGAGTGTAGCGTCGGGCGTTTTCTCGAGCTTCGCAAACGGTTCGTGATTTCAGGCTGTCAATAGCAGGCCCGCACAGCAAACAGCAAGATATCGAAACCCGGAATATGGGAGCGCAGAATGCTAACTCTTTCGCTATTGGCAAGAGAAGAATGACGGAAAGAGAAGAAATGGGAGGAACAGCAGAACAGGCGTGAAGTGAGAAAGCTGCTTTCCGCCAGCAATTTGACGAGACGTGCTGCTGGGTGCCAGGTGCCCTGTAAGTCGGTGCCACGTAGCGTGAAGAGGTGGCTCTCCAGTGGCTCGTCAGTGGACTTCCAGGTGGTACTAGCGTCTTACGGGGCTCGGGACGCGGCCCGCTAGGCTGCCGTCTGCTGTACTAAAGTAGACAGAGTCCTCCCAGGGCTTGAGGGCGATAATACAGCTTGTGGTTTACTGAAATATTCGCTAACTGACTAGGTTAGAAGTCTGGCTAATTAGACCTTTGCCGCCGCAAGCACTGTAGCACTGCAGCAGGGTAGGAAAAGCAGGTGGTTGGTATATGTTGGGCGTAGATGCAAATGTTACGTTGGCGCGCGCCCAACTTAATCTCTATGTGGTCTCAACAGCAATAATTATTTCATTATCCTATTCCCACTCGCCTCCGGCCATCTGGTCCTCTGTTTCTATGACTGGTGGCAGTTGATGGCTACCTACTACAAGTATACCCTGGCAATCCTTCTAATTAGAAACCCCTATGAAAACTGGATCCGAGCAGGGAAGCACGTCGTGGAACCTGATGCATCTAACCGATATTTTCATTAATGCGGGAGGTCTTCTAGAAGCTTCAGTGGGGCCGTCACCGGCCAGAGGCGCCGGGGCTCCGCAATACGTCACCAGCCCGACTCGGTGTCGCGGAAATACGCAGAAAGTGTCAGCGCTTCACGGCAGTGCATGTTTTCAAACGCACGCAAGACTATATTGACTGCCTTATAAAAACTTAACTACAGGATGCCGGGCTTCGAGCTAATAGTAAAACTCTCTCATTTGGGTACCAAAAATGGAGGCATATTTGTCTCAATTTAGTAGTACTACGATGAATTTCAGTATTACATAGCTAGAAATACAAGCGTTCCATAACTAGGTGTGGTGTCACTGGCTTTTAAATGCTCTCGAAGATGGCCGGAGCAACTTCCCAATCAAAAGCATGCCAGTTGACAATTGAGTAATTTGCTATTTGTTGAATGTACTAACACCAGACGACCGCAATACCACATAAGCCTTGACGTATCCGAGCCCCAAATGTACACATATTATCATTTTCGCATTTCTTCTCCCTTTGGCCAAGTCAATTATGCAGCTGAGTTTCTTCCGTCTTCTTCACCTGATGTACTCGCTCCTGCAATAGAGTTCACAAAGTCGTTATATCTGAACACATCTCCACGCTTTGCGCCAAGCTGGGCTGTCATATTTCTGTTGAAGGCGCGGCGACCAGTGAAGCCGCTGACAGCGGAGTCGACGTCTGCTGCTGTAAGTGGCCGCACTCCAGGTTCTGGTGCTGTATTAACGAGCGCATCACGCAGCTCCGCCCAATCAACCTGGCCGCTGTCGTCGTCGTCAAACGCTGAAAATGCGGACAGAAGTTCATTACTGTCTGATAAGGCCGCAAGAATCTCCGCGAGAGAGTTTAAGAATGCTGCGAGGGCAATGTTTTGTGGCTTTGATGGAGGGAAGAACCGGCCAACATCTGAGTGACCAGAGGGAAGTCCTGCATGGGAGCGGTTAGTAAAATGGGGGTGACACAAGAATCCACCCACTAACCTAGCTGCTGCAGCATCTCCGCAACATCTTCTCTGTTAATGACTCCATCACAGTCGCGATCAAGAATTTGAAAGCTGTCCCGCAAGCTGCGAACCTGTGCAGGCTGAAGCTGTGATAAGGCATTTCCGTGGCCCATGGCCTGGGCGACTCCGGTCCGCGGCGTGGTCATGCTTGATGATGGACGATATTGAGAGGAGGAAGTCGGTCTTGGTGTCCAGCTATCTGTAGCAGTTGTCGGTGTACCTGGTTGCGAAAAACGGCCGGTGCTGCCGCTCTGGGGCTTGGGTTTGGCCGGTGATGCTGTTGGGGTTGAGAAGCGCAGAGGTGATGGAGAGGAGGGTGATTCTGGACGGCGAAAAGGCGAACTTCGGGTCGGCGAGGAAGGGTAGCCCAAAACAGGGGCCTTGTATGGTGATGTAGTAGACTTGAGTTGATAAAGGGTTAGCAGACTGACAGCGCGCAAGAACTGAGCTCGTGGGGCCCGTACCATTGTGTTGCGCTGATCAGACCAAGGCGGTTGGCTAGCGAACATGTGCACTCAAACACTAGTTAACGGCAGCCACCTGCGGTCAGAAACTGTAGCTTGTCGTTTTAGAAGAGGGAAAAGGCAGAAAACCACTGGAATGACAATGAGCACTGGTGCATGGGTTTGGCGTGTGTTGTGCGCGGACTTCAGGGACAAGAACAGAAGCCTGTTTCAGAAACAAAACGCGGCCTGGAGCGAGGCTACCGAAGTAAACAAATGAGCACCCGACAACGGCAGCCTCGCGGGAATAGGGTGGGGTAGTGAGTGGCTCAGATGCAGGGCGGTGTGGCGGCAGTTTCTTGGGGAAGTGGAGTAGTTCTCAACAGCCTTTATTAGTTTTACCATTTGGCTTGTTTTTCTTCCGCTGATAAAACAAGGGACCGTCAATAGGGTGTGCCTGAAAGGAATCAGTTCAGCCATTTAGGTTTGAAAGGGGTTGCTTCTTTTTTTTAAAAAATAAATAAATAAATAAATAAATAAAAATTGCCACTTCTCCATCTAGCACATGATCTGTACTCAATGAATAAGAAGCGGAAACCATGCCACAGTGTGATGTGCATGACGAACGCGTAGGGGATAGCTCTAGAATTGCCGTCTCCCATGCTTGGCCACAACGCCTTTTGATTGACGAGAAAATTATAAAGCAGTGGGGTGATAGAGGTCGTGCAAGCCGGCACGGTCCATAGCAGCTGGGTATAGAGTTCAGTTCATATGTGGCTGTAAAATGGGATTGGTTATTGGCTCGGACTACACCAAATGGTCCGATAAATTTTTAAGCTACCACGTAATAAAGTCACTTGGCATTCAAATTTCGATTTCCCATCTTATTACGAATGCAGCTGCCGAAGTTGGTTCCAGGGCTACAAGACAACATCTGGGATTTTCCAATCCTTCAATCCCCATACTCAATACACTTCTATTGTAGCTTCTATACACATTCAAAGCGTGTATTTCCCCAAGGATCGTTGTCAGGGATTCTTGAAAAGGGGTTTGGTTAACAACTCTCTAGTACAGTATATTCCTCGGACCCGTCGTCGAATCACGCGCGGATTGGCCTGTGAGCGACATACTAGGCATAATTGAAGCAGGTAACAATGTAAAATCTCGATCTGGATTTCAGCTTCAAAGCACGATATACAAGTAGAGGCATTTCCGAAGTTGCGGTTAGGACGTGAATGTACAGAGCTAATTTGAGGTTGAGGATGGAGCCTCCTGAACAGTAGTTGCAGCAAATGCCTTACGGATTTTCTCTGAGGAAAAATAAGAACGAAAGAACGAAAGAACAAAAAAGGGAACAAGAAACTTCTTCGAGTTACTCAACGCCGAGCTCGGTATACATACGCAGGTAATGCATTGCCCTGCTCGCTCTCCTTGCTCCCAACTTTACTACAATGGCACAAAGGCACTCCGTGCCTTGCTGTAATTTGGGGGTCTTGATGCAAACTTGTGTGGCTCATCAGGGGCTCCAGAGAGTCTTCCACCAGTAGTAATGCAGGAGTCGCAGCCAAGCACTAGCGCATCTACAGAGTACTTAGTACAGCGATCATCATTAACCCGTGCTGCTCTGTTTGTGAACTCTGTCGAAGTGGAGCGGGGTTCTCATCCCTTGAAAATGGATGCCCTCCTTTCGCTAGCGGGCTCCAATCAGGCACGCGCAACCGCCCCAATTTGCACTCCCAGCAAGTTGCTTGGCACAAGGTAGCTTCTCCTGGTCTGCACAGAGTCGCACCTGCAGGATTCGCACAATTCCCCTTTCTGGCCGCTGCTCTCCAGCAACTTGAGGTTGAGCACGCGCCTGGGATTCTGCGACATCTTCAAGGACACCGTCTGCTTATTGCTCTTTTCGCAGTGTTGGGCGACGCTACTGCCCTGTTACCCATCCCATTCCCACACACCCGCCGCCATCCAGCAATCTCACACATCTGCGACATTCCTGCGGCGACTCCGCTCCACGATTCGCCCACCGCCCGAACGAACCCTGTCCACCCTCTCAGGCGTCAGTGTCTGTCAATCGCGTGTCCGCCTCACGGCATTTCCAGCATACTCTGCCATTGACTCGCACGGCAGTTCCCGACTCCGAAATAGCAGTACATACGGCGCAGCCATCACCACACCCCAAGTCGCCCTGCGGCTTTGCCGTTGCCGATTGGCACTCAACCTTGTTTCAACGACTTGGTCCAACTACCATAACAACAATCATGACGACAACGGCTGCCCTTTCGAATCCGAAGCCGGCCATTACGAATTACTCCAACAGCTCCGCCTCTTCCATTCCTCGCCGTACCTCTTTCTCATCCTTTCCATCGTCTCGGCCGCCCTCCCAGAACTCACACACCTCTCGGCCTGCTCGCAGACAAATGAACGACAGTGAGCGCACCTCTGACCCAGACCTGCGGTCAAAGACCCCGTCCCTGGAGCACTCATCACAGCATTCCTCTATTTCTGCCCCGCGACGCATAAATGCCGATGGTCATAACTCGAGGAGGTTGCGTTCGCAATACCCGCGAGGCTCCAGCGAGAACCATGTCGAATACATACTGGTGGCGTCTTTTGATATTGATCGTGGTCCGGTCATGGAGCACCAATACCCGGTTGCCATTACCGGAGACGAGAATATGTTGGCAGAGCTCATGCTTCCAGACCAAGCGCACGCCCGGAATCAGGACTGGACCATATTTTTCTTGCATAAGGACATGAGCGACGAGGAGGAAGACGAGGAACGAAATCGCAAAGAAAGGCGGCGTAGACGGCGGCACAAGCGTAGAGCCCTAGCTGCCGGCGTTGTGCCTTCTGACCAAGATGAGGATGACGACGCAGAAGAAACCGATGATGACTATGATGATGATTATGATGACGATACCGACACAGAACCAGAGGGCGGTGAAGGCCCCCCTCTAATTTATGTTCTGAATTTAGTCAACACAAAACACGACAAAACTGTGAAGCGCGGTGCTGTTGTGAAGGCAATGGCCATTTGTACGAGGCACCCATTCTTACATATCTACAAAGTCCGTCCCCCATCGCCCACCCCATTCATGTCTTTTGCACTGGCTAACTTCAACAGCCGTTGCTTCTTTTGGCCCTTGAAGAATACTTCAAGTCTCCTGTGCCTGAAACACTGTCTATGCTTTATCATGCAGTCAATGCCATGGACCTGTCTCTGATGCCAAAGCTTAGCCTCCTTGAACGCCAGTTGCTTCTTGGCAGTGAAAACAGGGATCTATTTGTCGAAAAGTTTGAGCGTATGATTCAAATGCGAATAGCTGAGGACAGAGGAAAGCCCGTCAACGGGAATGGCAGCGAGGACCCTGTCACTGAGGTCTCCCGCAAAGGTACCAAGGCTCATATAGAGGTGGGCGGCCAGTCAGGGTATTCCGTCCCGCGAGATACGCATGAATTTGAGAGCCACGTCATGTACAAGGGTATTCCCATCCCCATCAAAGTTCCTACTGCAGTCATGCCGGAGACTGTTGGAGACTTTTCCCTTGTGAAACTCATCCAGAATTTTTCCGAGACGCACGCGAAATCGCCTCAACCGTTTCCTATTCACCCGCATCTTACAACAAGCGGCACGTATACGCATCCTGTCATTGTGCTTATTAATGGTCTGCTTACACAGAAACGCATCATTTTTCTGGGGCACAATATGCCATCCGGGGAAGTGGCCGAAGCAGTCTTAGCTGCCTGTGCACTGGCCTCCGGTGGAACTTTACGCGGTTTCACTCGCCATGCCTTTCCATACACTGATCTTACCAAGATTGATGATCTTCTCAACGTGCCTGGGTTTATTGCAGGCGTTACGAATCCAACGTTTGAACTGCATCCAGAATGGTGGGACATTCTTTGCGACTTGCCATCGGGGCGAGTCAAAATTAGTAGCAAGATTGAGCCTGCGCCTATAACAGAGGGGTTGGTCTACTTTCAGCAGCAGAATCCGGCGCTGGCTACGATAGCCAGCGGCACAACCAATTATACCCAAGACTTGACTGGCGATCAGGCCTTCATGAGCGATGTTTTGCGAAGCATCGCAGCTAGACATGGCGAGCGAACGATCAGAGCAAAGTGGCGCGACTGGGTCGTCAAGTTTACCAGGGTCTCTGCCCAGTTTGAAGAGAGTGTATACGGTGCCAGCGCTCTCTTTGTCGGAATAGAAGAACAAAATATGCTACCCCCCGGGGCAACGGGGCATGGCTATGTATGGTCAGATGACGCGGCGAAGAATAAAGAACTGGCCGGTAATGTGACGCGTATCGAAGGCTGGCGCAACACACGCAGCTACTACAGCTTCATACAGGTACCATAAATGAACTCATGACATCTAGTCAGCCATTGTTAACCGCTTCACAGGACCTTGCGCAGATTTATACGGTTCGGCCACTCAAGGGTCTTGACCTGGCGCATATGCACGACCGTCTCCGCATGCAGCGACTCAGTCCTTCCCAAAGTCGCGACATCTACATGACCTTTTCAAAGTATGTTCATTCATATGACGAGATTTCTCTGTTCCTGTCAGTGGCGCCCGAGTCGCGCGCGGGCTTGTTTTACCTGGCACTCGGACTATTTCATAAGGACAGGGATGTTCGGATGAAAACGGCGGACCTCCTGGCAAGAATCTCAGAGCACGAGGCCGGACAGCATTGGTGGAAGAGCCTGAGCCGGTTCGAAAAGCTTGCATTTGAGCGCATTCGCAAAGATGCAGAGGCTGAGATTCGGGCACAGCTGGAAAAAGAAGGTCTCAGCCCTGTCTTTGAAAGAAACGTAAACGTCTTTAGCTATTAGTTATGGCATTTTCTCTTTTTGGGATAGCGGGCGTTGGCTAAATTCTGGCGTTCTGGCAGCTTTACGGCGCAATTGGGTCGTTGAAATGAGCATAGCAAATGTTTCTAGAATGTAGAGGCGACGTTGCAAGGGACCATCTAGTGAAACATATGATGTGCTCCTTGGTTGCCACGTTATGATGGCCCCACGGAATAGAATTGTACATAGCAATGGTATTCTAGCAAGACAATACAAAGACATGACTAGAGGAAAGTATTCGTCGGGTGACTGACAGTTTAGTTTGTCAACATGGATGGTGTGCATGGCTCTACATTTGCCGTTGGGGTATACAAAGCGATTTTACAACAAGCCCAGAGCCTTGGCGTGGTGCTGGATGTGATCGTTTGCAAAAGTCGACACGAAATAGTAGGAATGGTCGTAGCCCTAGAGCCTTGTTAGAAACATGACTGCTGTTGTACCAGAGGATTATAAAGAACCATTCTTACATCTTGGTATCGGACTGTTGCACCGCTAATGCCAGCCTCCGCCATGGCCCTTTCAAAGTTTTCGGGGAGGAGCTCACCCTTGTTGTAGAAGGGATCGCCGCGGCCCTATAAAAGAATCACACAGGTCTCATTAGAGTAATTGCCGGTTATGTGTTTGATACACACGTGGGATTCGTAACAACTTACAACATCAATGAGGCACGGAAAATCACCCTTCCAGCTCTGGATCAGCTCCGTCGCATCATGCTTCTTCCACTCCTCCTCCTCGTCACCCAAGTATCCCGTAAACGCCTTTCGGCCCCAAGGGCACTTGCTCGGGTTCGAAATGGGGGCAAACGCGCTTACAGACTTGTACTTGCCTGGGTTCTTCAAAAACAGCGTCAACGCCCCGTGGCCGCCCATGGAGTGGCCGGTGATGGAGATGCGAGAAGCATCCAGCTCCTCGAATCCGGCAAACACCAGCTCGGGCAGCTCCTTGGTCACGTACGAGTCCATCTTGTAGTTGGCATTAAAGGGTGCCTTGAGGGAGTCAACGTAAAAGGACGCGGCGCTGCCAAAATCCCACGAGTCGTGCTCGCCGTCGAGGTTGAGCCCGCGCGGAGAGGTGTCGGGGAAGAGCAAGGCCAAGCCGAGCGGCGCGGCATAGGCGTGGAGGAAACCCTTCTCGCAGCAATTATCGGGGGAGCAGGTGAGGCCAGAGAGGAATATGAGGACCGGCGCCGGGGAAGAGGGGGACGCAGTGGCTGGGAGGAAGAGGTTTAGGTTCATGGGCGTACCCGTCGTCGTTGACTGGTGGGTGAGCTTGAGGAGACGCCCGCCGAAGAGGCTGATGGAGGAGTTGGTGGTGAATGTCATTGCGAACGTGAGCTTTTATGGTGTCGTCTTTACTTGAACTTTGAATCTTCTTTTGGATAGCAATTGAATGAAAATGGGAGAAGGTATAGTCAAGAAATATGATTGCCGAGATATGTCCTGGAGGTCAAGTTGATGAGCTTAAGCTACCCCGCCAGGCAACTTGGTTTCCACTTCACCCCGCCATATCCAAACCACCTCCATCCCGTGATCGGTATTACAGCCCGGTGGCCGCCACAAGAACAAGATTCTTATGAGATTTGGGGTGTTGTACAGTATAGCGCCAGGTGGCGTCAGTCGTAGAAACAGCCTCGAACCTTTCAGACCGTTGCTCTTCCTTACATAGCATCAGTAGGCATCGGTGTCGGAACTGTCAAAGTACTTTGATGTTCAATTGTTGCTTTGCTAAATAGAATACACTGCACACTGTTGCCTAGGCGGGCGTCTTGACTCGATGCATTTTGAAATATTTTTTTGCTTCGTCAGGCAAACTGCGGGGGTATAAACAAGTATTTTTTTTTTCTAATCCGATTTCTTTTTGAAGCAGTCAAAGGAATGCATCAGATTTGCCCACCCAATCGCGCCCAGATCATACTTGTGCATATAACTGAAATCGACCTGGCCGAATGTACACCCCGTCGGTGACATACAGGGCTCACCACAATTGTAGTTGCGGGGGTAGCAGGCAAAGTCCTCGCCATCGGGCGCAAACGTGTTGGTGTTGGCGAGAAACGGCGTCGGGAGCCGGTGGCATTCTTCGAGCTTGTACGTATTGTAGATGCAGGTACCCGTCGCATTGACACCGGTGCAGAGGAGGATCTGATGTAGCTTATGTGATTAGCTTTTATTCACTCTCATATCTTTCTTATTCTTTCCGTCTTCTTTTTCTTTGACGACCTACTCCACCGAGCTCGCGCTTCGACACTGGTGAGGCGCCCGAGCCAGCAGCCATCGTGGAGGCTGAGACGACGAAGGCAGCAAACTTCATTGTCGCTAATTTTGTTTGCGCGTTTGCGCGTTTGTGCGAGTGTATGTTTTGTAGAGTGCTAAGATGTTTCGACTAATGCCGTGCAAAGACAGATTTTGCCCTCGTATCCAGGAAATTCGTTTTGATAGAGTATCTTGGAGGGGCGGCTAGGTTTTATACTGCAAAAACTTGGTTGAAGGATGATGGGCGGGATGGCTGGCACAAGGATAACTTTTAAACAACCTCGCCCCGTGTGTCACTCCTCTTGCACACGAGATATCATGCGCTGTTCTGCGTGGCGCCTTGTCTTTAATGTTTTCCTTTCTTTTTGTACGCCAAGAAGGGCAAGGGGCAGTTGACGTCACTAGACCAACCAAAAAAGCTGCCCTTCTCTCCCTGAAAATTATCTAAAATAGCAAGTGGCATGCACATCACATCGTCTTCGGGCTAGCTGCTTCGTATACAAGGTCCGAAAGGCCGAATGCATTTGAAAGACATACATACACCGAATTAAACCTAATTCTACTCAAGTTCCCTGCTCTCCCAGTCGCTCACCTTGTACAGGTACCTCATTCAGCTTAAGAGGAGTAACAACAGGATATAATAAATGAAGAAGACAAAGCCATTTAGCCAACACCTGCAGTAAACCCACTAATTACAGTAATGAAATCGTAAACATAATAAGGGGCAGTGGTTAAACCTTAGGGAGGGCTAGCGGTTTAGGTTAGCTGTTGAGAGCATCATATATTTAACTTGTAGAAAAATAACGCCGCTCTACTCGACCAAGCATGGTTATTAGAATACTTTGCAAAGTCCCATGAGACGAAATCCGGGCCACCTTGAAGCCTAATAATCTTTGTCCACCCAGACGACCACATTCCACACCCATTCCTCGCCTTAAACGCCTAATTAATTCAACTTGTCAACGTCTGCGCTTTTGGATGCTTGCCAACGCGCACAGTAAAAGTTATGACTGCCGTGATGCAGAAAAACATCGTCTAAACAAAGAACGGTAGGGCCAGCCACCGGCCTCCAAGCTCGAGTCCCTTCTTATACAAGACGGCAATCATTGGCCCAGTTGCAATATCACGCAGTGTCATAAAGACGCTCATGGCCGTGAAGAGTATGACAATGTGTGAGGGGTTGACTAACTCGGTGATTAAACTACGAAAGGCAAACTCGTAACCGCCTCCGAGCTGGAAGAGTACCAGGCTGGCGATGAAAAAAAGAGCGATTTCCAGCCACAGTCAGCGCCGTACTGCCCATGATTAGCATACAGATGCTGCCAAAGGCGAGCGACTAGTCTTTCTGGATAGGGCTGAGTTCGAATGTGGTGCGCTGCATTTGGCTGACGAGGGGAAGAACGATGGCGATTAGTCCGGGACTGATGAAGCCTTTGAATGTAAGAAGAAACGATGCCTGTTTCATTTTGATTTAGTCTCAATGCTATTAGGGAGACTGAAAGGGCAGAAATGCGATGATTAGGTTGAAGAAGACCATCATACCTCTGCGTAAGACCAGTGAAACCGCTTGGATGCATACTGCACCAGCGGAGTGTCTGTAGTCCTGCCTAGTGTTGCAAAGAGCGTGCTGAGTAGCAAATTCCAAGGGCAATGCTACGCAGGAAAATTATGTTGACCACCATCTTCGTCTGTGAGACAATGTTCCTGGCCACAGGTCGCAGGTCCCACCATGGATGAGCTGATGCAATGGCCTCTTGCTATTTGGCATCCTTCTTGACTTGCTTCACGGCTGCTTCACTGCGTGTTTCGGAAATCATTGCTGTAAGTGAAAAGGCCAGGTACTAAATAAAGACACCCAGATAAGGGGCAAACCAAGCGCTGAGCTGTATGGCCAGGTAGACTTTTGGGCCACGGACGAGCGTGAACCCTTTGAGTCTCGCCGCAAAGTAGAACCTTGCAGTCGATCTATTCAAATTAGTTTCAGCTAAAATAACTTCTTAATCCTCACTGGCTATTTATAGAAATTGGGTTGATTTCAGCACGTACCGTTGAGCTTTGGTAGAGATGTCGGTAGTAATGGTAAATAGCAGAGCCAAGTCGAGGCACCACCACCCATTAAGAGGAAGACTCCTTGAAGCCACACGAATCGGATTGGTAAAACGTCCGGGAAAGAGTATTGTGAAATATTTGTTAGCAAAAATTGCAGCATGGTATAATAATTCCATCATGTCGGAAGGCGGGCATACAGACGACAACTTACCATATCAAGGAGCACAGCACACCAAAATCGCACATTGCAGCACAAAGTTACGGCCATATTTGTCGGCCGCAATACCCCACGATACACAAGTTAATGGGAATAAGTACAAAGATGAGCTCCCAGCCTTGAACAAAGGCAAGCTCGGCCGGAACGGCGTTATCCTTGCAGCGCCGGTCCTTGCTGGATTCTGGGGCAGAGCTGATTTCTGGGTACATTCTGCGGCAGATCAAATCTTCGCAATACTCGAGCACGGGGATTATGTTGAGCGTGTCACTCAGGAACAGGGCAAAGAGGGTGAGTACACATGGGATCGCAATGCGCAGCCTTTGCGCCCTGGAACGATTATCGATGCTCTATTTCGTGTTGGCATCGGCGCTGTCGGCATTCGTGTCTTCCCTTGGTTGCTGACTTATAAGTTCAGCAGGCGGCAGCAGCGGGTCGCTCTCGTCGGCGTGTTGCCGATTATTGGCCATGGTTGTAGCCTTGTTGTTGGAACTCAATTCGGCAACTTAGATAACGATGTTAAAGATGGCTATACGTCCAACTGCGACATATATAACTAAAATAAAGAGTAGAGGGATATGCTTAAAATCAAGTAGAATCTGGCCATAATTAAAACACATCTTATTCCATCAGAAAAAATACAACCCTGTCAATGAAAGTACTAGGCTCTGAGTATATGTCGGGGTCTCGACGATGAGGCAGGGCTTTTGCAGCCTGCATTACATCTAATTGCATCACAAGGCTACGGCTTATATTTGTTTAAAGTTCCAACCAATGGTAGACATTTGTATGGCGCGAGCTGGGACCTCTGTGTGAACGCCTCGTCTCTCGATAGAACGCAGCATCGTGCTATATTTAACTGAATTGACCCTTGTTTCATTGGGGTATACAGACCCATCTAAATTAGAAATAACAAAACACACACAAAAACTGTTTTGTTTTTTCAAGTTTTGCTGTAAACGCCATGCTCATGTATTCATTAAACAGCTTGCCACGAGAATCCTTTTTGCATGTCGGCTCCCAATGAGGTGCTGAACGAACGGCGGCGCGCTCGTCTCTCTGCCCCCCTTGCCATTCCGTGCCCTTCCTACTTGCTCTAATTCAGAAGCTTTTTGGAAATTCAACGTGTTAACGTTGGGACATGAGAATGGAGCCATGCTCTGATCGATATAATAATCTTGGTTTTGTCGAGGGGAGGCCGCAATCATCGCGGTCGCATTCCTGCTCGTCCGGATAATTGAATTTGTGGAAATTATTGAAGAAGCTCCTCGCAGGTCCAGTCCTCGTAACTGCAAACACAACGTTAGTTTAGCGACAAGGCACAGGGACAGGGTTGGTCAACATACTAGCCATCCGGCAGATATCGTCGCACAATGAGAGGAATTTTCTTTTCACGTAGTTCCTTAATGGCAATCTGCAGAGGATCCGTCTCACCCTCCAAGTCCACCAGCACAGGTGCGTTCATGCTGCAGGAGCAAAACCACGTTAGACCAAAGCTGACGATATAAAGGTTTCTCAGCACTCCTCCCATACCTGATTTGTAGAGCGCGTGTACCCAGAATACGAGCTCTCTCGTATTTAGTCATGTAGGGTGTCGTGTTGCGCTGATCGTCGGGGATTTTCTTGTCCTTCATTGACTTGTCACCGCGATTGACGTTGGCCGCCGCTGAAGGGTCGCCGGAGATGACAATGTTGTCCTGGTCCTCGCCATTTTCCACCTGATCTTCGTCATCGCCGGCAACTTCGGGTTCGTAAAACTCAGTCACTTCTTCTTCGTCAAAGACATTGTCATCACTAAATGGAGAAACCACTGTTAATCCATGGGATCCTCTGAGGCAGTTCAAGTTGGCGCATAGCACCAATAGGCGAAGCTGCTTACCCGCCACCACCAACATCATCATCGCCAAAGTCGGACATTTTCGATATTTTTTCTCAGCTGAAGGATCCCGAACTTTAAAATCGCCGGATCACCGAATCGTGAAGCCGCACAAAAAGTTGGGCTGCGGAGGGCTCCTAGTGAATATGCTCGGCGAAGCTGATCGGCGCATGAAAAATGATGCGGCTGGGGAATCATTGGTAGAGTTTTTCCGGCGGGCGCAGTGTTGCCTGCCAGGGAGCAGCGCTAAGTCAACAAGTCTCTAGCGCTCCGCTCCGTGGCCTGTTTACTGCTCAATGGAACCCACCACCACAGTATCAGACCACGATAAGCCCCACAAACATTTTTTCAGTCACCGCCTTAATCATATACAGTTCTGCCACATTCAAATCATTCATCATTAATTACTCCAACCCTGCGAATCCCTAGAAACCCGGCATGATCGCATTATGAGTAAACGAAATGCAGTAGCTGACCCTCTTGAGGCGTCTCCTGCGAAGCGACCGCACATTGAGAACCTTGACAGCATATGTAAGCCACAGCTGAACGTTTTTCTCCAATCCTTCCAGCTAACTATTTCCCTCCAAGATCCAATAATCGACAACGGTGACGATGCTGAGTCGACTGCTCAAACACCTAGCTCCTTTACTGGAGACATGGACTCTCCTGTAACGGTCGCTACAACGCCTCGTGCAAAGTTCCCCTCCGACCTCAAGACCTTACCTTGTACATGGCCAGGCTGCCCCAAAACTTTTAACCGTCCGGCTCGTCTACGGGATCACCTCAACTCACATACAAATTCACGACCGTTCCGATGCACATACGAAGGTTGCAACAAAGACTACATAGAAGATAAGCATCTAAAACAGCATATCAAGGCCGTCCATACCAACGAGCGGAAACACATCTGCCAACGGGAGGGATGTGGCAAGAGCTTCGTGACTGGCACGAGGTTAAAACGTCATCAGGCTGTTCACGAGGGTGCTGATCGATTCCGTTGTCAAGATTGCGGCCAGAGCTTCCGCAAAAAGGAAACACTGCACAAGCACGTCCTGAAGGAGCACAAGGGCGAGTCACCACACCAGTGCGACGAACATGGTTGCGAGGCCAAGTTTGAGTCCAAGGGGGCGCTGAAGAGGCATCATCAAAGGGTCCATGGCGAGCTCAAATACTGGTGCAGCGAGTGTGCCATGCAGAAGGGCCCCGATGGGATAGAAAAGCACGTCGGCTTTACGACCGAGTTTCTGTTACAGGCGCATATGAAGCTGGAACACCAGGACTGTCTATTTTGTGATTTTACGTCGTCGTCACAGGCCGAGATGGCTATGCACATAGACATGCATCATTCGGGAAAGACTGTTGAGGATCGCAAGACTTTTAACTGCGATCACGCTGGCTGCATCAAGAGCTTTACGAAGAAGTCGAACCTGAGGGCTCACCAGCGCACAGCCCACGAAGGTTTCCGCTTCATCTGTGGTGAGGTGGATCTGAGCAACGTCGCCGGTCTCGAGGCATGGTCCAACGCGGACGGCTGCAGCGACAGGTTTTGCACGAAAGTGCGCCTTGAGGATCATGTCCGATACATTCACCTACGCCAAGAGCGGCGCAAGGACCGAGGCAAGCCATCACAGACTGCGCACTCGCCAGCAGCGGGATTGGATCTCATTGACGAAATCTCGGGCGTGCAGTTACAGGCGAAGAAAGCGATTTCGTGTACATACTGCCAAGAGGCCTTTGCGAGGTACTACGATCTCGATTCGCATATGGCCGCCGCACATGCTATTCTACCGGAAGGGCTATTCGGAGGACAGGAGGTTATCGCCCCCTTTGCAGAAACAGGGGTCTCGTTTGGTGAGACGGGGAAAATGAACCAGGACGAGCAGGACGAGCCCATCGCCGCGGAGATGCGCTACGAGCCGCCCCGCGACGATTGGCGACTGGAGGACGAGGCTGGCATTATGCTGCTAGCGCGGGATTTGCCTGCTATGGATGTGCAAATCGTCGATCCAGCGCTGGGCGGCTAGTTCATGAGGCAAAAATTTGCGTATGCTGGAGAAGAAGCAGTGGTATACATTTTGGCTGTCATGTTTTGACAATATTTTACGACTGAAAATGAACACAAGTATATAGAGCATCTGGCACGGGAGTATTTATGGGCTACCAACTGAAAAGAAGAATTCCTTATTTTGAATTGCATATCAATACATATACGAACCTGGATTGAAGCATTTCTCTATCAATCATCTGGACGGAAATATGGAAGAAGTGGTTTTTTAATGTATTTTGCCATATTCATTTATGTGAAGATACCGTTGCGTCGTATTTATAATTGTCCTGGCCCTATCTATATTGAAAACAAAAGCCCAAGATATAAAATGTACAAAAGCCAACACCCAGGTTGCCAATCTGGTAGTTTTTGAAAAGAAGAAGACCGCGTCAAAAATATCCTTCTCTGCAGTCAAGTAATTCTCATTCGCAGAACGGCATGCTGCGTTGCTTGCTCTCGTCCTTATTAATGCGCCGCAAAAAGTGCGTTGGACAGTCCAAGAATAGCCATTCCCAGGAAACCAAAGAAGATGCATAGATTTCGGTTATGATTTAAGCTCAGGCCCTCGACAAACAGCTGCAGCGCAACGCTAACCATGATACCTGATGTCGCGGCAAACAGGCACGCATAGGCGACAGCGTTGGGCTGTATATTGGTCGTATTGGCGAGCTTGAACCAAAGGGCTGCTATCCCGGCGCCGACAGGCTGCGACATGCCGCCGAGCAGTGCGGACCAGGCCATGGCCTTCCAGCGAGAGCCCAGGGCCATGTACAGCGGGAGGCACATGGTGAACCCTTCCGTGATATTGTGCACGAAGAGGGCCATGAAGACGTTGAAACCGAGCTCTGGGTTGGCGTGGTTAGTCGCATACGTGATGAACCCCTCGGGCAGCTTGTGCAAGGTAATGGCTATGGATGTCTGCAGCCCAATGGAGAGGAACGCATTCGTAGGGACATGGTGGTGGTGCTGTTGCTGAGCTTCCACGTCGCCGGCGTGGCTGGCGGTGCAAGAGGCGTGGCTATGGCTGTCAGCTTCGCCCCCACAATCTTGGTGACCGTCTGCATGTCGGTGACTGTCCTCTTCGCCATCTTCGTGAACGCTTTCTACGGGTGGTCGCAGGGCAGCATCCCTGGAAGTGGCGCGGCTGGTTCGAAACATTGGACTAACGGGAGAGTCGGCATCGATCTCCGCATCAAGGTTGGTCGAAATTTGTGGTGGGTGGATGGATCCCGTGGTTGTCCATAATCGCGTCTGGGAAATGCTAGCCCTTACGGCGCGGGTTGAAATGTGTTTGAAGCACTCCTGCCCACAGGGATCGGAATAGCCATAGCACGATCCCTCCTCGTCACAAGAGGGTTTGGTATCTTTGACAAAGGACATGACGCGCTTCTGGACCTCGAGCATTGACGGTCTCCTGCCAGCCTCCGTATCCACAGTCCTAGCACGTCCTCGATAGAAAGTGGTGGTATTTTTGGAAGAGGCCAGCAGCGGTGTCGTTTCAGCGGCGTGGTCGTGGGAATGCGTATGACCGTTTGTACCGTGTGCATGCCTGTGCGCCCGCGCAAACGGTGACGGCATACGGGAGCGTCTGCGTTCGGAGTTGATATTAGACGACTGGTTGTACGCGGCGCCGCGTGAATGATGCCCGTGGCCATGGTGCTGGTGGTCGTCATTTTCATCGAGTGTTGGCGATTCTTTATGCGTATGATCGCAGTCAACAACATGCGAGGGCATATGCTGATGCAGAATACGAGAGACCGCCTGAATGCCGAAGAAGCCACCGATGAAACAGCACATTATCAGTATGCCGGCGGATTGATCGCTCCAGTGCTCGCCTTTTAGGTAACCCTTGGCTTCCGGCAGCATGCTATACAGTGATGAGAACATCTGGTTGAGGTGAAGCCCGAAAAACGGAAAATTTAGTCACTGCGAATACGTCGTGCGATGGCCAAACAAGGAAGACTCACCATGACGCCAAAGCTCAGACTGAGAGAGCAGGCGAGAAAGGCATTGCTTTCTTGAATGCGAAAGTTTGATTTTCCGGGGAGCACACGGATGAGAATATCAATGCAGACAACACTAGCTCCAAAGATGCAAGCTGTTTCCCCGGAAGTCAGTTTTCTGAGAATTGTAGTGCAGCCATGATAGACCGTGGATGAGACATACCAACACCACTGATGAAGCACAAGATCCATCCCCGTACATCATTGTCGAGTCCGGCTAGGACGGCCATGGCGGTGGAGGGCTGGCGCTCTAAGAGCGCTGAGAATTGGCGGTCAAACGAGCAGGACAGAAGGCTATGTAGGCAGGCACCCTAAAAACGTGGTGTTGAAGTCGTTGATAGCTCCAAGAATGCCTGCATAAATGATTGAGAAACCGACTGCGAGTGAGTATGTAAAATGAGGTGTTGTCATGAAACAAGGTACTGGCGTGACAGAAAATGGCCCAGGCAGTTGCTGTCTTTCAATGCGGAGTAGGGTATTATCAGCGTCACTTGTGCGGTAGCTGCGGCGCGCCGTGGTTCGCTACGCCTGGTGATGCTAATGCAGGTCTTATTAGTATGAGGACCTTGATGGTCGAAGTATGTCTGACGTGGTAGATTTTCGATTTTTCGGGCGGCAGCGGCACGGTGGCCATTGCCGGACTTTATTTTAGGTACTAACTAACCTGGTAGGCGCAGGTACATCTTGGTAGGTTAGTATGGGTCACAGGTCTGTGGCTGCTGGTCTGAGTCGGCCCCTCCCAGCACTAGAACAAAGAAAAGACAGGAGCAACCATCTAAGCCTCACTCGTACAGCTGCCTATCAGGTGGTGAGGCAAGGAAGCTGCAAGCGACTTTTTTTTTTTAATACAAAGAAACGACCACTCTATGGTATTTATGAGGCTGTCGGCGCCTTATTTCATAATTAGCGTGCCCTGCCAGGCCTCAAAGACCACTGCATAAAATTGCATAGTAGTCGCCAGCATATCGGTCTATCCTAGAGAATAACAGAGCTCTCTCTGCATAGATAGTTTTCACCACCCTCTTAAAATTCCATACAAAAGACCAGAGATTGCAGATCTGATGCAGACCTCCCGATTACTGCGTAATTTTGCCTAGCAGCCTGCTACTCGACCAAATGTACACTTACGTTGTCGTAGACAAGGCTTGCATCGCACCCCACCATGGTGTAAAACGGCCGTCAAAAATTAATATTTTACAATAGTAGATAGTGTGTATAAGAACGGCAGATCTAGAGCCGTATGCCGCGTTTGTCACCAATATCAAGTCGCGGTTAAGAAGTGGCAAGCCGAGAAGTCAAGCGAAACGAGAGAAATACGCCACCACCTCGTAAACGGAAATTTTAAAAGATAACTTTGGACGCAAGGCTCAACAGCCAAGCTGCATCATTCCAGCTGTTCTCATCCTCCTTGGGAGGAGGCACTTTGACAGCAGGCAGAGTAGTGATGCCCTCAATATGTCTAGGAGTCTGCGTGCCTCGAGCCCCATTCCCTGACCTATCGTCGTCCTCGTCCTCGACCTCGCTGTCATCCTCCTCCTCCTCCTCCTCCTCAAATAATGACCACCCAATGATGTTGGTGATCCAGGAGCCCTTGAGCGTCTTGCCTTCACGCATGAGACGGCGAATGGCTGCCTCGTCGTCGAGCTCGTCATCGCGCTCCAGCTCCTCCAACTTCTGGTCCAAATTGACAAAATCCGGACCGGAAATGGCATCCGCGGGGAAATACGAGTCACCATTACGCTCCATAGGAGTCAGGCCAGCGCTTCGGTAATCAAGACTCTGTGCTCGGCTCGCAAACCGGCTTGGTCGTCGGCTGACAGACGGCGACGCTGATTCATCATCAAACACAGCCGCGCTGCCGCGGCGGCTGCTGCTGGCCTGGCGCTCACGGGCCATCTCCTGTTCAAAAGCGTCCTCCTCGGCGTTACGCATCGTAGCCAGGCTCGTGGAGCTCTGGCGCGATACGAGCCAAGCCTGGCCCTTGTATTCCCTTGCCTCGGAGCTCATAAGAGCACCGGTGCGCAGTAGCCAGTCGCTGTCGTTCTTGTGGCGGCTAGTCAGCGTCGGCTCGTCTGCCCGCCGCCTCCGCGGTGTCGACGTGCCGGAGCCACCGGATCGCCGAGGCAAGTTGCTTGACGACTTGCTCTTGGTGATGGACTGCTCGTTATAGGGCAAAGGCGTGCGGTGCTGGGAGCGGGATCTCGGCGTAGCGGCCGTGTGACCGAGGAATCGTGGCGTCGTTGGTGCCGACTTGCCCTCAAGATAGGACGAGGTGACAGGTCCGCTGGAAAGGTTGGCGATAGAGTCGGGGTCATTGAGAGGGAGCTTGACTGTGAGCGGCGCGAGGGTCAGGTGGTTGATATTGGTGGAAGAGCGGTTTTTGCGACGCGCGCGGTCGGCATGCTGATTGTAGGCCACATCCATCATTGACGATGCTATCTCGCAGCAGAGATGATGAGACCGGGTGTAAAATTGGTACGCAGAGAGGATATGATTGTTGTCAGTGGTCTCGCCAATCGAGCAACAACAGACTAGATGGCCTTGTCGGGAGCTCGGTCTAGGAGGTGTTGCTAGGTGCAGTGACAAACAGAGAGCCGTGGGGGTGGAGATTTTAGATTGTCAACTTGTCACTGGTGGTGTATAGTACAAATGGCAGGTCGAAAAAGTTGTTTGGGAAGATAATCCGGTTTAGAAACCGGATATGAGGGAAAGGCCGAGCTAGTTATATCAACGGAGCCAAACAGGCTTCAGGAATCGGGAGTCAACGAGAAGAAGAAAACTCAGAGCAAGCAATGTTGCCTCGGGTCGGCTGCAGTGGGTGCTACACATTACGCTATCAATTGGCTTGGCTTTGCCGGTCAGTGCAGTAGCGTAGGAAGCGATGTAACAGGTGCCAGCCACCAAGCAATCACCAGATAACTACTTGTACGATCGAGTGGTTTTTTATTAGCAGGCTCCAGAATTAACGAATCTAGTGCAGGAAGCAGGGGTAGCTTGTCCCGACTTTTGCCTTCTATCGGAGCGCCTCTGAGATGCTCGCCACTCGCCAAGACGGTGTCGCTGATATTTAGGCCTGCCACTTGGCTGGCAAACCTTGATACATGACTTGAAAGCCAATTTTCAACCATTCTATTTTTACTGTCAAACTCAACTCACCAGTACCGTACTGATGAACCTGTAGCTGTGTCCCTATAGCTTTACTGAGAGTTGAGCACTGAAGACTGGAGTTGCGGTAAAACGCTGCGCTTCTTTTTTTTCTCTTTCAATGTAACACAATGTTGCGTCGATTGCCTGTGGAAAAGAACCCTTGAGCCATTTGGATGATTCGCCACGGTAGCTGAATGTATGGCTGAGCTGTGATATAGACAGCGGCTGCTTAACATTGGTGAAAAAGTGGCTGAGCCGTTGAGCTTTCCAATCGGGTTCTGTCGGCTTGCTCGCTGAGTCTTGCCGGGAACGGCTATTTACCACATTACGGTTACCATGACTTTTACCAAGCGGGTACCAAAAAACAAGGTCGTTGTTAAGACCATCGACAGTGTAAGAAGCGGCCATGTTATTTGGTACCCGCTTTTACATATGCCTTTTTCCCTCTCAAATTTTGCCGCTAATTTAGAATCATTCTAGCTGCTTATTGGACAAACTAACGTCTTTTGAATCCATTTACTCCGTACTATGTTCACCAATGTATGTCCAGCGGCTCCACGTGACCATCCTGCCTATCACCACCTGCGGCGAAAAAAATTTGCACCTGAAAGCGGGTAGCTCAATCGCCTAAGCCCGCTGTACTCGAGGTCAGCCAGCGCTAATAAGGTAGCAAGCCGTACCAGCTCTCAATCCCTGCCTGACTGCCGCTGGTGTTGAGCACGATCTCTGGCTAGATGGCTCATTGGCATCCACACATCACGCAACGCGATTCCTTTCCAAACCGTTTCAACCCGAATTAAACGGGGGCAGGAAATCATCTCTCAATCCAATCCGGTATCCCTGCTATTTTCGCCAGGACTGGCCAATTCACGTGGAAGTCGGCTCCGGGCAGCCACCCTACCGTCCAAGTAACCAATATCAAAAGAGTGCCAGAATGCGCAATCTAAGAAACCTTCGGTTCGGCCGCCTGGCTCATGCAGATATCACTGCCGCGTGTTGGGACCCTGAGACGGACCAAGTACTTTGCACTGCTGGCCCAACAGCTCAGAACCCCACCATAGAGCTTTTTCGTGTCGCTGAAGGCCCCGACTTGTGAGTCAACCCGTTCTAATTATGTATAATAAAGTAGTTGAGGACTAACCAACACCAGCTCACAACGTTCCATCACAAAATGGGATGCTCCAAGCCCAAACCCTGATCTAGAAGTGGACAGAGTTTTGAGCATTCAGTACCTCAGTGGCACTGCAACGATATGTCTTGTCCTGGAAGGCGGCGACATTATTACCGTCAAGGAGGACCAGCTCGGCAGTGAGGATGCACACATTGAGATTGTTGGTTCCATAGACGATGGAATCTCTGCTGCAAGATGGTCTCCGGATGAGGAGCTGCTTCTCATCGTCACCAAGACACACAACGCCATCTTCATGGGCTGCTCACTGGACCCCGTTGCCGAGGTCGCCATGACCACGGACGATCTCCAGGCATCTAAGCACGTCTCTGTCGGCTGGGGCAAAAAGGAAACACAATTTCAAGGCCGCGGTGCCAAGGCAATGCGGGATCCAACAATACCCGAGAGAGTCGATGAGGGTGTTGCCAGTGAACATGACAAAGGCGCAACGACAATCAGCTGGCGTGGTGATGGTTCCTATGTCGCCATCAACTCAGTCCAGGGCGGCTCCCGCCGAGTTATTCGCGTGTATTCGCGAGAATGCGAGCTGGACAGTGCCAGTGAACCAGTCGATCACCTCGAGAGCAGTCTAAGCTGGAGACCTTCGGGAAATCTGATGGCCGGAATTCAGCGTCGGCAAGACAGGGTAGACGTTGTTTTCTTTGAAAGGAATGGTCTTCGCCATGGGCAGTTTACTTTGCGCTCTTCTATGGAAGATGTAATGACGTGTCCCAATATTCAACTGGAATGGAACTCGGATTCGACGGCACTGGCAGTAATCCTCGCTGCCACCGTCCAGTTGTGGACAATGGGCAACTATCATTGGTACCTGAAACAAGAGATTCCAAGAGATTTTGGTGGTGCTCCCCATTTATCATGGCACCCTGAGAGAGCACTGCGACTAGCATTTGTAACTGGAAACGGTCTCGTAGTGGCCGAGCAAGCTCTGCACTCTGCGAGGGGATCTTGTGAGCAGCCAAATGATTCGGGTGCCGTCGCCGTTGTTGACGGAACCAATGTCAAATTCACTCCCTTCAGAACCGCCAATGTGCCACCTCCCATGGCTTTCTGTGACATAGAGGTCGCCTCGTCTGCTATAGATGTTGCATTCGGTCACCGGAATGGCTCCTTGGCAATTCTTCACCACTCAGGTGTCGACTTGTACGAAATACCTTGCAACAACGGCCGGGTTGCCAGACCAAAGCTGTCGAGAAAGCTGCCACTGCCACTCCCTTCTGCAGAGTACGCTATGCCGCTACGAATTGTTGCAACTTCGACAGGATACCGCGTAATTGTGTATCAAGATGATAAAACTATCAATGCCTTCATTAGCGCTGGAATGGATAGCATAGAACTTGTGCCGGACTCCCTGACTCCTTTACTGAGTACAGCAACATATGACGGCATGTCTAGTGTTGAGGGCTACGGCCAGGACACAAGTGGCAAATTATACAGTATTGATGCGACGTTGAATCAGCCTCTAGGAATCCAATTTCCGTCAATGCTCCCTTCTTTTGAGATTTACAAACCAACCGATGGCAATGTTATGGCATTTGGTCTCTCAAGGACTGGTCACCTATACGCAAACTCGAAGCAGCTTGCCAAAAACTGTACATCCTTTATCGTCACTCCCCACCATCTGATCTTCACCACCAGCAACCATTTTGTTAAATACGTTCATCTCGTGGATGATGTCAAAGATTTAGAAGTACCTGGCGACAACCCCGAAACAGACGAAAGATGTAGAAGTGTCGAACGTGGGTCTCGTCTAGTCACAGCGATGCCGACCAGCATGAGCATTGTACTGCAAATGCCGCGAGGCAACCTGGAGACCATCTTTCCCCGTGCCATGGTTCTTGCCGGTATTCGGCGCCTAATAGATGAGAAAGACTATGGCCGAGCCTTTTCTTACTGCAGAATCCAGCGAGTCGATATGAATGTTCTCTGTGACTATCAGTTTGAGCAATTCCTGGCGTCGGTCCCGATTTTCTTGGATCAACTTAACGACGTTTCCTACATCGACCTCTTTCTTTCATCTTTAAGGTATGTAGAGCTCTTTTTCTCGTATTTCGAAATTTTCTAACCAGGGTTCCAGAAAGGAAGATGTTACGCAAACCATGTATAAAGACACCAAGAGGTACAAGCCATCGCCAGATGGCTTCTCTTCCGAACTCGATTCTGCGATGGCCCTCAAGTCATCTGAGGGAAAAATCAATACTGTCTGTGAGGCACTCCTCAAAGGATTAGAGCCTCGCAAGGCTACCAACCTTCAGAACATCATTACAGCGCATGTCTGCAAGAGCCCACCTGCGCTAGATGATGGGCTCCTGCTCGTGTACGAGCTCATGCAGAATGATCCAAAGGTTGCTGAAAAGGCCATTGAGCATATCTGCTTCCTTGTGGATGTGAACTGCCTGTATGAAAACGCACTTGGCCTGTATAACCTTGATCTCGCACTGCTTGTCGCCCAACAATCACAGCGCGACCCCCGCGAGTATCTACCCTTCATCCAGCAACTCCATGCGCTGCCCGAGGCGCGTCGCAAGTTTGAAATTGATGATCACCTCGACCGTAGGACAAAGGCTCTAACCCACCTGCAGACGCTTGACTCTTTTGACGAGTTTTGCAACTACACGACCAAGCATAAGCTCTACCAGGATGCACTTCGTCTCTATCGTTATGACCAGACTCGCCTGCGCACCATCACGGAGCTATATGCCACGCAACTCGAGTCCGTTTCTTCGTTCCGTGAGGCTGGCCTCACATACGAGTCGCTCCAAAACTTTGGCAAGGCAGCGAGCTGCTACCGCTCGTCCGGTGCCACATGCTGGCAAGAATGTCTCTTTGCTGCACAGCAACAGGCACCGCCGCTCTCTCCTGAGTCGATGAACCAGCTGGCCACCGCCCTCGCTGACGCCCTCTGGGAGGCCAAAGAGTACGCTGCCGCGGCCACCATTCATGCCGAGCATCTCGGTTCCCTCGAAATGGCCATCAAGTGCCTCTGCAAAGGCTACTTCTTTGCGGAAGCCATGCGCCTCGTCGCCCGGCACAAACGGCCGGACCTCCTCGAGACAGCCATTGACACAGGTCTCGCAGAGGCCCTCAGTAGCACCACCGAGTTCCTTGCCGACTGCAAGGCACAGATCGGCGCGCAGGTGCCCCGCATCGCCGAGCTCCGCCGTAGGGCTGCCGAGGATCCTCTAGCTTTCTACGAGGGCGATCGTGCAGGTGGCGCCGAGATTCCGGACGATATCTCCGTCGCGGCCAGCTCGCGACTTAGCACCGGCGGCGTGAGCCTGTTTACGCGGTACACGGGGAAAGCAGGCAGTGTTGGTACTGCAGGCACAGGTGTCAGCCGCGCGACAAGTAAAAATAGAAGGCGTGAGGAAAAGAAGCGCGCGCGGGGCCGCAAAGGCACTGTATACGAGGAGGAGTATCTTGTCAACAGCACGAAGCGTCTTGTCGAGCGCGTGGGTGCCACACAAGCTGAGGTCGAGAGGCTCGTGTTTGCGCTGGTGCGTAGGGGCATGGCAGAGCGCGCGCGCAACGCCGAGGCACTGATGAGAGACGTCTTGGACGCTGCCGAGGTGGCGGTCGGGCAGGTCTTTCCAAATGCCGCCCGGCAGCAGCAAAATGGCGTCAATGGTGAGGAGCAGCAGCCGGGTGAGGAAGCGAGCGAGTACCATACCAGGGCCAGGGGCGGCGATGCCGTGCTGCAGGAGTGGATAGAGGCAAAGGCAAAAATGGCTGAGCCCCCTGTGCTGACGAAAATGTCGAAGTTGGCACTATTGGGATAAAAAAAATGAAGGGGGGCTACTTGGGGCGCAAAGAAATGACATATACCACAAAAGTCCATTGGTCGGTATTTAGAAATGAATGTCTGGACGGTTATGTGTTATGGTAGTCGGCCTGAGAATGCCTCAAAAAGGGTATAAAAAGAAACAACAATTAAGACTCAAATCGATGTTCAAGTGAAAGGGAACGTATATGTATTGCATCATCTGTCCCTTCAATCTCATCCATGAGCTTGAAATTCTACAGGCTAACTCCATCTATAGAAAAGAACGAAGCGCCATCCATCAACCGCTGGCAATTTACTCAAACTTGCTTGCCTAGCACAACGAGGTGATAAATGCAAGCATAAAAAGGAGCCTCCCAAGATAATGAAATGGAGAGGCCACATTATGTCCATTCGTCATGTCCAAAGCGTTCAAGCCAATGAAAAAATACGCACGCACGTATGCACGCGCATCAAAGTCCCAACTCCTTCCTTAAACTCCATATCAAAACGCACAAAACCGCTAGCCTATATAAATGCTTTCTTTTCGCTTACAACTGAAAAGATGTCGCAAAAGTAAAAAATCGCCAATCCTCTTATAAAACTCTTTATTTCGTAGTCGTACTCGCCACAGTAGAATCCCCAGACTTGCGCGCGGAGTCTTCCACCACGCCGTCAGACTCAGCGACCTCGGTCTCTGTATCTGTGTACTCCTCACCCTCCTCCACCTCGTCCTCGGCCTCTTCCTCTTCTTCCTCTTCATATTCGCCAGCATCGTCGGCAATCATGCCATTCATGCGTTCCCATACTTCGCGGCGAATCTTCTCGTCCATAGCTATTCTCGCCCTCTCGACTTCTTCAAACCCGCCAGACTTCTTGAGCTTGCCTTCGCGCACGAAGCTAGCAATCTCACGCTGCATTTCAGTGCCTCCGCGGTCGCGGAGTTCCTTTTGGCGTAGCTTCTCTGCACGCTCAATGGCGTCAAGACGGTTCTCGTGGTTAGGTTGCAAGGCGCGCACTGCTCCAAGGAGGTCTTCCTTGGCAGCATTCTGATCGAGACTGTTACCGAGATTGCTCAGCCCCTTGGAAAAGAGTCTAGATGTTCCCGGGTTGACTCCCTCGCCACTATCCTTCATCTGCTCCTTCATAGCTTGCTCGACAAGGGCGAACGTTTCCGTGGCCTTTTCCAGGTCATCTCGCAGGTCGACTAACAGGTCCTCCATAAGGCGTAATTCGTCGCGGCCCTGGCACACATCTTCGAGCTCCTTTTCCCAGATTTTGGTCCAGATTGGCTTCTCCTCCGTCATATAGTCTTCCATGCTTTTTAGAGCCTTGGTGAGGCTGGTAATATCTTCATTGACTGTTGCGAGTTGACGCGGGAGCGGCTTCACACCCCTATGAACAACATCCTTCCGCAGGTCCTCAATAAGATCCTGGAGGTCGTCCACCTTTCCAACCAGCTGATCGGAGTCCGAGTTGAGCTTCTTACGGCCCTTGCTGACATAGCTATATCCACCGTCTCCGTCTAAATCGGGTTGCGAAGCATTGTTGGCCGCAGACTTGATGCTTCCTGCTTTTTGTCGGACAGCAGCCATCGATGCTTCCATTGTAGATTGGAAATCGGAGTAAGTTTGGCGCAGGACAGCAATGTCGCGACGGAGTGTCTGGATCTGTCCGACATGACGAGCGCCAAGTTTAGGTCCTGTGTTGACAACAGCTTTCGACCCATCTGCAGACTGTACAGCAACTGGCGGTGCCAGAGCCAGGCGCAAAACTTCCTCGGCAGTCTCCTGCTGTCTATCTGAAACTCGCTGTAGTGTTACAGCTTGACTCTGAACATTCTGCTGCACATCTTGCACAATTCTAGTCAGGCCAGAAATACCCTCGTCGATGTGGCGTTTGACCTCATCAAGAGCCTCTATATTGAGAACAAGCACGGTACGGTCTTTGACGTCCGATAGGTCCTCCAGTTCGTGTCGCACACCTGAAACTGGGTCTTGAATATATATCTCGGGTAAGTCAGTGCCGTTGTGCTGCGTGTTCCAAGAAAACTTTTCGATAAAGGCGAGTTGCAGGCGTCCAATGGACAATTCACTGCTTCCTTCTGGAAGAACAATCTTTTTGACCTTGGACTTGTATTGGAGGAAGAGCGTCAAGTCTTTAGTTGGGGTCGGCGGTGGCGACACCTGGAAGTAAGAGTCGCCCTTATGCTCAGGGGCAACAGGTAACGTTTCAGTCTTATCGATAGGTTTTGCATCTGGCTCGGCTTTTCTCTGTTCATTCATAAACTGCACGGGCTCGGAGAGCGGTCCACTCAACGTCGCGCTCGGCGCATATTTGTCTTCTGGAGTTTGAACCATGGGACTATCAACCCCATTGGTATCTTCTGGGATGCGTTCCTCAATTACGACAGGAGGCGGGGCCGGGGAAGTACCAGATTTGGACTGTGTCGATGGATGGCGGCTGTGCCGCACCGACTCGCGCTTTTGAACAGCGTACAGCGATTCTCGCGCCTCTTTTCTACCGCGATTCGGGATAGGAGAGTTTTGATGGGGCAAAATTGGTACAGCAACATTGGCGCTACCGAGATGTTTCGATATTTGATACTGGGAGTATCGCCGCGAGGCACGTCTTTCCAAATCGCCGCCCTTTTGTAGAGCAGCGAGAGCACTTGATTGAGGTTCCGGTGGTGGCGGGGGAGGAGGAGGAAAGGCTTCAATATTCAGCTCCCCAGAAGGGATAGAAGGAAGCCCGCCTTCGTCACTAGGATATGGCGGCGGTATAGAAGGCGCATTCTGGAAAGACGACCGGTTTGATTGAATAGAAGCGCGCGATGGCTCTCGTGACACATTAGGTCGACGGTTCGGCGATGAGCTACCATCTGGTTGCATAGGTTCCTCCGACTGTGCTTGTTCTTGTCTATATCCAGAGTCGAGACCTTCATCGAGCATGTTTGTGAGACCACCACTGCTCCCACTGTTTACGGTGCTGATGCTGGTTGTCCGTTCTGGAACGCTAGTACCGTCCCTATCTCGAGCCTGTCGCTGTCGCAGACGCTGTTGCTTCCGCTTCAGACCATGGAGTAGGTTGATAATTATATCTCTGATTCGCGGTAGATATCGTTCAAGGCTTTCTGCACTGGCTTCTTGGCTCAATGTCGCCTCGAGTATGCTTCGAAGCAAGTCAGGCACATTGCCGAGGTCGGACGTGTCGACGTTAATGGCAGTAAAGGCACGACACGCCATATTGAATTCGTAGCCTAGGCGGACATAAACGTCGGAGACTTGGGTATCGGTCGCATGGCCACGGGACCACTGAGTGAGGGTTTCGAGAAGCTGCTTGGTGGCGACTAACAGGTGAGTGACGCTCTTTTCGATCTGCGATAAAGGGACACTTGAGCCTGAACTTCCATTCTGTTTTCTCCATGTAAGCTCAAGTGCGCTCGCACTATTGGTAGGTCTCGGCCAAAGTACGAACCTCGCGAGTCGACCTGCGCGTACTACCGCCCTGGGATGATTTAAGTGAAGCCGTCGAAGATCTGGATGGTACACCAGTGGGCGACATGGCTCTACTCTGGCTGTTGGATGGCTGAACAATATTATCCTCTGCGCGCCTTTGCGAATACACCCTTTGAGACTGAGGGGGTGCGGGTTGCATAATGACGATTACGTGCGGCTCTTGAGCCGGCCTTGAAGGACTCCGTTCGAGGTAGACGACAAACTTTAAAGAAATGGAGACGTCTACTGCGAGAGGGGGGAGCTGCGCGGGGCGAGACAACAGTTTTTCGATCCTAGATAGACAGTGGAATCCCCATGGCCCACGATAAAGAAAGGTAGCGAACGACCGGGCCTTTGAATACGAGCTTGACGGCTGTTGGGGCTTGTCGACGTGGTTCCAGGAGAAAACCGGCCTGGCCTGTAGTTTCAAGTGGGTCAACTTTAGCTTGTGCGCCCCCTGGCTTAACCGCACGTGCCAACCGATTTGCGTATTTGACTACCCTAAAGAACGACCAGATAATTTTCTTAAAGAACTGAAGTATTGGTTACTTCTTTCGGAGGTCTCCTGATGGTAAATGGCACATTTTTCTGTTCTTTCGGGTGCTGTTGTGAGGTGCATGACCATCATCAACTGCCAACAAACTCCTGATACCAGCAATTCAGGTCTGCCAACCAGCCGTCGAGAGAGTCTTGACCCATCCACATACACCGTAAAACCATTCACTGTACAAGAGAAAAAGAAAACAATCCGATAGGAACAGTCGAAATGTACTCTTGCTGCCAAGATGGGAAAAAGCTTCGCTAAACGCCTATATACCATCTTGCTCCTCTACTCCTGCTCCCCTGGAGGTAGTTACCCCCTCTGATGTGTTGTTCTAGCCCCACCTAAACGTAGTCCTGGTTCATATCGACATCATGATGAATAAATCATTAGTCACCATCCAGCCTTCAAGTTGGGAAACGTCTGATTAATTTAAAAAGCGAACTATGCCTACTGAAGGAGTATGGATCTCGCCATCCGGGCGCAAGCAAGTTATTCCACTTGAAAACAACCCGGAGGTCCTCACATCGCTCGTCCATGACCTCGGCCTGTCCCCTGAGCTAGGCTTCTACGATGTCTACAGCATCGACGATGCCGACTTACTTGCCATGATCCCGAGACCGGCCCATGCTCTCATATTCATCACACCAGCCAAGATGTACTACGCTTCTCGCGAGGAAGACGGCATCGCGGCCGACATGGAAGATCTGACTTATACCAAGGCTGGCGACGACGAGCCCATCATGTGGTTCCGACAGACCATTGGAAATGCCTGCGGCCTATACGCTCTATTCCACTCCGTTGCAAATGGAGAGGCAAGCAAGTATATAATAAAGGGCTCACTCTTAGACCGGCTCCTCACCGAAGCAACACCCCTACCACCGAATCCCCGCGCCAAGGTACTCTATAACAGCGAGGAGCTAGAGAGAGCACATATGCGTGCAGCGAAGACGGGAAACTCGGTTGCTCCACCAGCAGAGGAGTTTCCTGGCCTTCACTTTCTGGCCTATGTCAAGGGGCCGGATGGACATCTGTGGGAACTGGAGGGCAACACCGATGGACCCATCGACCGGGGATCTATTCCGCCAGAAGACGATGTATTGAGCGAAAGGGCTTTAGAACTTGGTATCCGCAAGTTTCTAAATCATTCCGAAGGAAACCCTAATTTCAGTATCGTGGCACTGGCAAACAAGGATCCGAGTCTCACGCCGTGATTCTACAATTAGTACTAGGGAAAACCAGCAAATTTTTACACTGCAGCCCTCATGATTAGCACGAGGCACACGAGAACTTAAAAATATATTTATCGGTCAGTCGAAAGCTAAAACTAAATATCACGAAGATGAATTGTTTTTCGTGATTTTTGTCAGCCATGACCAAAATAATATTGCGTGGTGTGTAATATTGAGTACCTATATCAGCTGTCCACGAGAGTACACACATGCCCCGTAGCTGCCGCAGAGCTCCGCCCGACAGAAGCGTTACTGACACACCAGCAACCCCACGGCTCGCCGTACATTCGTCCATCACCCAACACGAGAGCTACTTTTACTTTGAGCTGTAGAATGAACATGCTATACCATGGATGACGCCCAAGAGCCACTAATTCCCGATGAGTTGCGTGACGATGGGGTTGAGCCGAGAAGCGACGTGCCGAGACGAAAGCCGACAGAGAAAGCTGGTCCTGGCCTATTTGTGCTACTGCTCACCTTTGCGGCTGGCATAAGCGGCCTGCTATTTGGCTGTAGGTTCTCGAGACCTCGGAGAAGGCAGTTGGGCGCACTGCCCCCGCGCTTCCAAAGGAGCATTGCTAATTCTAGTCGGGCAGACGACACTGGTGTAATATCCGGAACCCTCGTCTCCATCGGCAAAGCACTCTCAAACCGCGAACTCACCTCACTCGACAAGTCGATTATTACATCCGCGACGGCACTCTTCGCGCTCGCTGCGTCGCCTGTCTCCTCGCTGCTCGCTGACAGGCTAGGTCGCCGGCGGGTAATCCTGTATGCGGATGCGCTCTTTGTCAGCGGCGCTGTGCTGCAGGCCGCCAGCTCGACCGTGTGGCTCATGGTGATCGGTCGGTGCATCATTGGCGCCGGCGTTGGTGCCGCGAGCTTCGTTGTACCACTATACATTGCCGAGATTGCGCCCGCAGCGCATCGTGGACGCCTCGTGACGACGAATGTCATGTTCATAACCGCAGGACAGGTAGTGGCGTATGTAATCGGCTGGTTGTTTGCGACGTACGCGCCGCCGGAGATGGGTTGGCGCTGGATGGTTGGGCTGGGCGCCGTGCCGGCGGCGGTTCAGGCAGTGTTGATTAGTTTCATGCCCGAGACGCCGCGATGGCTGGTCAACGCTGACAGGACCGAGGCTGCCAGGAAGGTGATTACGCAAACGCAAGGAGCAGCGGCAGACGGGGAGGAGGTAGATTCTATTCTTAAACGCATTGAAGACGAAGCATCCCATGAGCAGGAGATGCGTAGACGGCGTGGAAACCTGGAGTCGGGCACGCCAAAGTGGCTGGGAGCATGGGGGCTATTACTCAAGGAAGGGAAGAATCGACGGGCGCTGGCAATTGCGTGTTTACTGCAGGGATTGCAGCAACTATGTGGATTCGTAAGGCGCACAATCTATATATTGCATTGCCATTTTCCAAGCTGACTGTTACAGAACTCGCTCATGTACTTTTCTGCCACAATCTTCACCATGGTTGGATTCAAGAGTCCGACGCTGGCATCCCTCACTGTGGCTGTCACGAATTTTATCTTTACCGGCATCGCACTCGTGCTCATCGACCGCATTGGTCGCCGCAGAATACTGCTTTACTCCATCCCAGTCATGGTCTGCGGCCTTCTGCTCGCGTCACTCGGCTTCTCGTTCCTTGCCCTCGACACAAAGCCCGACACGCCACCCGTCGCAGGCAGTATTGATGCAGCGAGCATAATTCTCTTTAGCATAATGCTCTACGTAGCATCATACGCCATTGGTCTAGGCAACGTCCCATGGATGCAGAGCGAGCTGTTTCCCATGGCAGTGCGCTCGCTGGGTAGCGGCGTGGCCACGGCGACCAACTGGTCTGCCAATTTTGTTATTGGACTGACTTTCCTGCCGCTAATGGATGCGCTGACGCCGCCGTGGACGTTTGCGCTGTATGCGAGCGTTTGCCTGGTTGGTGAGGTGCTCATCTGGCGCATATACCCTGAGACGGCAGGGTTGAGCTTGGAGCAGGCGACTGCACTGTTGGAGCATGGTTGGGGAGTAAGATGAAGAAAAATAGTGTGCAAATGCATGATAAGATATTTGCAGGATTAAATAGTTGCATACAACCACAGTCCAGCTTTACTATGCAGAGCCGTGTCTGGTGAGTGCCTGGCTACTGCCACTGCCGCTGTCACTGCCGCTCCCGAATGCGGCCGACTAAACAAGAGATTTCTTGAATGACGAACGCACACGCCAAAAAAAAAATCCAACAGCCAAAAAGGGCAAGAAAAGTTATTAAAAACAAATAGCAAAAAAAAACTTGTAGCTTCTCTTTGAGATTGCGTGTCCTGGGAATTTCTGTTAGTGCCGGGGTTTCGAACTCTGAACCTTCAGGGTGAAGACTTACATCCTTAGTGCAGGGGCCATGCTAATCTTCTCTGTATCGTTTCAAAAGACCAAATGAGCCGAAGCTCGAAATGATTGGAATTATTTTACTCTATATACCTTTTATAGTGGGTCCATGAACGCACAGTGGGCAGTGAGAAATTATTCATAGGGACAACTCCTCCCAGGTGTCTGTGAAGTTAATGTGCGACTTAGTGTAACACGATACATGCACGGCCTTGCTTTGGGTCTTCTAATAGGTGCTGCACAACAATTCACTGAACGACAACATATGGCGCTCTTCTGCTACTGTAGAGCGTGCGCAATCCGTACTTGAATTATTTGTCTGCCTTGAGCCTTAGGCAAGTTACCGCCTCAGCCGCTTCCAAACCAACTGAAAGGAATAATGCGGGGGGTAACTGTGCTTTCTGCCTACAAATTCGCAAAGTACGCAACAATATATGAATTTCTGGTATTACGTCAGGCAAGTATTGTTATTCCAATTGCTTCAAACCATTGCGAGAGAACGGTCTGCAAATTATCGCTCGGGGTCCTCAATTTGCGCCTCTTTTCGCATAAATGACGGCAAAAGATGGAAAAATTTCACTAGAAGCATACAGTCTGTTCCGTCGGCCTTTCCGATTGCAAAACGAAAAGAGGGAAAGAAGACCTAAAAGGCCAGCTGCATGGTGCCGTCAGCGGCTGTTCGGGCTTCGCGATTAACAATGGAGTCGGTGGAGTTTCTACAGGGCAGCTCAACAACGGCCAATGACGATATACTGTCGTTTTTGAACATGTACTCGTCGTGAAATGCGGATTACCAGCACATGTGCATTTTAATCACTGTGGTTTTTCTTCCTTCAATATTATCTTGCGTGATCAATCCTTTAGCAAGTCTAGGCACCCAGCCGAATATGCATCTCTTGGCAAATCTCGCGAAATCAACCTAGTGCCGAGCAGACCGTAGTGGGCCTAATTTGTAAATCACATTTAACAAGGGTCACTTAATCCGTTACGTTACTGCAGCCTTGTTTCGCAGTTTAGTGGCTTATAGACGAAGTAAAGCCGTAAAAGTCGGGAGCCTTCTCGCTCTTGCAATGCCGAGTGGCGTGAAATTTCATCCATGTTCTTTTATCTATCTCCGACGCCTATGGACCCCTACTCAGGTGAGGCTCTCGGGCTGTAGCCAAAACATGGGATACTGCTTAGGCTGGCCCGAACCTCAGCCCGCGAACGCGAGCACTGCAGATCTCGGGCCTGCGGTGTTCTCTGCCCTTGGAAATGCTCGAGGATATATAGTTAAATAGTGGCTCCTACAATTTGCGCCCGGGATTTGTAATCAATTACACTGTCTGATTAAATCAATATCACATACCGTCTTATTTTCCTTCATCGTCTCCCCATTGAATTGACTGAAGCATTTCGGAAGCGGCGCCCATCTTGTCAGAGTCATCGAACGAAGCCCTTGCTTGCCGGCCAAAGGCCCCCACAATAGCTTTTTGCATCAGCGGGCCCTCGAGCCGGCATTTTGCGAAATCTTCTACCGACTTCTTGCAGCTGTTGAAGTTGCCAATCTGAATGTGGTCTAGACAAAGTCGAGCTATAGATTTTTGGTGAGCGAGGCTAGCCACAAACGCATTGGGTTAAAATCACCAAGCTAGGCTGCTGAAGTGCTGGAAGAACGAACGGCTCAAAAAATAAAGTAATAAAAACATACGCTTACCCACCCCCCGCGGCGGTTTATTATTGCTACTTGTCGAGCCACCACCATTGGGAGAAAGCACCTTCATTTTATCTTCGTCGTCATATTTCCCCTCCTTGCTGGCATTCATCTCTGTTCACTGTACCCTCAATTCGGTACCCTGGGTCGTTTCCTTTTCAATATCATTTGACGTCCTGGCCCTCGTCCGATACATCAATCCCGTTAGTAAACATAGACGGCAGTACAATGTGACAATGCGATAACACGGGGACTAGCTAACAACTTGCTCCAGAACGCCACCACCCACCCGCTGGTTGACCCCCGTACCCATCCAAGATGGCTGTGGACGAAATCGACCGTGAGCTGGTCGAGGCCGAACGTGCGGCTTCACCACATAATTACCGCCGCCGTGCCAGCGACGAAATCGAGCGAGTCCTATCTGCGTCGTCCGTCTCGACGGTATCATCCATTGGTAACGATGCTAGGGGCGCAGTCCGCCGCAACATGAGCCGCGTCTCGACCATCAATGATCTCGAACGTCACCCGACTGCCCTCAGCCGTATCCAAACGGCCCGCAGCCAGCATGCCACCACGGTCGGTGTGAGCCCCGAGAGCCGCACTGCCAGCCGCGCATCCAGGAGACCGTTGCCCGCCTTTGGTGCCGGTAAGCCGTATCCTCCTCCGCTGCCCGACCAGGAGGAGTATGTCGTCGAGTTTGACGGCCCCAACGACCCGTTGCATGCGCAAAACTGGCCCTTGCGCAAGAAGCTCTTGACCGCGGCCATGCTGGGGTACACTACAATGACCGCCGCATTCACGTCGTCAATCTTCTCCGCCGGCACCCAGGCTGTCGCCAAGCAGTATCATGTCGGCTTCGAGGTTGGCCTTTTGGGCACCACCTTCTATGTCTTGGGATTCGCCTTTGGCCCGACTATCTGGGCTCCCCTGTCCGAACTGCGTGGCCGCCGTCTTCCCATTGTTATCGCCATGTTTGGCTTCACTGTCTTTTCTATTGGTTGCGCCACTGGTGAAAATATTCAAACCATTCTCATCTGCCGCTTCTTTAGCGGCTTGTTTGGTGCCTGTCCACTCGCTGTGGTCGCAGCCGTATTCTCCGATATGTTTGACAATAAATCCAGAGGCATAGCTATTACCATCTTTTCAATGGCAGTCTTTACCGGCCCCATGTTTGCACCCTTCATTGGTGGTTTCATTGTCGATTCTCATCTAGGCTGGCGTTGGACGCAGTATCTCGCCACCATCATGGGGTTTGTTGCCTTCATGCTTGACCTGTTGTTCCTCGAGGAAACCTACGCCCCTGTTGTCCTCATCTCCAAGGCCGCCGACTTGCGTCGCCGCACTAAGAACTGGGGTATCCACGCCAAGCAGGAGGAAATCGAAGTTGACTTAAGGGAGCTTCTCTCAAAGAATTTGACCCGTCCCCTACGTTTGCTCTTCACCGAGCCAATTATTTTACTCCTCTCGATTTACATGAGCTTCATCTACGGCATTCTGTACCTCTTCTTCTCCGCCTATCCCCTCGTCTTTGTCGGTGTCCACCACTTTAGGCCTGGTATCGCCGGCTTGGCCTTTTTTGGCATGATTCTCGGACAGCTGCTCGCTGGTGTTGCTGTCATTCTGCAGCAGCCTTGGTACAACCGAAAGCTGGCGGCCAACAACGGTCTTCCGATCCCTGAGTGGCGTCTGCCGAGTATCATGGCTGGAGGCATTGCTTTTGCGATTGGTATCTTTTGGTTTGGATGGTAAGTAACAGACCCCGAGACTGTTGAACAGTCAACTCTTTTTTTGCCCTTTAAAGAAAATGCTGACGTTCTGTCAGGACTGGCTACCGGGCTGATATTCACTGGATTGCCCCCACGCTGAGCGGCCTTCTTACCGGCTTTGGCCTCATGTCGATTTTCCTTCAGGCTCTCAACTACCTGGTCGACGCCTATCTCATGTTTGCAGCCTCTGCCATTGCTGGCAACACATTTCTTCGATCGCTCTGTGGCGCTGGCTTCCCATTGTTTGCGCGTCAGATGTTCCAGGGCATGGGTATCCAATGGGCCGGTACGTTGCTTGGCTGTGTCGCCTTGCTTCTTGCACCTATCCCATTTGTATTTTACAAGTGGGGAGCCGATATCCGTGCCAGGAGCAAGGTTGCCCCTACCTTTTCTGCACCACCCGACATTCCACACGACGAAGTGGACGAAGACAACAGCTCGTCTGCAGGCGAGAAGGAAAAGTTGCCGCCCACAGACCCTGCTGTCCTGTCCTCAGCGCCGAGAACGGAAGGCGAGCAAAATGGACGCACGATGCAGGTTTAATGCTGCAGTTGTGAGAGTGGTTGAGGATTAAAAAATACAGTAGTTGAGGAATAATGGATGGAGGAGCGACAGTGCGGCTTGTGCATCAAGCCTTGGATATGGGGGTAGCTGTCGCGGCGCCGGCGTTTCTGGATTATACTTCATTGACATAAATGTGTCTGTTGCGTGTTTATTCTTTTTTCTTTCTGCATGTATATGGGTACTACTACGTCAATAATATTATTACAACACGGTTGAGAAGCTGAGATTTTGACTTCCGTCATGCACTGTAGATCGGTCAGTCAAAGCTCTGTGCCATCCACGTAAGTACACAAGTACACCGTCGCTTTGTGAGTGTGGATCACTACACACTGGACCATGACAACATTTTCTCCCCCGATCATTACGCAGCCGAACCGACTATCTAAGGCTCAGATAAACAAGGTTTTGTTCAAACGTGTAAATCCCTGCTTCCCCAGCAGACTGGTGACTACCCTGGTTGCCTGGCAAGGGGGTGACAA